>CM076583.1:244517807-244894011 GCA_034641835.2 Pinus albicaulis | reverse complement strand
TTGAGACCTTGCGACCTTTCGACCTGGCAACCAGGGGTCGCTGGGTCGCTAGGTCGCTAGGTCGCGCTTTGCATGAAATTTGTAGTTTTGCGACCTTGCGACCCGTTGACCTAGGTCGCTGAGTCGCAAAGTCGCAGTTTTCATAAAATTTGAGGATTTGCGACCTGGCGACCTGGCGACCTGGGGTCGCTGGGTCGCTGGGTCGCAGGTCGCAGTTTTCATAAATTGTTTACCTTTGCGATCTGGTGACTTAACAATTTCTCTTTAGTTCTAAGGGGCTCCAAAAATTTGAAATGGTAGTCTTTTTTGGAGGGTGTTGTAGAGGCTACAACAAATGGTGATTCACTGGACGAACTCAGAGTCTCTGCTAATGGTTAGTCTTAGCGGGGGGAGGGAGGGGCTTATGCTAACTGTTTTCTTTTACCTTGTGGTTGACATCTCCTAGCTTTCGGTACCTAGCTGGGTTGCTCAATCTGCTGGTCTGCTTGGGCGCCATTCAACCAAATTCATTTCTTCAGGTCTCCGGACTGGAAGGGTTGGAGGACTCCAGGCAGCCACAGGGTCTGGTACGATTATTTTGTCCTCATCGTGTTGCTCCGCTGCCAGCGAACCTCTCGGTCCCGGCGGAGTCACTGCCTAGGAATCGTGAACGTTGCTCCGCTGCCAGCGAGCCTGGTCAGTACCCCGGCGGAGTCGTTACATCACCTCTCTGCGCAGGAAGGCTTTCTCAATCCTTTACCCTTTATTCTTGTGCTATTGCACTTATTTTGAATGTGCCTGAGGCACTTATTTAGATGTGCTTATGGCACTTATTTGAAATGGCAATTTAGCCTGGGCGGATGAGGGATCCCGACTTATTTTGCTTGCAGAGAGGTTGTTCCTGGTCTGGTATGAGGACTTTGGTTTTTCCCAGGCGCCCTATCGTAGCATAGAGTATCTCTCTTCCCTTCTGGTCCGGTTACCATTTACACTACTTTTCTTTTGTGGACACCCTCTCAGACTGGCGAGGTAAGTTCTCCTGCTTGATGACTTGGGCTTGGTAATGTGCTACCTTTAGGTGCGGAGGACAAGCAAGCTTTCGCCGCCTTTGAGTTTATTGGGAAAGGCTTTCCATCAGCGGAGAACCTACTGCAGTAGGCCAATCTGCGTAGCTCTAACAAATCCTTCCTTAGGTTTTTATTTCATTTTATTTATATATATATATATATATATATATATATATATATATATATATTTTATTTTATTATTATTATTATTTTTTTTATTTTTTTATTTTTTTATTTTTTTTTTTTATTTATTTTTTTTATTTGTTTATTTTTTTTTTTAACAAATAAAAGACAAGGAACTATGGTACAAAACCATACAGCCCTCAAAGGGCTGTTAAGTGAAATAGTGTTTGAGGTCATGCCCGTTTACCGGGAGGACCTCGACTCGTCCATCAAGGGTTTGTAATCTGAATGTGTGTGATCCTATCTTTTCATTAATTTGGAACGGGCCTGTCCAAAGTGCTTGGAATTTAGCATGCTTCCCCTTTTCCTCATGGGCTTTATCCCACTTAAGGACCAGGTCTCCTACTTCAAAAATTTTATTTCCCGCGGACTTTTTATCAAACCATCTTTTGATTCGGCTCTGATGGATGGCAAATTTTTCCCGGGTCTTTTGCCTTTCTTCCTCCAATTTCAGCAAGGTGTCGATTCGGTTCTGCAAGGTGGGACACGGGGTGCCATGACATTCTTGGGACAGTTGGAGGGCCAGGAGAGATAGATGAGAAGGTAGAACGGCTTCTTTTCCATACACGAGGAAAAATGGGGAGGTGCCTAAAGAGGACTTGGGAGTAATACGGTCAGCCCACAGTGCATTGTGAAGGGCATTGTGCCAGTTGCGCTGGTGGGATAGAAGGGTCTTCTTAATAATCCGGATGAGGTTCTTGTTAGTGGACTCAGCTAATCCATTTCCCTGGGGATAGTAGTTTGCAGAATGTTTCAAAATAATTCCATTTTCCAGCGCAAAATCATATAACTTAAAAGATAAGAAATAAGTCGCATTATCAAAAACTAAAGAAGCCGGAACGCCAAACCTGGTCATGATGGAATGCGTGAGGAATTCTATTACCTCTTGATCGTTGATTCGGCGTAACGGTGTTGCCTCGACCCACCTAGTGAAGTAATCAGTGGCCGTAAGGATATACCGATGTTGTTTAGAAGAGTGAGGTATGATTTCCCCAATTACATCCAAACCCCATTGTTGGAAAGGTTCCTCTACTGCTACTGAGAGTAGCGGTGCGGCTGGCCGTGCTTCTCGGTTGGCGAACTTCTGGCACTGAATGCATTTTCGAACATATGCATGCGCGTCTCTGAAAAGAGTAGGCCAATAGTATCCTGCACGCATTATCTTATGGGCAGTGGTATCTCCGGAAAAATGACCTCCAGCTGGTTCGTCATGCAACTCAGTTAAGATTTTCTGTGCTTCGTCAGTTTCCAAGCAGCGTAACAGGACCCCATCGTGGTGTTTCTTGAACAACTTACCTTGGATCAGTTGGTGAGATGCGGCTTTTAGTCTTATTGCGCGTTTCTGTCGGGCAGTAAGAGTAGGGTCCATCGTGCCTTGGCTCAGATATCTTGAAATGTCAGAATACCAAGAAGGACTATTTTGCTGAGGCACATGGTCGCTCTGATACATGTCGATCTCTTGTTCCCAACATTCTTCTTCCATCTCACGAGCACTTGCAGCCTCTGCGGCCATTTGACATAAGCCCTGTCCTTTAACGGTATGTGCTGGTTTGAACTCTAAATCGTATTCTTGTAAACATGCCATCGAGTTGCCCCGCCTTTCGCCTAGTTCTTGCTGTACGAAGAGTGAGCGGACTGCTGGGTGCGGTACAAAAACCGTGACGTGATTTTTCAAGATGTAGGGCCTGAAATGTTTTACGGCCTTGTAAACCGCATAGGCTTGCTTGTCAATTTCCGGATAGTTTAATTCAGCTCCCTGTAGACCGGTGCTCATAAAAGAAATGGGCCGTTCATCGTTGTTATTATCTTTCTGTGTGAGGACAGCCGCAAGCGAGGAATCTGAAGCGAAAGTGTATAGGATGAAACCCTTATCAAAATCTGGACTTTGGAGGGAAGGAGTTTCAGCTATAGCCTTTTTGATTTTTTCGAAAGCCTCTTTCTCTTCGGGATTCCATTTGAATGCAGCGTTCTTCTTAATCATTCCCTGCAGCGGCCTGACAATCTGCGCAAAATCTGAAATGAATTTACGGACAAAATTAATCTTCCCCAGGAAGGATTGCATTGCTTTCTTGTTGTTTGGGGTCGGAATCTGAGCAATGGCTTTAGCCCGTTCCGGATCAACCACAATGCCCTGTTTAGTGATAATGTGGCCTAGCAAATTTCCCTCTGCCACAGCAAAAACGCTCTTTTTAGGATTAAGCGATATTCCGTACCTCCTGCACCTCTCGAAGATTTGCTTGAGGTGGCGTAAATGATCGCCCCTGCGTTTTGAAAATACAGTAACATCATCCAAATAAACCACCACGCTCTGCCCTATTAAACCGCGGAAGGCTATGTCCATGGCTCGTTGGAAGGTTGCCCCTGCATTGATCAAGCCAAAGGGCATGCGTCTGAAAGCGAAGGTTCCCCATTTTGTCCGAAAGGTTGTTTTCAGTCTGTCCGGTTCAGCTACCAGCACCTGGTTATAGCCGGAAAAGCCGTCCAATAGGGAGAACATCTCAGATCCAGACACAGCTTGTAATATCTGTTCCATGGGGGGCACCGGGTAGTTGTCTTTGTTTGAGGACCGATTCAGATTGCGGAAATCTACACACAAGCGGATCTCACCAGACTTCTTTCGCACAGGTACCAGATTCGACACCCACGTGGAGTGACGAACTTTGAAAATAATTCGCGCATCCAAGAGCTTCTTAAGTTCTTTTAGAATCATTGGCTCCAAAGCTGGATGCACTTTTTTGAGTTTCTGTTGGAAGGGTTTAACGCCTTCCCTCATGGGTATTACATGCTGAATGATACGAGTATCGTATGTACGTAGATCTTCATATGTCCAAGCAAATACATCACGATACTTCCGGAATAACTGGGTGAAAGCCCGTGCCTCTTCATCACTACAGTATTTGCCAAGGTTAACGAACTTAGGGTTCTCATCTGACCCCAAGTTTACTTGCCGATGTGCCAATATGGAACTTTGCACTTTGGTGTTCGGAGGCCTGCGGAATCGGTTTTGCAGATCAAACATCTTTTCTAGTGATACCACCCCCTTGGGCATAATGTTCTCTTTGTGTTCATCATTCTTTTTCTGTAACGCATGCTCATGTTCTTCCTCATCTATCGCCACGTCTTTGAATACTTCAGTATTGCACATAAAGTCCAAAATCTGTTGATCATCGTTAAAAACGCGTAAATTAGAAATATTGTCTGGCACAGAGGGCCTATATACAATTTCAATAGAAAAACCGTCCCTCAAAGGGGTGAATCTAGCAGCAACATTAGCCAGAGTATCTGCTGCTGCATTGTGCATCCTAAGGACAGATTTAATTCCAAATGCATCGAAACCAGAAATCAAACGCCATACCTCTTGTTGATACGCCTTTAAATGCGGAGATAAACAGTGAATAGTGTTGCGTACCTGGCGGGTGATAATCTCGGAATCTCCAATGACCTGCAAACATTTTACCTTCAGATCCAGTGCTTTTTTAAGTCCGAGGATTAACGCCTCGTACTCAGCAGAATTGTTGGTGCACTGGAACTCTAGCCGGCATGAGATTAAGTATTTATTTTTGCGCGGGTCAAGTAATATGCAACCAGCACCGGCTCCATCATGGGTCTTGGAACCGTCATAATACAAGGTCCACATGTCACTTTCCGGCTCCTTCAGGGCACTAGGTTTTGGAGGGGTCCCTGCTGGTGGTAAGTCAGGGATAACTTGTTCTTCTGTGACAAAGGCTAATTCAGATTGAACCTCGGGGCCTATAGGAGATTGCGGGGGTTGGTAGCATCCAAATATTTCTTCCAGAAAGCACATGCCGAGCTCTTCTTGTGCAAAGTTGATGGGTTCATTAACGGCATCCAGATCAGTGACGGTGTGTTTCATATAGGGTTCACTCTCTACTCTGATCTGATTATTCTGCCCCTTGTAAGGAAGCCACAAGTGGGACCAATCGGTGGCGAAGTAGCCTTGTAATTTGCTGGACCAATCTCTACTGAGCAATAGGCCGTATGCTTCCGGGATATCGACAACCACAATGTCAATGCACTGATGGACCCTAAAGTCTGATGACAAGCGGATGATGACATTGTTCAATTCTCCTATGGCGGGTACTTGTGATCTATCGAGTTGTATGATTTTTGCATCAGTCTTCTCCGGGCGAATGTTAAGTTTCTTACAGACAGATAAAGGCATGACGTTTGTAGAGGCACCGGAGTCGACTAGACAATTGTGGACATTGAAGTTGAAAATCTCGAAGGACAAAAGGAAAGGGGGTGTGGATCCTCTAGAGTTTGCATTGATGGCGTTTACTATGAATTGTACATCTGGTCCGGCTTGCGCATACGTGTTGCTCACAGTCTTCGTAGCTGAAGTATTTGCGAAAGCCTTAAGAATGAGCTCCTTTTGATTAGTAATGCGGACCAGCTCATAGAGAGAAATGTTTGCTCTTGTTTTCTTCATATCTTCCACAATGTTATAGCTGGGCTCTGGTTGAGGGCTAGGCTCGGCGGAAGTCTTAGAGGATTCTGTCGGAAGTTTGCTCTTTTGACTCGCTCGGGTAGTGTTGTTGGGAAGTTTTTCCGGGACAGATTGTTTTCCGTTTCCTGGGGGCAGGATTTTTCTTAGGAAAGCCCTTTTCTTGTCTTCATAAGACTGCTCGGGAACAGGTCCTTTACTTCTGAGGCTATAATTCCGCACGGGCTGATCCTTGGGAGCATCTGCCATGTAAATATCGATAGGGGTAAGGTTTTCTCCACCTCGGATTATGTCAAAAGCAAGAATAGAGGATCCTGGTTCTTCATTTGAGGGCGGATCTTCATCGTGATCTGAAACCTCATCCTCCGTCACATCCCCTGGAGTTTGATCATCTAAAAGCTGATTAACTACTGCTGTCATGCTGCCAATCCATTGAGGGCATGTTTTCTCAGAGTGGGCAGCTTGGTGGAAAGAACAGAAATTATCTTTCCCTATCTCTTCCACATTGAGAGCAGTATTTGTGTTAGACGGAGGTCTGTTAGTATTGGGATTACTTTTTCTGAAAAAAGGTTTGGGTGGTCTACTACTAGTTGTGGCTTCTGCGCCCTTTCTCCTGAGGTCAGTGACTTCATTTGTTAAATGCTTGAGTGTTTTGGCCATGCTTTCAAAATCAAAAGCATCTCTATCCCTATCAGTAGTCTTAGGAGTGGAGGACTGACCTCTTTTTGTGTTAGGCTTGTGATCATCTCTCCCTTCGTGATCGATGGCTCCTATCGAAAGCATGTCTTTTTCCACAGCGAGAGCAGCCTCATAATTAGCCGTAAGGTTAGCGCGGGCTTCACGTTTGACGAAAACTGCAATATCTCTAGGTAGAGCTTTGGTGTAGTAGTCAATGGTGATTGAGTCATCCAACGCTAAGTTTGGAGGAAATTTCTGCAGTATGGTAGCGAAGCGTTGGTTAAAGTCCTTAACCTTTTCCTTTTTATGACACTTGATGGTGCTCAGTTCAGTTAGAAGCATGGAAGGAGTTTTATCTTCTGAAAACTTATGCAGGAAAGTGCGACGGAATTGTTCCCATGAAGTGATAGAGGCACTGGGGAGAGAGCGGTACCATGTGGCTGCCTTGTTTTCGAGGGTATGGGGAAACAACCGACATGCGACATCATCGGACTGGACTCTCATGATTTGCAGAGCCAAATAGAAGCTGCTAATATGATCTTCAGCTAAGGTGCCCTTCTCAGGGTCAAACTTAGGGAGATGCTTCTCTGGATGTCTAGGCAGATCTTGGAGCGGGCCTAGAAGGTTTAATGGGGATTGAGCCATCCAGGCTAGGGGTTGCACTCTTCTCGCCCGCTGGTGTTGCCTAAACTGATGTTCAGATTCACCTTCCGAACCTGAGACCGATGCTTCTGACTCGTGACGGGAGTGTTCGTCTTGGTGTCTCCCACGGTGCAGAAAATCTCTAAGATATCCCAAGTTGTTTCCAGGAGGCCTTACTGGGTTTGGGTGACGGTTGCGAGCTTGGTTTCCTTGGCCTCGGCCTCTATCTCCTCTACCTCCGGCCCCTCGTCCTCTATTCCTATCTCCTTCATTTCTACGAGCCCTATTCCCCCCGTCTATATTTCCTCGGCCTCTGCCTCCCTCACCATCCCCGGGTGGGGGGTGTGCCTAGTTGTTGTTTTGTCGAGTCTGGTTAGGCTGGGAGTCGGGGAAAGGCTCGGTGTCAGCAAACTCTTCGCCCTCTTGGAGGATAGGATCATTTTCTTCAACGACATTTGCGAGGTCTTCCAACATGAGATTTACGAGCTCGGGTATGGTACTAGCAATGGCACCGTTACGGGTGATGTTCTCGGGCGGAGTTCTAGTATGGGCAAGGTATTCCATGATTGGAGTGTACCGTAAATGGTTGATAAGATCTCGGGCAGCTTGGCGCAAGGCTCTCAGCTGCTCCCTAGTGATTTCAAAATACCGAAGCTCCCTCCCTGGAATATCTTCTAGAGGAGGAGGGATAGTTTCATTGTTTATGACCTCCCCTTGGGGAGTTTGTGATGGGATGTTTGTTTGCAGTCAGGGATGCTGCCACGTCTCCTTCTAGCGCCAATTCTGTTGACGGGAAAATTTGTCCGGCCAACAGTAGGGGATCTCCCCGGTAGAAAGTCCCAATTAGACCTTGAACCGTTTGGAGCAGGGATCCCGTCCGGGGTGTGGGTCCGGCTACCACTTAAGATGACTTCCCTTTGGTCTCAAAAGAACCTGTTAGGACCTGCGGACATACACTTATTCACATGACATAGAATACAAGATTAATGTGTTAAACGTGAATCAAACACTATGCGTAGCAAGATTATAGATAAAACATGTACACCTCAAGAGATGTCATTAGCAACATCTTTTGTAGGTAATGTTTGTAAATGAGTCTGATCGCAAAAAATAGTTCTTATGATAGCGTACCTCCTTCACTTCCTGAAAGATGAAATGAAATGCTAACAAAATAGTTCATTAACATTCATTAATAGAACAGATAATAAAATGAACATCATTGATACAACACGGATAGCCATGATGCATAAACGATGACATGAAAAGTGCAGCTTCATTAATCATAGGATATTCTGAAACTGTACAAGGAATACGCAAAGTGTCCATACAGCAAAACACATCATAACCATAGGGTATTTTAACAAGACTCTATATTCATATGCTCAAGTGTAGAATCTTTCAATACAATTGCATGTAGCTCTTGAGTTTGTTCCAAAAAAGAAAAGCCCCTTTTTACAATGTCCCGTAGGAGTATTTATAATGCCAAAATTGTCCGTTGGGTTTCCTTGATCAGTTCGCCTCAATCGTTGGTTTACCTTACCCACTACTCCCGGTCCACCAGGTGATGCGACCGCGACTCAGGTAGGAGATGCGACCGCGACCTAGGAGATGCCACCGCACTGCCCCGTTGGTGCGCCTACTCTCCGGCTTTGCTTTTTTTTGCTCGTGACTTGGCTGCCGTGAAATATTAAGGTCGTGACGTCAATTAGTTGCTCCAGGAAATCCCCGCTATGTCCAGATTCGCCCCAAGGGCAACCCGTGTTCTCCTTCAGCCTATGCACACATCTAAAGCGCAATTTTGCACCTCTTTTTCTGTCCGATCCGACGAGCTGGCGTGCTTGGTATGTAAATCCGCTACTGAGTGGCGATGAATTTACAGATGCTCTTGAGGATGCCGATAGATCGGCCTTCATGTTTGGTACTTGGAGAAGGTAAAAACGATTGGATGTCCTGGTCTACTTGTTCCCAGGTTTTCTCTTCTTCTAATGCCCCAAGTGATGGAATGTGATGCAACGTATGCATTGAGTCGATGCCACTAATCAGGTGGTTGTACGAGGACATTACTTTGTCCAGGTCTTTGGACAATTTGTCTCCAGATTACATCGCCATGCGGAGTTGAACCTTTGCATCCTGTGTGTGAATCCAGTCTCTCTTAGGAAAATTTTCAGGTGCCTGAGGGTGCTGTATTATCCAACCCATCATCCGGTCTAAAGCCTGTGAAGCCTCTCTGAGCTGCTCTTGTCTTTGCCTGGTTTCGATTCGTGCTCTTGCCAGAGGAGCGACTGTTTGTTTAATGGTGAACATTTCACCATATACCTGTCTCATAGTCACTTCCAACACCTCACACTCCTTGAAAATGGCAAGCGAGACTTCATTTACTGGTAAAGCCTGGTTTCTAAGTTGCTGGACTTCTGCTTGCAATTTTGTTTTCTCTTTCTCTGTTATCTTCTCGCGTTGCTCAGCTGCGTGCAGTCTGTTTTGTAGAGATACTATTTCTCTACTCATTCGGGTTACATTCTCTTCAGTAGCCGCAGCGAAAACAGTACCTGCTGATGCTATCATTACCGGATTAGTCCTGGTGTCAAGGACTATATCTTTGCCTGTTGCCACTGTGGATGCGGCAGAAGGGCTTTGTGCCAGTGACCTCCTCTTCTCTTGCCGGATTTTGAATGAAAACTGATCAAATGTGAGCCTAGTCAAGTCAAACACATCTTCTTCCTGTACATGGGGCGATCTGACATCAGAGAGTTTTATACGGCCCAGAGGTATATCGAGAGGAGTTACCTCAAGATCGTCCAGCATGTCATTCTCTCTTTCCTCTGTGTTCTTCTCCTCTTCTTCCTTCCTCCGTCGTTCAGCTTCTGCTGCTGCTTCTATTTCGGCCCTCTTCTTCTGTTCAGCTGCAGCAGCCTGCTCGGCTTTCTTTTGGAGTTCAGCCTCTGCCCTGTCCAGCTCTGCCTTAAGCGCCTGTTCCGCTGCAGCTTGTGCCTCTTTGTCTTCTTTTTCTTTCCTGGCCTCTTTGGCCAGCTTCTTCTTTTGTGTTGTTGTTGCACTCTTTTGGCGCGCCTCCTCATCTTCTTTTAGCTTTTTCTCCCTTTCTTGCTGGGCTTTTGCCTCTGCTTCCTTTTGTTTGATGGATGGAGTTGGCCCTGTGTTGATTCGAGATTTCCTGAGTATAGATGAAGAGGCACATCCTAATTGACGCCTTCTGTCTTCTAAGTTCTGATCATCTGAGTCTTCCTGGACCACGGCAATTTCCAGAGCGAGTTGTCTTTCAGCATTATACCAGTTCCTTCTCTCATCTTCCGCCGGGCGCTCAAGGTGCTGATAAGTCCACCTGAAATTGGCCTTCCGGCAATGTTCAGGAACTATCCTCTCTGGGTCGTATGTTCTGTTTTCAAGCACCCCAAAGTGATAACCTCTCATTGCTTCTGCTTCTGCTATTACTTCCTTGAAGTCTTTAACTGTGAATGCACCAATGGTGAGGGGTAACGTGGGCCATGGCTTCTTTTTTCCTCTAGACAAGATGTTGGAGAATCTGTGTGACATTTGAAAACATACTTCCTGGATAAGCATTTTTTCTGTCACGAAGTGAGGCATAGCATGTGGCGCCTTGTAAGTTTCAAAAACTCGGATGAAGGTGTATCCTGGGAAAGGGAACCAGTGTCCCACTTTAACTAGCGTTTCCTTGGCCCGCCACGACATGCAAGGGGCGTCTTGGCCAAATAAATGTCTGTACAGAGAGGGAATAAATATTTGGGAAATATGATCTATATCCTGCTTGTATTTGGACTCCCAAAATACCTTGAGTTGCAGATGAATTGCGCGCGATTGCTCGGGGTCCCAGTTGTGCGCCCATCCATCAAACTCTACTCGGGCGCAGACAACGTCTAGTAGGTAAGAGGCCATGTAAAATTCTGCGGGCATTCCTTCCTCCGGGGCCAATGCCGAGTTCAAGTTGGTCTGCATCAACGTCATCAGTATGCCGGCCCAGTTGAAACGGGTGCCCCGTGTTGTCACATACTCCATGATAGTAGCCCAACTGCCGCTGAAGGTGGAGCAATCTGGGCGCCCGTAAAGTCTGCAGAGCATGGCGGCAACCAATTTGTAAACCTTTCTCAGGCTCGCCACTGGGTACTCTTGGTCTTTCTTGACCTTGAACTTCTCGGGCTCCTCCCATCATTGCCTAATAGTATCAACTACTGGAACGGCGTGAGTAACAGCCCATTCTGGAGAGAAATGCTCGTTTGGGCGAGGCAGTGAGTAATAAATGTGTGCATCCGAGCCTACCAGTGTAGCGAAAGCTCTGCCTTGGTGATCTTTGATCACAAACTTCTCGGGGTCTGTCTTTTGTATGATCCATTCTATGATCTCTGGACATGGGAATATGGCTGGGTGCGCCCCTGCCAGATGTAGTTTGGACCTCTTTACCGCCAAGTATACTTCCCGGTCTGGGAGATCTTCTGGAAATTCTTCTTCCGGTGTGGCGAACTCATGATAAATCTGGTACCACCTCATGCTGTCGTCTTTTGAAAAAGTACATAGTGTATCTTGGTATATTGGGGGTGGGGACACCACCTCGAGCTCATCAATCTCTTCCGCTTTTTTCTTGTCCTTCCTCCGAGATAGCGGGGGCGCCATGTCACTAGAATCTGAGAGCACAGGTATGCACTCTATGTCTTCTTGAGTTTCACCTGTCAAATTCAGAAAGGAGTCCCACGATAAGAATGACATGGTGATAAAAACCAGTTACAATTTAGTGATGAAATCTAGCTGCGTTAATGCAAAACTGGACTACTGAGTCGTTGGGTCGCGGATCGCAAAACAGGGTCCGGGCGCGACCTTGCGACCTCGTGACCAGGTCGCTGGGTCGCTAGGTCGCAGATCCTCGGAAAAGTGGAAAATGCGACCTAGCGACCTCGCGACCAGGTCGCTGGGTCGCCAAGTCGCAAATCCCAACAAGTGGAGAGAGTGCGACTTTGCGACCTCGCGACTAGGTCGCTGGGTCGCAGGTTGCAAACTAGCTTGCCGGGGGTTTTTGCGCGCGCGGCCTTGAACTCTTTTTCTCCCCTCTGTTGGGAATTTACAAGATGGCTGGGCACAGGGGGAGCTATGGCATGGTTTCAAAAGCAAGGGATGGCGCCATAAAGGTGAATCAAGAAAAGCAGTGAGGTTTGGGCAATTCATGCAACAAATAAACTCACAAAACCCCCAAAAACATCTAAGCTCAGTCAAAAGACCATTTAAAGGCCTAAGGAGAGATGGGTTTAGTAAGAAAAGCATTAAAACGGAAACAGCAGGAAGAAATGGCAACTTACCCGGGAAAAACGCGTCAGTTGAGCTGTCAGAGGCATTTTCTTACAAATCGCTGAATGTGAAAAATGCGACCTGCGACCTCCCTTTTATAGAAAGTCGCACGTGCGAGCAATAAATGCAGGTCGCTGGGTCGCGGATTTGTTAAATTTTGAGTTTTGCGACCTTGCGACCTTGCGACCTTGCGACCTTGCGACCTGGGGTCGCTGGGTCGCTAGGTCGCTAGGTCGCGCTTTGCATGAAATTTGTAGTTTTGCGACCTTGCGACCCGGCGACCCGGCGACCTGGTCGCTGAGTCGCAAAGTCGCAGTTTTCATAAATTTTGAGGATTCGCGACCTGCATTTATGATCGTAGAGAGGCCGCTAGGTCGCTAGGTCGTTGTGTCGCCATAAATTGTTTACCTTTTAAGGACCGATGACTTAACAATTTCTCTTTAGTTCTAAGGGGCTCTAAAAATTTGAAATGGTAGTCAAAATTTTGGAGGGTGTTGTAGAGACTGCAACAAACCCAAAACAAGGAAATAAATTAAATAAATCCTTATTTATTTGATTATTTCCTAGGAATAAGTTATTTAAATCCTATTTAAATAATATTCCTAGTTAAATTTGACTAAATTATCCATAAATAATTAAATAAACCATTATTTATTCAATTATATTCCCATCATTTCCCTAAAATGATAAATAAATCATTTATTTATTTATTATTTATAAATAAAAGAATTTACCTGTCAAAATTTTTTCTCTGGGACAAATATAATAAATAATCTCGAAGATGGTTCTAGAAGTTCTAGAATTTCAGCACACATTTATTTTTCCACTATGCAATCGTTTCAGACTCACTTGGCTGCATTTTTCCGAGTTATAAATAGGCAGGGTTTTCCCTGGCCTACATAGCTTGGGTCACCTTGCTGGGATATCAATTTTGGATCTATACGCTTGGTCACATTTTCTCCATTTTTACCTTGTGAGCTCCCATTGTGTTCTATGTTTGTCTAGGTTTTCTACACCAACAAGAGAGAGAGATTCTAGATCTGAAGTGTTGAGGACTGTGAAGAACCCATCCCATTGAGGAGAACCGGAAAACACCTTTCTTTTTTTCCTCTCAGGTGCCCCCTTTTAATATAATATAAAAAATTCTTTCAAATACATTGTTCTTGTCTTTTCTATTGGATGCATGGAGCCATATTTCATTTTTACTACTTAATGTCTTTTATGCTTAGATCTGGATTTGTGCAGCATTATTTGGATCAACTAACTGCAGACTTAAAGATATTGGCAGTCATACTTGATGTTAGGGCTATTTGTTATGTGTAGCTAAAGTGGTATTTTACGACGAAAGATTCATACTAACAATTTCTACTTGTAAATAGTGTTCAAAGGCTCTTGAAGCTCTGTTTGCAATTTAATAAGTTAGGCTGAGAAGTCAAGATGATTGCTGAACTGAAACATTGGACTTGAAGATTGTAATTGGTTTGACTTCAATATACACGTTGTTTCTTGGGATCCTGGTCTATATCACTGGTGAAGTGCTTATTTCTTTGTTATTTGTTTTCCTCTCATGTATGCCATATTTTCCATTATTCTCTGATAAAGAACAACAAGCATAGAGTTAGGACTTACTGTTTACAGTACCCTTCTCTGACTGATAAGATTTATCTCAATTTTTTCCTCCAATTTGTTTATTTTAGAATGATTTAATACAGTTCAAGCAGTTAGGAATGCTGGCGTTCCCTTGTCCTTCTGTTTTCTTTAAACATTGTTCTTGAATGTTATTTTCATTATTTGCTTATTAAATTTAGACTAGAAAAGTGATGGTTTGCCCTGTTTCTAGCTTCTATTCTCCAAAGGTAATTCTGAAAGTTTCCCTAAGTGTTTGTTGAAAGCAGACTAGATTTAAAAGTATCTTATCTGAACTTAAGTTGCATTTTGTTTCTCTTATGTGTTTTTCATCCTTTCTAAAGGTAATTATGCATATTACTGGATTGTTTGTCTCTTAAGTTATCTTTAATACAAGCTTGTCCAAAGAGGTTTATGGTGAGCCCTGCTCTTTGGTTGGTTTTAAATAGTTTCTTAAAGGCTTTTTCTTGTTTGGACTGACTATAAATCCTTGTTGAAATTATTATCAGTTTCCACCCCTCCAACACTTTTATTGTTTCCATTCCATCATTTAATCTCAATGATCTTGTGATATAGATGACTTTCTACTTGGATCACTCTTGAATTGTTGCACAATTAAAAGCCCTGTTATGACTCCATAGCCCAATGGAATAAAAACCAGCTTTATATCTATCCAAGAAGCCAAAAATTCTTCTGATTGCTTGCAACTTCATACCTTTGAAACTCTTTCCATTTAGGATTTTCCACTCAACTAATAATCATGCTCAACCATCCAAAACAAAAATTAAAATCCTTGGCCTTAATAACTAGCCTAATATCATTACCCATAAGCCTTTAAAGATAAAAATGAATCTTCGCACTTTATTGGAGAGATCCCTCTCTGGATTCAGGAGGGCTAGATCCTAGAATCCCAAAGTGGTTGAAATAGTGTTGTCTCTACAGTTTGTATTTACCAATATTGCAAATTACAGATTCCTAACACATTCTTCAAGCACAAAAACAACCCCATGGTCAAGTCTACTCAAATTTCAAATGTCATTCTAAATGTAGAAGAGTTAGGGATGGAAAAATATTGTCCTTTTCATCAGGAAATCCATTCAGAAAAGGTGTTTCCTCAATGGGTTAATTTAATGACCTTAGTGATAAATATGCTACGAAATGATCAGTTCATTGAGGACCAACCTAAAAAAACATATGAAGGAGAAAAGGCTACCTTGAGATAATATGGAACTAATATTGGGTCACATATGTTCAATTTTGAGATGATAAAAGGCGGTGAGACGCATTAAGTTGGTGAAGTATTAGCTGGATAATATCAACCCAAAAACACCCCAAAGTATTATAATTTGAGGAGAAAAGGTCATGTGGATGAGCCCAGTCTCAAGGATAATAAAAATATATTTTTGGGAAGAACACTCCCTCTAAATACTGCTACTCATAATCCAACCCCTCGATGTACGTGGTAAAACATAAAAAGGCACCTCAAGAACTACTAAAGGAAATTCCAAGACACCTGAGGCATCTAATAAGCTCTCTTAGTCCACTTCTTTGACCCATTCTACTAAATACAAGAGTGTGCAACATAATATGGGATGTAGTATAATAAAAAATATGAAGAAACAACGAGCAAACACAACACTCTTCGACATGGATCTCTTAGCCAAGCAAAGGGAGCTGATTATTAGGACTTTATCATCAACAACTTCAATGAGTAAAGTTTATTCTATTTCCTCAAGGTCTGCTTCTTCTCAATCCCAAGCTATCATAAATGTAGAAAATGTGGGAGCTAATTCATGATCACAAGTCTCCCCATTTTTTCTCACTTTTGAGATTTTGAACTACAATGTTCATAACTATTTAGTTGATTCTAGTGCATCGAAAAATGTAACGTATTTATATTTTTGCAGTAATATTAACACTAATCCAAAGAATACTGATACAAATATCATTCAATGGGATATATATTAAGTGGAAGTTGTTGGTGAGCTTAAAGATGTACTGATTCGTTTGGCCTATGATTCATGAGTGCACCAGTTCATCAATATTTTAGTTGTGGACATCCATGAAGCTTATGGACTATTTTCAGAAAATATTAGTCAAACAAACTCCATGGTTATTTTACTTCAGATTGGTATCATTTGTGACTACTCTACAAGGGTAAGAACAATTAGATAATAGTTAGTAGTGAGCCACATATGAAACACACTTCATTGAGATGGAAGGTCTTGATGATCCAAATAGTGTTGCTCAAGAAATATTGGGGAATTGCATTATGTAATTTGATATTGGTTGGTATCAAGCACAATCATCACATCTTTCACCAGATACACAGTTAGTACTCCTTCCTTGTAATTTGAATAGAAAGAATGAAACTTGTATTATATACGTAAATAATATTATCTTGGCTAATAATTGTGTAAATGCTAATGTTTGGAATCTATAATATGATGGATCAAAGACATGTGATGGAGTTGGTGCAGGTTTCATCCTCATGGACCCAAACAAAAGAAATATATTTATATCATGTCTCTTGGAATTCCAATGCACAAACAAAATCGTTGAATATGAGGCACTGATTTGTGGTTTAAATAAGGGCATAGACTTGAAGGTAGAGTGATTAAAGGTAAATGGTGATTTTTAAATCATCACGAGGTATGTATGAAATATTATTCATTGTATTTTTACTCATCTTAAAAGTTATCAACAAGAGGTATGGAGTTTAATTTCTTCTTTTAAAACTTTCAATATCATATCAGTTCCTAGGACCAATAATGTTGCTACAAACACCTTAGCTAATGCAACAACTAGGTTTACCCCTCTTATAGATATGCTTTCTATTGAGATTATCTATAAGCATGTTGTCCCTGACAATGAAAATAATTTATGTGTTTTTAATGATGATCAATATATTCTCGACTTTCTCGCTAATGCAGTCATTTTTAAATATACGGCTATAAATGAAGATGAACATGACAAATATCTGGCAGAAAGAGAAAACATGTGTGAGGGGAACCCCATTCCCAAAGGTGTTGTATCTTTGGAAAATTTATTTGATCTACATAATTTTTTCAAGGGACCACCCCAAAAAAAAATCAAAGTTCCACATTACAACGCGAGAAAATTAACATGGGAATAGAAGCAGATCCAAAGTTTGAGAATCTCGGTACTTGCTGCACCCCAAAGGAAAAAGATAATTTATTCAATTATTCAAGCAGTACTGGGATGATTTTTCATGGACGTATGATGAAATTAAGGCGTATGACATGAGATTTATTCAACATGTCATTCCTATTAAGGGAGGGGTCAAACCATTTCAGAAAAACTTAAAAAGTCACATCCAATTTTGGAACCCTTAATAAAAAAGGACCTAAATAAATTTTTGGATGTAAGAATTATTTTTAAAGTCATACATTCCAGCTGGATATCTAATATAGTTCCCGCGAGGAAGAAATCTGGAGAAATTATCTTGTTCATAGACCTTCATAATCTAAATTGAGCGTCGAATAATGACGACTACGATGGCCCCTCAATGGACTAGATATTGCAAATTGTTTTTGGTTCTAAAATGTTTTCATTACTTGATGGATTTTTTAGCTACTATCATGTCCTAGTAGTTGAGTTAGATATACTTAGAACAACATTCAGAACAAAGTGGGGCCCTTTTCATTTAGGAAAATTCCCTTTTTCCTCATCAATGTCGGGGTCATTTTTTAGAGAGATATGGATACCACCTTCAGAGGAATGATAGGTCAAAGCATGGATGTTTATTTCTATGATGTCATGGAATTTTATAAAAGGCCAAGATAAGATCAATTTCATCATTAAGACAAATATTTGAGTGGTGCAAAAAATAAGGAATATCGCTCAACCCAAAAAGTAACTCTTTTGTTTGGTATCAAGGGAATCTCTTGGGAAACAACGTAGCGAACAAGAGTATAGTTATTTATATTTATCATGTGAAACAAATCATACAAATTCCACTCCCTAATGGAAATAATGTTATGAAATGTTTCTTGAGAAAAAAAAATTCCGTTCGAAAATTCGTCTCATATTTTTCCCATATTATAAAGCCTCTATGGAATTTGATAAAAAAGGATGTCATTTTTAAATGGAACCGGAAATAGAAAGAATAATTTTCCATGATAAAGAAGCCTATCATTGAGGCTCATGCTCTTTTTAGTCCCAATTTTTATAAGGCGTTCATTCTCTACACATTCACTTCAGATTCTTCATTGACCGTTGTTCTGAAACAAAAGGATGATCAGAGGAACGGAAAAACTATTTCATTTATGAGCACTACAATGCAAGGGTCCAAATTGAATTATCTATACATGGACAAGTGGGCATATGCATTCTCATTTTATGCCATACATCCTCAAAATTCATGTTAAGGTAATTGCTCCCCACCCCGTATTTAGATCCTTATTTGTACATAAATACTTGGGGAAGCGAAGGAAAAATTTCATGACTTCCTTGCAAGATTACAAACATGAATTAAAGCCCGCTCACACCATTAAAGGTCACAATTTATGAAATATTTCTTCTGAAACTATCTATCAACAATAAGAATAAATTTTGGGATGGGAACAAGAAATGGAAATGTATAATAATGATTATTTACACACACCCAATATGTCATCATCAAGGTACATAGAGATCAAGCAATAATTGGAGCAACTTACTTTTCCATCACATCTAATGGTAAAGAAAAATATGGCCATTCAACTGAAATATGAAGCTTATCAATTAGTCCACAACATGTTATTCTGAAAACATCATAACAAATATTTGTTGAGATGTCTTAAATCCCTCTATTTTGCGAAGGTGTTGAAAGAGATCTATGATGGGTCAGTTGGGATAAAATTTGTTGGAGAAACTGTTATCATCAATAACATTTAGTCGAGTTAGGAAAGTAATTTTGTATAGGTTTTAGTATGTTGATGAATTAATTCATCAAAATTGATGAAATTTCATGATTTGGTCATAGTTCTAAGTTTTTAGATTCCCCACATGTCATCTCATTAAGGTCATGTCAATAAAATATGCAAAAAATCCGCATGAATTAGTTTAAATTAAATCCTAAGACACTTATCCACTTTTTCTTGAGTCCGCAGTGAATTTTATGGAAAATAGATTATTTTCGCTACAGAATCACCTAACCAGTACATAGCAAATCTGCCAAACTCATAACAGAAAATGCTACGAACTCGTGTTTTTCTGCACCTGCAAGGTAATGGATGAGGTGTCAATTTGAAAATGGATAGAAGGTTAGTCTGATGTCATGTGCTGAGTTGTTTGGAGTCATGGTTCATGTGTGATCATCATTACCATCCCATCATTCCGTTTTTCTTTCCTTGTTTGGCCTCCTTCCACTCACATTCAAACTTACCATTTCAAATCATCCTTGTGAGCTGCTTGCTGCCACCCTTTCCCTTTTGTCTTATTATAGATGTTTTTGTTTTCTTAAGGAAGGTCTAGCCTCTGTTTGCAAGTTGCTTAATGTGCATAATTGTCTTTTGTAGGTGTCACATTGACAGGGGAAGAGTGGTTTAAAGCCACCAAATTCAAATTGCAGAATTGTGATGAGTTCCTGAAGCCTGAGCACATAGGAGTGGACATGACCTCAGGGATACCAAGAAGTTGTCTCAAAGAAAATTACTCCAAAATATTACTGGTGATTCAAAAAAATTTCACATGTGAAGGGAGGTTTCACATGATATATTAGTATGACTTCATATTTTTGCTCCATTTCACTAGTAAGCATCTTTTGGACCTTCCATTTTTCCTATTCATAAGCCTAGGCAAAATTTCATATAAAGTACAAGCTAGGCCCAGGAGTGTAGTGAAACCTCTATCTTATATCATGGATTAATTAAGTTGCTGGCTATGGAAGTGTTGAAAAAATTAAATAGAGATTGGGCCACATTTATGTTTTTAAGTGGTTATGAAGTGGATGTGTTGACTCCTAAGAAAAAACCTAAACCAAAGACCAGCCCTTCTAGTAAGAATGATGAGCCTATAGCTGAAGCAGAAGGTGGACATGAAGGCGAAACGAAGCCAATTATAGATCCCATTAAGGTTGAAATGGAACATTGGCAGAAGACAGAGATACCTCGGCCCACACCTTCAAGCAACAAGCCTAAACCTAGCAACAAGAGTAATGTAAGAATCACTAGGAGCCAGGCAGTGGGAGATTATAAAAACACTCGCATAACATTAACACGGACAGAGGATACGAGATTAGTGACAGTTGACAACCTCTAATTAGAGAAATTTTCTCCTTAAGTTCGTCCTCATCGTAGGTATAGTATCGCAGGTTTGCTTCTTCTCCTTATTAGTAAACAGTTTAGGGTCTTGTCAGTACAAAACACTTATTATTTCATTCATTCGTAATAATTAATTTTATTAATTATTTTTTATTCTATTAATAAAAATTAATTAATTAATATTTTTTATCAGTAAATAGAAGAAAATTATAATAAAAATTAAAATTAAATTAATTTATATTTAACAACAATAAAAAAAAAATTAACTTAATTTATATTCAAAAATTTTCAAAGATCTCTGAGCGTTTCCCATGATGATGGACTCACTTATGAAGTCCGAAACGTTGGGTTAAAATACTCATAACAGGTTATTCCTCCACTTTGAAAAAAACCAATTCACCTGTATGAAATCACTTAAAAAAAAAAAAAATTTAATTTTAAAAATTTATTAGGATTAAATTAAATTAATAAAATATATTTAATAATAGAAATTCATTAGTCTAATTAATAAATATTAATTAATAATGTTTATTTATTAACATATATTTAAATAGTTACATTATTATTATTTAGAATTAAATAAACATAGGTATTCTTCATATTAATGTTATTTAATTAATTAAGCCCTAGATTAATAATTTGATTATACTATTTTAGATCAATCTTTTCAGGTAATAATTTTAAAAAATTAGTAGCTCTCAAGGTTTATTTATAAAAATTTTAAACATTAAATTAAAAAAAATTATGTACAAATTTTATGTAATTTTTTTTAATAATTAGCAAATTATGAAATTAATATAAAAAATTATTAAAAAATTTTAAAACTTTTTTAAAAATAATTAACATTTTATGAAATTAAATATAAATTATGAAACTAAATAAAATTTTAAATTAGGGTTATTATATTATAATTAAAATTAATTTAGTAGCACTTAAGGATTTATAATAATTAATTTTTTTTTTTAAATTTTAAAAAAATTTAAGAAATTTTAAAAAATAAATTAAATTGTGAAATTTATTAGTAATATTATATAAATTAATTTAATAAATTTAATAAAATTTTAAATATTTATTATTTAAATTGAAATTAATTTATAAAAAAATTTTAAAATCTTTATAAAGAATAAAATAAAATTTATTTTAAATAAATTAACAAAATCTGTTGTTGGCTCTTCTCATCATCATAATCCTTCACTATTTATACCTTGATCTTTGCAACCTTCTTTCATTCTTCATTCATTTCTCGTCCTGAATATGGATCCCTGTTGGGATTCAAAACGTCGATCATTGTTTTATGATACTGTGGATAATCCAAATTCTACAATTAACGACAACCATAGAAGTTTGAAAACCATAATCTTAATGATATTTTACAAGCCATAGATATAGAAGTAACCCCTGTGGTTAAAACTGTGGAGGTAAAACGAGGTAAGAAGAAGAAGAAAGGCCTCACTGCCAAGAAACTTGACTTTTCCAGTGAAGATGCAGGTTTTGTCTTTAAACTAAGAGAGCCTCTCACTGGATTGAAAATTTTGAAAGATATCAAGGCTGATAAGAAGCCTGAAGAGATAGAAAAGGGAAAGCATCCTACGATATAAGAAATCATTGACCTATCCCCAAAAAAGGAAGAAAGTATCAAACAGAGGAAAGGCAAGGAGAAGGTCACTGAAAAATCTGAAGTGGAGCTTTTAAGGGAGCAGTTGAGAGAAGATAGGGAAGAGGTCATTGAAACAAAGCTGGAGTTGGAAGAGGCTAAGCAAGAAAGGAAGATGGTAGAGGAGTTCAAGGAGAAAGTGAATGAGCATATTACCTATTATGATGAAGCCCTAACAAATGCTAATAAATTGCTAAAGAGAACCCTCCCTTTACATAGAGTGATGAAGCACACAAGGAAAAGGAACATCTGGTTGCAGTCAGAGAGGAAGAAGCTCAAAGGTCAAGTGAAGGAGTTGGAGGTGCAAATGGAAATGGTACAAATAGAACTCAAGAAAAAGGGATTAAAGATGACAGTGATAAATGAACACGTTGAAGCTGAAACCACTGCTGTTAAGGGTGAAGCCACTGCTGCTTGAAAGGGGGTAAAATACTTTTTAAAATATTTTTTGCCTCATTATAGCTCATCACTTACATAGCCATGAGAAATTTTGAAGAATAAATCGAATAATTTTCAAGTCTTTTGTCTATTAGGCAAGTTTGTAGTGTGTTTCAGGCTTAAAGTCGAGAAAATGCTACGAATTTGATGAAGATTTTTTTGGGAATATACAAAAAAATTTGGTCACAAAAAGAGGGAAGGTGAAGCCATGTATTTAAGTATTTAGACCCACCAGACATCCTCCAATGAGCAAAGAGGGAAATTTTTTTGCAGAGATGTCCAAAGTAAAAAATGCTATGAACTCTCACTGCGGACTTGCCTAGAAATCCTCTGTTTTTGCAACGAAGAGGAATTTTGTAATTTTCAAGCCTTAATTGTCTTTTTGGAATAGGTCAGCCACCTAGAAAGGTCAGAAATCATTAGTTTAATTTTTTGATGAAGGCACACTCCTCGAAAAAGATGTTCAAGCTGCCAGCACATCATGGAAACCACATCAACAAGTATGACATCACCTCCTCAAAGCTTGGAAGACAAACCTCCTATCTTGGTGGGGGTATTTATTATTCAATCATGGTCATTTCCACCTTAGGCACATTATATTTTCGATGTATATTAGCAAGCATGGGGATTTTAAAGTTTCTTAAATGCAATAAAGTGTATTAGAGTCCTATTAGGTTTCAAATTCCTAAAAATAACATATCTCTACTTTTTCTCCTTGTAATATTATTTTTGGTTATTCAAGGTGTCATTAGAGGTATTCAAAGGTCTGGCCTTGCTGAAATACTCATTGTAAAGGTACCTAAAGTTATAAATAGGCAAAATATAGATGGAGATAGGGTTGATGGATGTTATATTGCAGACTACTATTGTAAATATTTTTATCAGTAATATACAGTGGCAATAGACTTCTTTTCTTACCTGAGATTCATTGGAATTATTATGAGTGTTTGTATTTTATGTTATGTTATTCTATCTTCAGTATCATAGTTTTTTGATTACTTAGAATTCATGGTCAACATGCTCTAACTTCCTTCAAGCATCTAGTCTGTTGTAAATGTTATGTTTCATCAGAATACACATGCCTCAGCTTCCATGAGAGAAGTTTCATATGTCACTGAGTTTTTATACTGACTCCATATGCCCAATGGTATTTATTTGTTTACATCTTTCACCTACACAAAAATACATTTAAAGCCAATTTTAGAGTTATCCATCTGTTGATCTTCATTCACTTAATATCATCTTGATCCTTGAGAGAGCCCTCTTAGGCTGGAAATGCTAAGTTCCAACTAAAATTAGGTTGAAATAGTTACTCTGAGTTGACTATTGAAGCGACCCATAAGTATCAATTTAGTGATAACATTTGTGTCTTCCAGGATCTTGAAGACATATTTTCCCGAAATTGTGTGCTCAAATAGAAAGATTGATCTCTTAAGGGTAGAAGGAGGTCAGAAGCATTTGAGGTTTCATTCTACCTTGGTGACTCCACTAAAATATTCATGATTAAATGTGGCTACGAAAAAGATACATACAAGGAGAAATTCAGATCCTAACCCACCTGCAATTGTGGATAATCCAGAAATAATTCTCAGAGGTATTGGAAGCTCATCAAAATCAGTTATTCCATCCCATTCAAGAGTTTTATCTTTATCCTCTGAGGTTTTTCGAAGTCCTGAGATAAACAGTTTGATGAAAAGATAGAAGAAGTACTTTTTAGGTCTAAAACTAAGAATGAATTGACCGTAAAATATTATACCTACAAAGACGAGGAATTGATAAATCTTCCCTAGTGTCAAAAGAAGAAAAAAAATATTTTTGGAAGATTGTCACATCAAAGCTATTATTGGAAAAAGAGTCTTTTGAAAAGATAAAAGAGTTAGACCCTTTTGATTTTTTTTAAAAGAGAAAGACTGATGTTCCCTTGCTTGAATAGAGTTCCTTTTTCTCTAGACTCCAAATACCCATTACAACATCTCCTAACATTTCACCCTCATTCACTTTTTTTTCCCAAAGTCAGAATTTGAGTTCATCCACTGCTTATCCAAGCAGCACATTCCCTATCATTATGGTTGGAGTTCCTCCTCCTGCAAGGCCTGCAATATATTCTCCTCTTGATCTTCCTGCTATACTTCATGACCTTACAGATGGATATTCTACTAGGATTAAAACCTTTGGGAGTGAAGAAGAAACAAAAGTTGAACAACATGTTGACCAATTTAATGGCTTTATTGACCGAGAGGAGGTAGATGATGAGGATGTGAAGGTGAGTTTTTTTGTTCAAAGTTTCACAGGTGAGGTAATAAAATGGTTTAAAGCTTTGGCCCCAACTAGTTTACAAAATTGGGATCAATTGGAAGATATTTTTTTGACGAAGTGGGGGAGTAAAGTGAACCCTGTTCAAGCCTTAATTGAGTATAACAATTTTAAAAGAGCCATATATGAATCAAATTAAGATTTATGTAAGAGGTTTAATAAGGTTTATAATTCCATACCTACTCATATCAAACCTCCCCCAGGAGCTACTTAATTACACTATGCTGAAGCTTTTGACAATGAGTTTTCCATATTATTAAGAGAAAGAGAATCTTCTTCTTTGGTTGACATGCAGAATGATGTTGTAAAAGTTGAGGTGAATATGGCTACAACCAAGAGGTCAAGGATGGGAAAAACTAATTAAAAGAATAAGAGAATCCTTCTTCATCTTCAGATGTGAAGTTTGATACCATGATGAAGACCACGAAGAAGCTTATGGATAGGCTTGCTCTTGGTGAAAATCCTTTACCTCCTGCACAACAAGAGACACATATTAGAAATCCTCAATTTAGGAGGCCTCAAAATCAGCAAAGTCCGAGAGACAATAGAAATCAGCCTGATCCATAGGTTAGACCTCCTTTTGAGCAAACTTTATTAGATGAAGAGGAAACACAACCTGAATTCCAAGAAAATATTATTCATTGTTTGGATGAAGATATGTCAGGAATGTTTCTAACTAAAGAAGAACATGATGAATCTAGTCTGATATGTGAGGAACTGAGGGAAATCTAATTACTTGAAAGGTTTATCAACATGCTATCTTTGAGATGAAAAAAAAATATAATTTGAGGAATAGAAATTTTCCCATGACAACCAATGAAGCTCAACCAAAGAAATATGTCCCTAAGCCTACTGAACCAAAGAAAGACACACCACCACCACCTCATGGCAAAGAAATTGAAAAAAATCCATCTACTTTCATTTTATAAAATGATATTTCCAAAATCAAAATTCCAGTTCCCTTTGGTGTGATAATTAAGGTCACTGAGTATAGGATCCAAATTTTCAAGATGCTTAACACTCATCCTGGACCTTCAGACATCTTAAATATGCAAGAAGACCATCTTACCATTTTCCTGGGACCAAGGGTAGAAGATGAAAAGAATGAATAGTTTCTGCCTTTTTATGTGAGTCTGAACATTCATGACATGAATTTTCATAATGCCATGTTAGATTTAGGTGCTGCCCACAATTTAATGCCTAAGGTGATCATGGAAAGAATGGGTTTAGAGATTACTAGACCTTATAAAGACTTTCTTTCTTTTGATTCCAAGAGAGTTCAGTGCATTGGTCTCATTAAAGATGTAGTTGTTGGCCTAACTCAAGTTCCTGCTAAGATAGTGGTAATCGATATAGTCGTAGCTGAAATTCTTGCAAAATTTGGTATGCTTTTATCTAGATCTTGGGCAACCAAAATTAAAGGAACTATGTAGATGGATATGACTTATGCCACCATTCCAGTATTTGGTGAGTAGAGGAGTTTGTACAGAGAAATTAGGATGGCTTACATGGTAAGTAGCAAGGATAAACCACAAATTTATCCTATTAATGCACTAGACACTAAATTGGGATCTTCAATTTTGTTCAATGAACTCATTGATGAGGCAGAAAATGAGAAAAAAACAGAAAATCAACAAGCAAAAAATCATAGAAGTTTGGAGGAAAATGAAGAAGGTTGGTGGAATTTAAATTTTGATGGCGCTGCTGAAAGAGAAGGAGCTGGTGCAAGAATATGGATTACCATTCCTAATGATGAAAGTAATTTTTTCTCTTACAAATTTAACTTTGATTGTACAAACAATATGGCCAAATATGAGTCATTGTTTTTGGGTCTATAAACTTTGAAGAGTTTAGGCACCAAGAAAATATCATTTTGTGGTGATTTTGAATTAGTAATCAAGCAAGTAGAATGATCTTATCAGACCAAATATGTCAGGATGAGGGCTTATAGAAATTTAATCCTTGAAATGCTTGATAATTTTAAAGAATATAGTTTCACTGTCAAAACTAGAGACCAGAATTTGGTGGTTGATTCTTCGATTCTCTATGCTAGTTTGTTTGTCATTACTACTCATTCTAGTAAGAGATATGAGGTTGAGGTCAGGAATAGAGAAGCTATCCCTAATAATATTATCCATTGGAAAGTGTTTGATAGTGATCAGCGAGTTTGAAATTTCCTTGAGCTAAAAGAGGAATTTGAAAAAATTCAAGTAGATCAGTAGAATATGTTTGCTGAAACTAAAGTCAATCCGGAGGTCCTTCAACTGAAAAATAATCTAATTCCCAAAGACTTAATACCCCTTGAGGGACCTTTATGTATGCCAAAATGCCTTTTGTTCTCATGAATGTAGGGGTGACTTTCCAAAGGGCGATGGATATTGAATTTGCTGAAGAAAAGGACAAATCAATGGTGGTTTATTTAGATGACATTACTATATTTTCAAAGAAGGAGGAAGAAGACCTTAAGCACTTAGAGATAATTCTGCAAAAATGCAGAAAATTTGGTATATCTCTCAATCCTACTAAAAGTGTCTTTTCTTTGACCACTGGGATATTATTAGGACACATTATATCAAAGGAAGGAATAAGGATTGATCCATGTAGGGTCACTTCCATTTAGAAAATAGACTTGCTAAGAAAGAGAAAGGAGATCCAATCCTTTCTCAGAAAGGTAAATTTTGTTAGGAGATTCATTCCTAATTTTGCTGAGATTGTCAAACACATTACTAATATGCTTAGGAAAGAATTTGATATTAAATGGACAATAGAAGCAAAGAAATATTTTGAAGACATAAATAAGGTCCTCACTCAAGCCCCAATGCTCATAAGTCTTTACTTTTCAAGTGATTTTTTGGTTTTTACCGTTGCCTCTGAACATACAATTGTTGGAGTATTATTAGAGAAAAGACAACAAGGTGGTGAGAAGCCTATTTATTTCTTCAGTAAAACTCTTGAAAAATATGAATTGAAGTATAATATGATGGATAAATAGGCATATGCTTTAGTAAAGGCGCTTAAATATTTCAGAATTTACATTATGCATTCTCATATTATAGCATGTGTGCCTAATACTGTGGTGAAAGACATATTGACCCAAGATGATCCTAATCGAAAAACAGATAAGTGGGTTGACACTTGGTTGGAATATGATATAGAACTCAAGCCTACCAAGTTGGTAAAGGGTTAAGGGCTAGAAAAACTAATGGCACAATAAAATTTTGAGTGCCTAGACATGGATTTCATTGCAGAAATTTCAGAAGTGGTTGAAGAAGAAGAATTGATTCCTATTGAATAAAAATTCACTATGTATGAATGGTAAAAATATGTGATTTTTCTTTTACATCATCATAAATTTACTCCTTAATTGAAAAAATCCAAGTCTCCGTTTGTGAAGCTAAAGTATTTGAGGTATTGCATTTTGAACAAAAACTTGTATTGGAGGGACACTGGTGGTATTAATTTAAATTTCTTGTTGGAAGAAGAGGCTGAAAAGGTTATTGATGAATTTCATAAGGGATATTGTGGCCCGGACACCATTATTGGAATGCCACAGCAAACAAGATACTCAGAGCAAGATATTTTTGGCCTTCTATGTTCAGAGGAATTTACAAGAAGATTGATGCATCCCATGGATGCCAAATATTTGATGGAAAGAAGAAGCTGACTCCTTTACCCCTGAAACCAATATATGTTGAAGCTCCTTTCCAGCAATGGGGATTATATTTCATTTAAAAAATACACCCTGCATCCTAAGGACATCATCGTTGGATTTTGACAGCCAATGATTACTTCACCAAGTGGATTGAAGTGATCCCTACAAGGCAAGCTACTGACTTGGTCGTCATCCAATTTCTGGAGAATAACATATTGTCAAGGTTTAGCTATCCCATGAAGATTATAATTACTGATAATGCTCAAGCTTTCAAATCCAAAAAAAATGATTATTTTTTGTTATCAATATAATATCACTCCCGGTAATTCCATAGCTTATTACCCTCAAGGTAATGGTTTAGTTGAATCATCCAATAGAAGCATAGTCAGGATCATCAATAAAGTTATGCAAGAAAATAAAATATCATGGAATTTGAAGTTAAATTTTTCTTTGTGGGATGATATATTTTGTACTAAGGGATCTACAGGTACGTATCCTTATGAACTAGTATATGGATCTGAAGTAATTTTCCCAACTTCTTTGGGGGTTCAGGTAATGAAATTGCTACAAGGGCTTGAAGAAGAACCTAATGCCATCCATAGGAGGATAAACCGGCTCATTTATCTACAGGAGAAAAGAGAAGAAGTGTATAATAATCATCAGCAATCACAAAACAGAGTAAAGAAGACCTTTGACAAAAAGACTAAAGAAGCAAACTTCAAGATTCAAGATGTAGTTCTGAAATGGGAAGCCAAAATTGAAGAAAAGGGGAAACATGGAAATTTTGAGAACATTTGGAAGGGGCCTTTTGTGATAAATGCATATCATGGAAACAACACATTTTTACTTCAAGAGATGGATGGGCAGTGGTGTGGAGGAGGACCTGTCAATAGCAGGTTTCCAAAACACTACTCTTCCTAATTTCTTTTGCTGAATCACATTCCATTGTACATATTTCATTCTCTGTTATGATGTTTTTAAAATAAAAATGAGTTCATCATCAAGCTTGAGCCTGAGGAGAATTCCATAAGTGCTTGGTGAAGATTTCATCATTTTCAGAAATTTTCAGTTTTTACAAGAAAGGCACTTGATGCTACAGGTTCTTTGTTGTACCACAGGGGTACATCATCCCCAATTGAGCCACTGTTATCATCAATAACATTTATTTTAGTTAGGAAAGTCATTTTGTATAGGTTTTAGTATGTTGATGAATTAATTCATGAAAATTGATGAAATTTCATGATTTGGTTATAGTTCTAAGTTTTTAGAGTCCCCACTTGTCATGTCATTAAGGCCATGTCAATAAAATCTGCAAAAAATCTGCATGCATTGGTTTAAATTAAGGTTTAAGGAACTTTTCCACTTTTTCCTGAGTCTGCATCAAATTCTATGGAAAAAAAATTGTTTTCGCTATGGACTCACCTGACTAATCCATAGCGAATCTACCAAACTCATAACAGAAAACACTACGAACTCGTGTTTTTCTGCATCGACAAGATAACGTATGAGGTTTCGATTTGAAAATGGGTAGAAGGTCAGTTTAAGGTCAGGTGCTAAGTTGTTTGGAGTCATGGTTCATGTGTGATCATCATTACCATCGCATCATTCCATTTTTCTTTCCTTATTTGGCCTCCTTAATCTCGCATTCAAAATTACCATTTAAAATCATCCTTGTGAGTTGCTTGCTGCCATCCTTTCCCTTTTATTTAAGTATAACTATTTTTTTGTCTTAAGGAAGGTCCAACCTCTGTCTGCAAGTTGCTTGATATGTGTAATTGTCTTTTGCATGTGTCACATTTCCAAGGAGGTGAATGCTGTTTTGAAAAGAATGGCCATGCATAAGAGGACCAGCAAAGGAGGCTTAGTGGTTAGGTATCATCCAATGGACTTAAAATTGGTGAATGAAGATCCAAGTTTTGCAGTAGCATTCACCGGCGATGGCTGCATGAGGGTTTTCCAGAAGTTGCAGGGGTATCATGCCCAAGTTTCTAAGGTTTTGTAGTTAATTTTGTTGGTACTACATCAAAGGTGGGTGTACTAAATTTCATGGTTTCTCCTGAAACTATTGCCCAAGCTATAGAAATTCCAAGGACAGGGGAAGAGTGGTTTAAAGCCACCAAATTCAAATTGCAGAATTGTGTTGAGTTCCTGAAGCTTGAGCACATAGGAGTGGACATGACCTAGGGATACCAAGAAGTTGTCTCAAAGAAAATTACTCCAAACTCTTACTAGTGATTCAGAAGTATTTCACATGTGAAGCGAGGTTTCACATGATATATCAGTATCACTACAAATATTTTCTCCATTTCACTGGTAGGCATCTTTTGGACCTTCCATTTTTCCTATTCATAAGCCTAGGAAAAATGTGATATAAAGTACAAGCTAGGCCTGAGTGTAGTGAAACCTCTATCTTCTATCATGGTTTAATTAAGTCTTTGGTTATGGAAGAGTTGAACAAATTAAATATAGATTGGGCCACATTTATGTTTTTAAGTGGTTATGAAGTTGATGTGCTGACTCCTAAGAAAACACCTAAATCAAAGACTAGCCCTTCTAGTAAAAATGACAAGCCTATAGCTGAAGCAAAAGGTGGACAGGAAGGATAAATGAAGCCAACTACAGAGTCCATGAAGGTTGAAATGGAACATTTTCAGAAGATAGAGATACCTCAGCCCACACCTTCAAGCAACAAGCCTAAACCTAGCAAAAAGAGTCATGGAAGAATCACTGGGAGCCAGACAGTGGTAAAAGCTAATATTGATGATATTTTACAATCCAAAGATATATAAGAAACCCCTTTGGTTAAAGTTGTGGAGGTAAAAGGATGTAAGAAGAAGAAGAAATTCCTCACTACCAAGAAGCTTGAATTTTCCAGTGAAGATGCAGGTTTTTTCTTTAAACCAAGAAAGCTTCTCACTCGATTGCAACTTGTCAAAGATATCAAGGCTGATAAGAAGCCTGAAGAGACAGAAAAGGGCATACAACCTATGGTAGAACAAATCATTGACCTATCCCCAACAAAATAAGAAATTAACAAATAGAGGTAAGGAAAGGAGAAGGTCACTGAAAAATATGAAGTGGAGATTTTAAGGGAGGAGTTGAAAGAAGCTAGGGAAGAGGTCATTGCAACAAATATAGAGTTGGAAGAGGATAAGAAAGAGAGGAAGATGGTAGAGGAGTTCAAGGAGAAAGTGAATGAGCAGATTACCTATTATGATGAAGCCCTAAAAAATGATAAGAAACTGCTAAAGAGAACCCTCCCTTTACGCAGAATGATGAAGCACACACTGAAAAGGAACATCTGGCTGCAGGAAGAGAGGAAGAAGATCAAAGGTCAAGTGAAGGAGCTGGAGGTGCATATTGAAATGGTACAAATAAAACTCAAGAAAAAGGGCTTAAAGATGATAGTGATAAATGAACCCATTGAAGCTGAAACCACTGCTGCTTGAAAGGGGGTAAAGTAAATGTTAAAATATTTTTTTCCTCATTATAGCTCATCAATTACATATGCATAATAAATTTTGAATAATAAATTGAAGAATTTTCAAGCCTGTTGTCTATTAGTCAAGTTTGTAGCGTATTTCAGGCTTAAAGCCGAGAAAACACTACGAACTCACTGAAGATGTTTTTTGGGAATATATGACAGATTTTGTCACAAAGAAGGAAAGTGAAGGCATGTATTTAAGTGTTTATACCCACAAGACATCCTCCAATCAGAAAAGAGGGCAAAGAATTTGCAGAGATGGCCAAAGTAAAAAATGATATGAACAATCGCTACAGACTTGCCTAGAAGTCCTTTGTTTTTGCAGCGAAGAGGAATTTTGTAATTTTATAAGTGTTAATTTTATTTTTGGAAAAGGTCAACCACCTAGAAAGGTCATAAATCATTATTTGAATATTTGGATGAAGAAATACTCCTTGACAAAGATGTTCAAGCTACCAACACATCATGGAAACCACATCAGCAAGTATGACATCACCTCCTCAAAGCTCGGAAGACAGACCTACTATCTTGGTGGGGGTATTTATTGTTCAATCATGGTCATTTCCACCTCAGGCACATGATATTTTCTATGTATATCAGCAAGCACAGGGCTTTTAAAGTTTTTTAAATGTAATAAAGTGTATTAGATCCTCTTAGGTTTCAAATTCCTAAAAATAGGAGATCTCTACTTTTTCTACTTGGAATATGCTTTTTGGTTAGTCTAGGTGTCATTAGAGGCATTCGAAGGTCTGGCCTTGTTGGAAGACTCATTTTAAAGGTACCTAAAGTTATAAATAGGCATAATATATATGGAGAGAGGGTTGATGGATGTTATATTGCAGACTACTATTGTAAATATTTTTATTAGTACTATACAGTGGTAGTAGACTTCTTTTCTTACCTAAGATTCATTGGTATTCTTATGAATTTTTGTCTTTTATGTTATGTTATTATACCTTCAGTATCCTAGTTGTTTGATTACTTAGAATTCATGGTCCACGTGCTCTAACTTCCTTCAAGCATCTAGTCTACTGTAAATGTTATGTTTCATAAGAATACACATGCCTCAGCTTCCATGAGAGAAGTTTCATATGTCACTGAGTTTTTATACTGACTCCATATGGCCAATGGTAGTTATTTGTTTACATATTTCACCTGCACAAAAATAAATTTAAAACCTATTTCAGAGTTAGCCATCTGTTGATCTTCATTCACCTAATATCATATTTATCCTTGAGAGAGCCCTCTCAGGCTGTAAAGGCTAATTTCTAGCTAAAATTAGGTTTGAAATAGTTACTCTAAGCTAACTGTTGAAGCAACCCATTAGTATTAATTTAGTGATAACAGAAACCATGGTGCACAAGATCATCTGAGCGAGATATTATTGGTTGAAACTATTTAAATATTCTTGTGCATATGTGCGGAAATCTATAATATGTCAAAAGTGCACTAGAAGAGAAAGATATCAACTTCCCCATTACAACATATTTTAGTAGAAGAATTTTTTCAACATTGGGGATTGGATTTTATTAGAGAAATTACTCCTCACTCATCAAAGAAGCATAAGTAAATTCTCACTATGATAGATTATCGTACTAGATGGGTTGAATCATTTTCACTAAAATAAGTGAACGGTCAAGAAGTGATACAATTCCTCAAGAAAAATAGTATCACTGGGTTTGGCATTCCAACTTTACTTGTTTTCGATAATGCTACATATTTTTTGAATTTGATATTATATGAGTTTGCCTTGGAAAATGGAATTGTACTTAAACATTCTGCTAATTATCACCCCCAAGGAAACAAACCGGTAAAATCTAGTAACAAAAATCTAATTCAAATTATTAAGAAAATTGTTCTAACCCAAAAGAGAAATTTATGCAATGCTTTACTTAATTCTCTCTAGTTTGATCGACCAATGCCTAAGCCTTCCCTTGGAAATTCACCATACTTTCTTGTTTATGGGAAGGAAGTCATCTTTCCTCCAAACCTTTACCTACACACACTTCAACTTTCCTAGGAATCGCGTTGTGAACCTTGTCCCATCATGGAAAGTAGGATTGACACTTTGCTAAAGATGGAAGAGTAAAGGAAAAAAGAACGTGACAAGTTTGCCTCTCACCAAAAATACATAAAATTATTTTTTGATAATAAATTTTCATGCGATAAGGAATTTAGTGTGGGTGACCTTATTTTTAAATGGGACAAATCCCATGAAGACAAGGGAAAAAACACCAAGTTACATTATTTGTGGCTCGATCCATACTAAATTCACAAAAAACATGGCCTACACACTTACATACTGAAAACCCTATACAAGTATATTGTGTCCCTTCTTGTAAATGGTCAATATTTAAAACTTTAATTTCATTAGAAACTCTTTGGATGCTATCTTCAATTGTATATATTACTTTCATATTATCCTTAGTTCTTCCTTTATCATATCTCATTTCCTGATGCGTTTACTTTCAGTTCTTCTACCATGCACATCAATAAAATTCAATATATAAAAATAAACTTGCTTTGAATTGATGATGATATGTCTAATTCTTGTAAAAGAGATTGTAGTAGTTACCTCAAACATTGGTTGAAAATTAAATCTCCTTCTACTATTTATTTTCTAACATCGTAACAATTCAATGACATCTACATGGAAAATATGACCTAGATTATGTAATATTCCCAAATGGGAAAATCAACAATATATGCACAGAAAACACATTTTTCATAAATGTATGAATTAATAGTCAAATGAAACCCATGTATCCATTATATCAGACATTATTACAACCATATCTACAAGGAAATAAAAAACAAATCACCTTTGCCCAGTTAAATAGGCCTCCTATTCCCAAAACAACCCAAAAACACTGCAAACCCAAGAATACTGCAACACATAAATAATACAACAAGTGACAACGCAGTTTATTGAGGGTTTATACTTAGAAATAGTGAGACAAATTAGAGCTGATATTATATTAATCAATGGAACTTAAAAACTGAGATCTAGTCTCTTTTACAAAAATCTAAGATGACCTGCCAAGAGTTTCTTTAGAAACATGAAGTACAAGAAGTATAAGTTGTATATCTATGGCTGAATCATAGCATAAAAATGGCTAAAAATACAAAGAAATTTTTGTAGCTCCTCCTACTAACTCTCTGGGAAAAAAAGCCGATCCTCCTCCTGGAAAACTAGCTCATAAAATAGGGGTTAAAACCCTTCCATTGCAACACCATGAGAAATAATGTAGTTTCTACAAGGGACTACACTGTAGTTGTAGATTATTACTTGGCCAAGTGCCAGATGGTGGAAATGAAGTGCAAAATCCTCCTCTCATATTTCTTAAACAAGATCTCCAAGCAAGAGTGGGGAATTCCCGCATGAGAAAACCCTTGCACTAAACAATGCAGCAAACTTAGCTAAATAGCTGAAGCATGCAATAAGTCTATACAGACCCAATCATAAAATCATATTCTCCATTCATGCCCCATATGGGTGTCATTTCCTCCATTATATAGATGATGAGCTTCCTCACCATGGGTCCCACCCATTTATGAGGTTACTTCCATGCAAAAGCTCCTCCTCCAAAATTGCATTCTCTCCATTAGTCCCACTCTTCTACTTACAACGCTATTTGATTTGGTAAACCATGAATTAGTCTTCATTCATTGTCTCCTTTCACACCCAAGGTGTCTTTATTCTGGCTAGCTATATTGATCCTCATTCACATTGAGGTATTTATTGATGATCCACTCCTCCTATATTAGCGTTGTTGACTTGGTCAAACTTCACCTTATCCACATGTATTAGCCCTTGTTCACACATGAGGGTGCTTGATCCAGTTATTAACATGATCCCTTTTCACACTAAGAGGGATTTTATGCCTACTTAAGATACTTATGGGTCTCTCTTCCCATTTATTCATCTAACTAGATGTTAAGAGAAAAATTAATATTCCAATTAGTTGCATGCTAATTTAGGAATATTACAGTCCTCCCCTCCCAATTGTTGCTTGTCCTCAAGCAACTACAAGGATTGAACTGAAGAGCCTCCTCTCCTCCTCCTGTAGCATCCTCATATGTTAATCTCCTCCAAAGGACATGATGTTGTCTCATCAGTAAATCTCCAAGTTGTTCCGCCCAAGTATGCAAGTTAGCTTTTGGTGTCAATTCCAAATAGCTATCATCATGAAAAATTAAAACACCTATGGAGGCAACAATGTGTTTTCTAGAGGCATTCTTGAGGCATGGAATTAGAAATAGGTTGGGAATCATCATTCCCATGAGAATCTCCCATCCAAAAGCTATTATCCATATGAAATGAATCACCTCCCAGCTTGGTAATTCATAGAAAAGATCCTCCAAAATGTTCATGAGAGGCATGTCCCAAGTTCTCCAAACAATCATATGGCGCACCTCATAAATAAGTAAGTGATCTACTATATTGGCCATCTCATCTTCAATGCTCCTCTTGAAGCATGCAACACAAAAGGTGTGGGAAATTTCACTCCCCAAGGACACATCCAACCAATGTGTCTCTCCTCCAATCATGTTCCCAACAAAGGTAAGAACATCTTCAGCATATAGAATCATAATTAAAGTCAAAATAGCTTCCATATGTAATAAGGGAGAAGGAAAATGGTCCCTCATGTTCAACCAGCGCAGTTTTGCTGCTAACTGCCATAGAATATGATATAACAAGTGTTCCTCCCACCACTTGTTTTCTACTCCATTCTTCTTGCATGTTTGGAGAAGGTATATGATGGTTGGTGTTAATGAAGCACACCATGAAGAATACATCATTTCCCCAAAATATTCTATGGAATGGTCAGCATCATCATTGCTCATGGCTCTAAGTAACCTATGAAATAAATAAGAAAGAGTGCCACCTCTTGGAGCATTTCCTTGCACATGTCTGGTAAGAAAATGAAATTATACAGTAAATATATCATGATGTTAAAAAATACAATCCTTACCATATACTTGGTTTGAATCAGTGAGGTAGCTCATGGATGAGCTCCCTCTCACGCCCAATGAATAAGGAGGTGGTAATGATAACTCTTCCCAAGATCTATGTCCCTCCTCAAGATGCAAATAATCTATTATTACAAAATTGGAGCTGATAGGTTGTTTGATCAAATAATCTCATGTAACTATTTCAAACCTAATCTTATGACTAAGGCTTAGCCTCCTCATCCTGAGAGGGCTCTCTCAAGGGTTAATGATATGGATAAAGATATAGATGGCTAACTCTATTTAGGAAATAAACTGATAATGATAGATGTAGGTTGAAAATAATATCAGCATGTATACATTGGGCTTATGGAGTTAAAGCAATTTAGTAATTCAGTGAGTCTACTTAACATGGAAGTTGAGGCATATCAGAGTTTTTAGTGATAAGGCACACACACATGAAACATGTAAAAACATAGTCAGTTCACTTATAAAGGAAGTCACATCATCTTATAGATAAATTCTGAGTAATATAGATGAACACCACTACAAATGAGATATATAAGAAATACAAATAGAATAGGAAAAAACTAAAAACCCCTTCATAATCTAAAGTTGGTCAAGTATAAGATCTTTGTATTCGCTGAAAAAAGTCAATTCACAACAAGCTTAGTTTTGCCAAAAAATGTCCAACCCTTGAAAAATTCAACCCAATGGCCTTTAATAGACTTCTTACATCATCATATGATCTTCCTCCAGGCTATATACATCGAATTTCTTCCCACTGACACCTTGCATAACCATAAAACATGAAATTTATTACAAAAAGACACCTATCCTAATTGACAGTCCTATTTCAAAAAGGACTCAAACTCCTTATTACTATCTATAAAAACCTTATATATTTGAATTTACATCATTGAAAAGTGTATCATCACATGGTCGAATTTGGATAATGGCATTCAGTTCTTCATGACCACTTTGATGACCTCCACAAAAATAGGAAACAGTACCTTGTTTTTTAGGCATGGGATCTTTTTCCTTCTTTGAACATTCTGACTATCATTTAATCTTCATTTCATGGTCCTTGGATGTTGAAATTTGGTTTAACATGTCCCATAACTCTTTCCTAGCCTCCAACTGTCTAAAACCGCTTCAAAAACTGCTCAAAAGGATGTAATCTATTGCTCTATGAAAATACAACAGTTTCGTAGCGCTTTCTGTAGCGCTACCATTACAAGCCTTTGTCCTTCAAAAACTTGAATCTTTCCTATTGCATCATTTTAATCATCCTTCAACACATATTTCATAGAAATTTCAGCTCTTAACTCATCCTTTAACACCTTAAAAACTGATCAAAAGAGGAAAAAAAGGCAGCTACAGCAGTTTCGTAGCGCTTTTCTGCTTTTTATGCCTGGAGGTGCTACGAAACTGCTGAGTATGCATATTTTTTCATAAATCTGTCAAATGAAAACTGTGGTTTCCCAAAACTCAAAATATAACCTATCCTCATCATCTACAAACCATACAAACCATAAAACAACTTCATTTTACCTTCTTTGAGGCATTTCTTCTTCATTTACAATTGGTTGGCCTATTGGTTCTTCTATGACTATCATTTTAATGCCTTTTCTCTGTAGCTCATCATGAATTAACTCCAGTCGCTCTTGTATATCCTTCAACTGGTCTTTAAGTCTTCTATTAGTAGCTCTCAGATGGGTGCTTATTATTCTGACAGACTTAGCTTCTTTTATTGCTAGAATTGTCCACTTGACAAGTTGCTCTGTATTGTCTAAAGTTTCATAAACATAATCAACTTATCCTTCCCACAATGCCTTCATCCTTTTAAACTGTACTTTCTCAACACTGTGTTTTCTAGCTTTCTTTCTCATGACAGCAATTTCCTGATTTGCTAACTTTAACTTTTCCTCAAGGTGCTGAAACTCTATTTTTTCTATCACCTTCTCTTTTCCCCTTTTTAATTTGCTGGTTGTATCCTTCACTATGGGTGATGAGAGATCAATAATATCTTTAGGTGATTTAGCTATCTCAGTGGGCATTTGAACTTCCTTCCTACTCTCTATAAATTTCCTAGCATGCTTTGTCATAGGCTTTCTTGCTTGAAAAATGAAACCTGCATCTTCACCCTCAAACTCTAATCTCTTTGCAAACTTAGCCTTTTTAAACTTCTGCTCATCTTCCCCAATAAATTTATCTTGGACAATAGGTGATGGCATGAAGAATATCTTCTAGATTCCCCTTTGTTACTGGGTTGTTTTCTGTAGAAACTGTGTTTCCTTTCAAAACCACTGCTTGGATTATAGTTATTCTTTTGGTCCCTTGTTTGCTGACAACTTGTTCCTATTTTTCATATTTGACAACCTTTGATTTTTGTTTTGCAGGTGGGAGAGTTGGTGTATCAAGCATTTACATTTGCTCTGGCCTTTTCTCGGTTTTCTTTCTTGGCTTTATTCTTGTAGTTTCTTTTGGTTTTTCAACCATAGTTTGGCTTGGTTCTGCTGGTGGTGGTGATGTAACTCCTTTAGCTTTAGGTTTTCTTGCAGAATTTACGGTTTCCAACTCAAAACCATTAACAAACAAGAATGAGGACCAATCTCTGCCTATCTTTTGAAGTTAATATAAAATTAATAATTTCATTAAGACATGATGAAATAATGATGTCTCACTCCCCTCGGACTTTTCTTGCACCTTATCAGCCATATTTGCAAGACTTCTATGCAGATACAAAGGTAATTCAAGTTAAATCTTACCAGTGAAGTGTTGTAATATTCCTTTTTCGGGAATTTCTGTAATATGGTCCTCAAGGACGCTATATAAGGAAGCTAATGAAAAAATAAGAAAAAATGGGGCTTGGATACCCTTTTTAACTCATTAAACACTTCTCTTCCAGAAGTTGAGCCCAAAGAAATGACCCTAGATGGGTTATTCAGATCTCCCCAAACTAGCTCCCTTAGGAAACTACTCAAATAGGGAGCCTATAACAATACATGAACACAATCATGAAAATCTGTAAATCTGAATATGTCATAAGATGGAATATTATGCATCCAACATGTCTATTAAGATCTCAGCAGAAATATACAGAAATATCATGAGGAATAAGCCCTCATGCAATGGGAATAAATCTCCAAAGATTAACACATGAAATACATGAGATGCAGCAACTGCAAAAAATGTCGGGAAGCAGTAACTGCGTAGTCTATATGAGAGTAGTTGCTGATTTAGATGTAAATACATGAAATATGGCTGATACAGACAAAGAAATACCCAAAAATAGAGGAATGGGCCTCAATACAAGATTTCTAGCCAATCTAGGAGAGATTGCTAGAAATGCCGGAAAATGTACAATGTGACAAATAACTTGTCACTGCAACTAAATAAAAATAAGAATGAGGCTATGGTAGATCTAAAATACTCATGCCCTCCTCTGATAATTTTCTCAAGAAAAGGGCTGATCCCTTTTTCTCAAAAACACTCCTCCTGATAAGCTCAAATGACCCTCCTAGCAACTGCCTGCATAAAATAACATAGTTCCAGCCCTAGACTTCACTGTGAGAGATGGTGAATGATTGACCTAGTGCCAAATATTTGGAATAATTCCCGAGATTCTCCTCTACTTCTCCTCCAAATAATATGCAAGATTTCCACCGAAGAACAAGCCAAAGAATGACTCTATGAGTTCCTCTCTTGCTGCACTCAGCAACTCAACGTTTTTTCCCAACAGAATAACACTGTAGCTGAAGGAGTAAGCTTGGAAAAATGCTGAAATGAGGAAATTTAGCTCAAATACCCACTTATTCCTTGAGGATGAGGTAGGTATTCTCGACCGGGAACACCATTGTGCTCAGGAACACTACAACCCTGCTAAACAGCCTGGGTATGCAAGTCTTAGCAGACCCAACGAAAGTAACAATCTAATGCATAATGAAAATTAGCTGCCATATCCTTCTTATAAAGCAAATGAAATCCTCTCACCATGGGTCCCATTCACACTTGCCACCTAGCTCATGCAAGTGGAGCCTCCTCTAAAACTGCACTGCCTTGTCATGGAGATTCCCTCTCTTGGACAACGCTATTGACTTAGTCAAATATGACTAAATCAAAGTGATCCCGATCATATTCACACCCTTAGGTGCTTAATCGAGCTGCTTATTCATCCTCCTTTCACACAGGGTGTGTTATTTCTTCATCTAAGGGGGTTAAGGGGTCTCCTTACCCATTTTATCTAACAAAATAAAAATATGCAAACTATAATGTTCCTTTTAGCTTGAGGCTAAAATTTGGGAACATTACAATCCTCCCCTCCCACATGTTGCTTGTCCTCAAGCAACTGCATAGAGAGAACAAAATTTCTCCCCCTTCTCTTTAGTGGCCTCCTCATCAATAATCTCCACCACTGCTCAAGATATCCTGCAATAATTCTGTCCTGCAATGCTTCCTCCCAAGTATGCCAACTGGAATGGTGCACATCATGGAAAGATGGAAGGTGTAGGTGGAAACCTTCTTGTTGTGCTATATCCTCCTCAAGGTAGGAGTGATGACATGCATGGGAAAATTTTATCCCTAATGCTGATCCTCTCATCCATGCTATCATCCAAATAAAAAGCTCAACCCCGAGTTTCTGCAATGTGTTGGGGCTGAATGGAGAGTTGGGCTTTTGCTTCCCGAGTTGTTTCTCTCTCCATTTGTGGTACATATGGTGCTTCCTTATGTTATTTCCTAAATCTACCTCAGGCTGAAGGAAGGCAAAGTTCAGGGTAACATCAAACCACGCTCAATCCGGTAGCTAGCCCTACCAGAACAGGAGAGGGCTCTCTCCGGGTCAATCTCAGCAAAAATAATCAATAGGGCTTGAGATGACTTGAAATAAAAGCTAATTTTAGGCTAGGTATATAAGTGAAGGATTTTTATTGTGTTTTTGGGGGTTTTTTTTGAATCAAAGGGAAAGGCAGTTTTGGGTGCGGGGATAAGGCCTAGTTTTTGCAAAGTTCTGATTCGGGCAAGGAAGGAAATTGTTTTGATGATTTAGATTGAATGAATGGATGGATCAGACTGGTGAGGAGCTAAATAGGGTAAGAGGGTCTCAAGAGTCCTCCTCAAATAGATGAAAACATGGAAAATTAAACAAAACTGAAGGCAGAGCAAAGCAAGCTAATGAATTCTACCTTTAACACTCATTTGTTTAATTTAAGAAGAAAGGAGAAGGAAAATGGTACAAATAAACATCAGTGAACTTAAAATAACATAGATAAAAACACCATCAAAACATAGAGCCACAAGGATCCCAAAGAGTGTTGCAAACCCTGGTCTATTCCTTTGCCAAAAGTGCAGAGATAAAATGTACAATGAAGTGCCAAGCAATCCCAAGTGTCCAACCCTGAAAATGACTGAAGAACTACATGATATAGACAAGCCTAAATCATTCCCATGACTCTAGGTGGTGATCTAATCATTCTAGGAGTTGTTTCAACCATATCTAAACTAGGAACTAGAAAATAGGCAATGAAAACAACTTGCCTCTATATGCTAGGAAACTGATCCATTCACTTACATTTCACCTTTTGGTGAATGAATCTTCTAGAATGAGTAAAAATGTGCCAAAATTACATCATGGTCATGAAATTACATCAAGGTACATCAATAATTACATGAAAACGTGAAACTGGCCAAAACTAGGCGAAATTCTGAGCAGCTGAGTGAAAAATAGGCAAAATTCCTCTATGCGCCGCACCTGGAATCTCTATGCGTAGCACAAGTTTGGAGCTAATTTTGAGGCCCTTCCTGAAGTCCAAATTTAGCACAAGATAGCTCGTTGGAAATCCATGCCTATCTACTTTCCAACCCAAGTGGAATTTCTGGATGTGGTTGCCATTTGCCCCTCCAAAAGTGCAATCTGCCAACACTGCTTCCTGTGTGTGCAAAACGTGGCAGAAAGACCATTTTTAGGGTGTTTTTGACCCTTTAGGCAACCCAGAACTTGATGAAATCCTTAGGTAATCCATGAGCATGCATAAATTTTGATAAAAAAATCCGGCAATGCAAAGTTTCCCCCATGAAGTGCTGCCAATTATAAGCGCACGCCAAGTGGCGCTACACGTCGGGCAGGAAAATCTGTTTTGTGACCAAAAATTCAAAATTGACAAAAATTTTCCCAAATTTCTTGAAATTTGGGCTAAAGGTCCCTGATCAAGTTCTATGCTTAGCCAAATAATCTTTGGCCAAAATTTGGAGCCTATCATGCCTTTTGCAACGTTTCAGTTCCCTCCTTAGCCTCGCCTTCAGGATCTTGATCCTCACTTTGCAAACATGATTGCGCACCCAATAGTGGTTCTTCATGTGTCTGAGCATGTTATTTTCCTTGTTTGCCTTCTCCAATAGCTTCTCAAGATGAATGTTGACCCTCTCAAGCCAAGTCTCTCTATTAGATTCGATCTCCTGCTCAATAGGTGTCATCTCGGTTGGGCTTCTTCGGGCAACTTGCCGGTTCTCACGGATGTTTTGCAACTCCATGATCGTATGCTGATCCCCCAACTGCTTGTTTTTCTACTCTAGATAGTTTATGATCCATTGATCTCTCTGCAACTTGTCGGTCAATGTGTCGATCTCGGCCTTCTGCTCCTGAATGATCTCTCTCAATTTTGAGCTTGGAGAGCTCAAATCCTCATCAATCAATATGAAATTAGTATCCTGGCCTCTTGAAGGGCCCTCATCCTGCATAGGCCTCTTACCTATATCCTGTACCTATACCTGTGCTACTGATGATGGCAACGAGACCCCTTCTACCCTGGGTGGAGATAGTACTCGTCGGGCTGCTGCAAATAATCCTCTCGTGCCTCTCTGATAAGTGACATACACTGGCACACTGATGGGCTCTATCTCGTGACCTTCAAACTGATGTGAAGGTTCACCTGGCTCATGAAAAATCTCCGGAGGAGGCTGAGGGGCTGTGAAGAAGTCATGGGAAATGAAATCTTCCCAGGAAATACCCTGCAATCCTAGCTGATGTACAACAATGATCTTGATGAGCGCATAGTGATAAATACTATTGTGTTGCTGCTCGGGAGTCTTCTTTTGCACAAGAGTGGTCATCCTCTCTACGTTTTGGCACATGAAATATGGAATGTTCATCATCCTCATTCTCGTGAAATGCATCAATAACCTGATGTGGTAGGCATAAAGGCATGAGAACCGGCCCTCACAACTGAAGTATCTGATAATGAGTCTCATCAAAGGCGCATAGGATTCCTTCAGAAATCGGAATGGGAATACCCTGCTGAGCTGTCTCACATAGCTAGGCCTGATGTATGGTTCATAATGCACTCTGTCTACCTATTGTCTCTTGTTCCACTCTTCACCTACATTCGATATTCCTGTTGCTTGAGAAATGGTTTTTGCTGTCAAGGTGAAATTTACACCAGCAAGAGTTACCTGACCATCATGCAAAGTAAAACAAACAACTGAGCCAACTCCTGATGATGCTGAATCCGAGAAATCATCTCACAATACTGATAGCATGACTTCTCTCGAAAACATGCCATGGCAAGCGGTCGGGCTTGCAATTGAGTCAATGTGGTGGGCTCTTCTCTCACATGTTTGCCACCTTTAGGAGGCCTTCTCAGTGCATGTAGCTCAGTGGTAGAATCACTGTCTTGTTCATATGAAGTTTCAGTGTCTGTCTCCATAATGTTGCAAGGTCTATGTTTGGCTTGTTGAAAATGAGAATCAAATTTGGTGCTTTTTGTTTTAATGCCAAATATTCCAAATAGGAAGGAACCGTGGGAAATATGGACTGTGGGAACAATGGAGTTTTTTCAAGTGAAATTAAAGTGTAATAACAATCACTTGACTGTGTTTGGGAATTTTGGATTTAGGGATTTTTGCAAATGATATGGAGAAAGGGATAATGATATAAAATGAAAGGATTGGGGAATGAGAATAAGTGATATGAGTGGTTTTGGGATATAAGGGAATAAGGTATTGACAATAATGAATGATAATATGACAGCGAGGGAAAAAGGAACCACAGGTGGGAAATGGGCTTTGAAGTACTTGGCACCAAAATCAAATTTTAAAATTCAAATTCAAGCCCTAAGGAGCAGTTTTATCAAGAAGATAGGGTTTATGTTTTCAACCTTCAAACTCTTATATTCTTCCCTTTGAACCACACCAAACACTATTTAAAAGAAATTGCAAGGGCTCACAAACTTACTTGAATCATAAGAGGTTGAGTTGATTTGAAATTTCATGAAGCAGTGGCAAAAATCTTGCTTGTCAGCCCTGTGTGCCACACGCACAACCCAGTGCGCCGCGCCTGCCTTGTGCACCGTGCACGTTCAAATCAGCACTGTGGTGAGTAGCTCTATGCGCCGCGACAACCATGTGCGCCGCGCAAGTAATTCACCACAGTCTCAGCTTCTTACAAATTATTTCGCTCTTCCACAACTTGACTTGGCTTCACTGATGTTTCTTTGTGCAAATGAACTGTTTGAATGGTGAAAATATCTTGTATAGCCATTGGACTTTAATTCTTGATTTTAAATAACCCACTTTCTAATGTTTGGCTTTGGCACTTTTCACTTTTTAATATAAACTCTGTTTTTCTTCCACTTTGATTTTTTGGCTAAATGACGAAACTCTTGGCTATTTTTTGCAGGGATGACTGGCATTTGATTTGGAAAAGGCGAACAAGGCTGTGCCTGAAGATCTTCATAACTGAAAAACTTTTGAGAATTACGTGGAATTTATTACAAAAGACAAAATGGACGATTTTTCTTCAAAATGGAGTTTTGAAGAAGAATCATGATCAAGAAATATGTCAATGAAATTTTTGCAATGAAAATTTATTCGAACCTTCCTCATGTGTCTGCTGGCATTATTGGACACTTTTAAGACTAAATTAACGAAACCCTAAACCTAATGAGACTGAAAAACCCTAAGAATATTCTTGCTGACCAAAAGACCAAACAGGACTGTCAATGGCTGGAAATGATTTTGATGAACTTTGATGAACAGACCTGAGCCAGCAGGTACAAGACATGAGGGATATGAGTGAAAAGACCCTTCCGTCAGATGATCCATGCTCCTAATGGAATGCAACTGACTAGACTGGATGAGACACCTACAATGAAATGCAACACAAGAGATTTTTATCTCTGACGGAGGGATGAAGAGATCGACTCTAACATTGGCTCCAATGGGGATGGTAGCTCCTTGGAGGTGCCAAGAACTATAGATTTCTGGGAGAGTAGGCAATGCCTTCATCCATTGGGCTATGGATTCCATAACTTCAAAAAATCAACAGAAGACTCTTGACTCATTTATTAACTGAAAATTTGACTCAAACTGACTCAATATTGAAACTGAAATGACTGAAAAATGTGACTCGACAAACTCAAACTAAAGCTGAAATCCATATTCAGAATTATAGCCTTCACTTCGAGCCCCAAACTGAAGAAAATATCACACACACACTTGGAATGAAACTTTAAACAAATACTGGAAACTGAAATGTTGCCTTTGGCAGCTTATTTATTTACAAATCTACCCTACTTTGCTGCAAAGCCAATAGATCAAGTAACGCTGTAATGCCAGATCAACCAATCAAGTAATTGTGACCAGGATGCTGCTTGAAAGTGTTTCAACCAGGACCCAAATGTAAATGCTGACAGCCATACATGCACATAACGAGTCTGGTTATGTAAAACACAATTTGATCTATCATTCAAACTTAAAAACATTTCCATGTACGTTGCAATAGGATCGCAAAAGCCAGACTCTGCTTGTTGCCCCAACTCCACTATACATACTTCCAGCTGCACACTGTCAATGCAAACATCCATGGGCAACTCTATTGTTTCTTGTTTTGAAGGAGGGAGAGTTTCCAAGAACTTTTCGGGATCTCGGAATTCATATGATTAGATCTGATCATTTAAATACTGAATCTCCTTCTCAAATATTTCAACAACTAACTCAAAGAAACCAGTTTTAGCTTTAGGAGGAAACTTCGGTGATATCAAAAATTGAAGCATGGCACTGAAAAAAACTTCATCAATTTCAATATCCACTAACTGATCTCTAACTTCTTTTAAAGCTTTACAAAACACAGGGTTTTCCACATACCCTACCATTAATTTTAGTGCATGAATGGATCAGTGAGCACTGGAATCTCTAGATTGAGTTGGAGTCGTCAGGTGAATGTTTCACCCTTCCTATGTCTGATCGTTTTCCACCATCAACAATCAAATCTGAACTTGATACATGTACAGGGGCAATTTAGAAGTCAGATGTTACGTTTACAAACTAGACCGGAGATTGACTAAATCAGCGTTCATCTACTTTCGCTAATGCAAAGCAAGAGCGTTTTGAAGGCTACCTGGCATAACTTCAAGCTCCGTATGTAGCTTATAAAACAAATAACACCAAAAAGCAAACCATTTTCTTCCCCAGTATGGTTGCCACTATGTTATTGCCTAAATCTACCTCAGGCTGAAGGAAGGCAGAGTTTAGGGTAACATCAAACCACGCTTAGTCCGGTAGCTAGCCCTACCAGAACAGGAGAGGGCTCTCTTCGGGTCAATCTCAGCAAAAATAATCAATAGGGCTTGAGATGACTTGAAATAAATGCTAATTTTAGGTTAGGTATATAAGTGAAGGAGTTTGATTGTGTTTTTGGGGGTTTTTGTTGGATCAAAGGGAAAGGCAGTTTTGGGTGCGGGGATAAGGCCTAGTTTTTGCAGAGTTCTGATTGGGGCAAGGAAGGAAATTGTTTTGATGCTTTAGATTGAATGAATGGATGGATCATATCGGTGAGGAGCTGAAGAGGTCAAGAGGGTCTCAAGATTCCTCCTCAAACAGATGAAAACATGGAAAATTAAACAAAATTGAAGGTAGAGCAAAGCAAGCTAATGAATTCTACCTTTTACACTCATTTGTTTAATTTAAGAAGAAAGGAGAAGGAAAATGGTACACATAAACATCAGTGAACTTAAAATAACATATAGAAAAACACCATCAAAATACAGAGCCACAAGGATCCCAAAGAGTGTTGCAAACCCTGGTCTATTCCTTTGCCAAAAGTGCAGAGATAAAATGTACAATGAAGTGCCAAGCAATCCCAAGTGTCCAACCCTGAAAATGAGTGAAGAAATACATGATATAGACAAGCCTAACTCATTCCCATGCCTCTACGGTTTGAGCTCATCATTCTAGGAGCTATTTCAACCATATCTAAACTAGGAACTAGAAAATAGGCAATGAAAACAACTTGCCTCTATATGCTAGGAAACTGATCCATTCACTTACATTTCACCTTTTGGTGAATGAATATTCTAGAATGAGTAAAATTGTGCCAAAATTACATCATGGTCATGAAATTACATCAAAGTACATCAAGAATTACATGAAAAAGTGAAACTGGCCAAAACTAGGCGAAATTCTGAGCAGCTGAGTGAAAAATAGGCCAAATTCCTCTATGCGCCGCGCCTAGAATCTCTATGCGTAGCACAATTTTGGAGCTGATTTTGATGCCCTTCCTGAAGTCCAAATTGAGCATAGGATAGCTCGTTGGAAATCCCTACCTGTCTACTTTCCAACCCAAGTGGAATTTCTGGATTTGGTTTCCATTTGCCCCTCCAAAAGTTCAATCTCCCAACACTGCTTCCTGTGTGTGCAAAAAGTGGCAGAAAGGCCATTTTTAGGGTGTTTTTGACCCTTTAGGAAACCCAGAACTTGATGAAATCCTTAGGTAATCCATGAGCATGCATAAATTTTGATAAAAAAATCCAGAAATGCAAATTCCCCCCCCTGAAGAGTTGCCAATTATAAGCGCGCGCCAAGTGGCGCTACGCGTCCGGCAGGAAAATCTGTTTTGTGACCAAAAAATTCAAAATTGACAAAATGTTTCCCAAATTTCTTGAAATTTTGGCTGAAGGTCCTTGATCAAGTGCTATGCTCAGCCAAATAATCTTTGGCCAAAATTTGGAGCCTATCATGCCTTTTGCAACGTTTCAGTGCCCTCCTTGGCCTCGCCTTTAGGATCTTGATCCTCGCTTTGCAAACATGATTGCGCGCCCAATAGTGGTTATTCATGTGTCTGAGCATGTTATTTTCCTTTTTTTCCTTCTCCAACAGCTTCTCAAGATGAATGCTGACCCTCTCAAGCCAAGTCTCTCTATCAGCTTCGATCTCCCGCTCAATAGGTGTCATCTCGGTTGGGCTTCTTCGGGCAGCTTGCCGGTTCTCATAGATGTTTTGGAACTCCATGATCGTATGCTGATCCTCCAACTGCTTGTTCCACCACTCCAGATAGTTTATGATCCATTGAGCTCTCTGCAACTTTTCGGTCAATGTGTCGAAGTCGGCCTTCTGCTCCTGAATGATCTCTCTCAATTTTGAGCTTGGAGAGCTCAAATCCTCATCAATCAATATGAAATCAGTATCCTGGCCTCCTGAAGGGCCCTCATCATGCATAGGCCTCTTACCTCTGTCCTGTACCTATACCTATGCTGTTGATGATGGCAACGAGACCCCTTCCACCCCGGGTGGAGATAGTACTCGTCGAGCTGCTGCAAATAATCCTCTCGTGCCTCTCTGATAAATGACATACACTGGCACACTGATGGGATTTGTCTCATGACCTTCAAACTGATGTGAAGGTTCACCTGGCTCATGAAAAATCTCCGAAGGAGGATGAGGGGTTGTGAAGAAGTCACGGGAATTGAAATCTTCCCATGCAATACCCTGCAATCCAAGCTGATGTACAACAATGATCTTGATGAGCGCATAGTGATAAATATTGTTGTGCTGCTGCTCGGGAGTCTTCTTCTGCACAAGAGTGGTCATCCTCTCTATGTTTCAGCACATGAAATATGGAATGTTCATCATCCTCACTCTCGTGAAATGCATCAATAACCTGATGTGGTAGGCATAAAGGTGTGAGAACCGGCCCTCACAACTAAAGTATCTGAGAATGAGTCTCATCAAAGGCGCATAGGATTCCTTCATAAATCGGAATGGGAATACCCTGCTGAGCTGTCTCACATAGCTAGGCCTGATTTATGGTTCATAATGCACTCTATCCACCTGCTGTCTCTTGTTCCACTCTTCACCTACATTCGGTATTCTTGTTGCTTGAGAAATGGTTTCTAGTGTCAAGGTGAAATTTACACCATCAAGAGTTACTTGACCATCATGCAAATGTAAAACAAACAACCGAGCCAACTCCTGATGATGTTGAATCTAAGCAATCACTCACAATACTGATAGCATGACTGCTCTCGAAAACATGCCATGGCAAGCGGGCAGGCCTGCAATTGATTCAATGAGGTGGGCTCTTCTCTCACATGTTTGCCACCTTTACGAGGCCTTCTTGGTGCATGTAGCTCAGTGGTAGAATCACTGTCTTGTTCATATGAAGTTTCAGTGTCTGTCTCCATAATGTTGCAAGGTCTATGTTTGGCTTGTTGAAAATGAGAATGAAAATTTGGTGCTTTTTGTTTTAATGCCAAATATGCCAAATAGGAAGGAACTGTGGGAAATATGGACTGTGGGAACAGTGGATTTTTGTGAAGTGAAATTAAAGTGCAATAACAGTCACTTGACTGTGTTTGGGAATTTGGGATTTAGGGATTTTTTCAAATGATATGGAGAAAGGGATAATGATAGACAATGAAAGGATTGGGGAATGAGAATAAGTGATATGAGTGGTTTTGGGATATAAGGGAATAAGGGATTGACAATAATGAATGATAATATGATAGCGAGGGAAAAAGGAACCATAGGTGGGAAATGGGCTTTGAAGTACTTGGCACCAAAATCAAACTTTAAAATTCAAATTCAAGCCCTAAGGAGAAGTTTTATCAAGAAGATAGGGTTTATGTTTTCAACCTTCAAACTCTTATATTCTTCCCTTCGAACCACACCAAACACTGTTTAAAAGAAATTGCAAGGGCTCACAAACTTACTTGAATCATAAGAGGTTGAGTCGATTTGAAATTTCATGAAGCAGTGGCAAAAATCTTGCTTGTCGGCCCTGTGCGCTGCGGGCACAACCCAGTGCGCCGCACCTACCTTGTGTGCCGTGCACATTCAAATCAGCACTGTGGTGAGCGGCTCTATGCACCGTGACAACCATGTGCACCGCGACCTTCCTCCTGTGCGCCGCTCAAGTAATTCACCATAGTCTTGGCTTATTACAAACTATTTTGCTCTTCCACAACTTGACTTGGCTTCACTGATGTTTCTTGGTGAAAATGAACTGTTTCAATGGTGAAAATATCTTGTATAGACATTGGACTTTAATTCTTGATTTCAAATAACCCACTTTCTAATGTTTGGCTTTGGCACTTTTCACTTTTTAATATAAACTCCGTTTTTCTTCCACTTTGATTTTTTGGCTAAATGACGAAACTCTTGGCTATTTTTTGCGGGGATGACTGGAATTAGATTTGGAAAAGGCGACCAGGGTTGCGCCTGAAGATCTTCATAACTGAAAAACTTTTGAGAATTACATAGCATTTATTACACAAGATGAAATGGACGATTTTTCTTCAAAACAGAGTTTTGAAGAAGAATCATGATCAAGAAATATGACGATGAAATTTTTTCAATGAAACCTTATTTGAACCTTCCTCATGTGCCTGCTGGCATTATTGGAAACTTTGAAGACTAAATTAACGAAACCCTAAACCTAATGAGACTGAAAAACCCTAATAATATTCTTGCTGACCAAAAGACCAAACAGGACTGTCAATGGCTGTAAATGATTTTGATGAAATTTGATGAACAAACCTGAGCTAGCAGGTACAAGAAATGAGGGATATGAGTGAAAAGACCCTTCCGTCAGATGATCCATGCTCCTAATGGAATGCAGCTGACTAGACTGGATGAGACACCTAAAATGAAATGCAACAAAAGAGATTTTTATCTCTGACGGAGGGATGAAGAGACTGACTCTAACACCTTCATCCTTGGGCTGAAATGGTATGGCCTCCAAGAATGGCCCAAGCTTCCCCATCAAGAAAATCAGTCATGATATGCCCCCTCAAATTCTCCAAGTGGTTTTTCCCACAAGAAGAGAAAAGTAGCAATGTGGCAATCATGGTTTGTCCATGGTGTCCACTGCAATATAAAGCATGTACAATGGGGAGATTCATGCTCCCAATGGGCTGTCCCAATATATACAACACTCTCCCGGTAGTGCTCCCTGTGAATGTATAAACATTGGCAATACAAGGAGGAAATATGCAATGAAAACAAGATGTCATAAGACAACTAGAGAGTGGGTCACAGCTCCACTCATTGGACCAACACAGTGCACCTCTTACCTGCATCAAAACTAAAAACAATAAGTGCTTTCCCAGCCACTTGTTTGCTGCCACAAACATCTCATAAGGTGAGAACATGAAAGTACAAATTGGTGCCATTGATGCACACCAAGAAATATGTGGCTTCCTCCACAAACCATCATAAAAATAGCCACTCCCATTGCTACAATGGGCCACAAGTACATCATAATAAGGAGCATAAGGAGATGTGATCATCCTTATCTCATCAAGCTGCTCATATAAAGTAAGGAAAGGTAAATAAAAATGAGAGTATATAACTCCTTTACCATGTACTCTGATCCTTGAGCTGAAATGGCCCATATGAATGCTCTCCCTTGCCTCCAATGAGTAGGGAAATGGTTGTGCCAACCTCTCCAAAATCATCTAGGCTATGCATCTGTCCATATGCTGATATAGATCACGCTGAATTCCCTCCGAAATGAACTCCTCTAGCAAAGAAAAATATGCATCAAAGTGTAGAGCTAGAAAGTCCTCATGTGCTGCATGTAATAGTTTCTCCTTGAGACTAGAAGCCCTAGTCAAGAAAACTCTGTCATAATAATAGATGACCATATCATCCACCATGTACCTTTCATCTCCATCAGGTTCGTCCAAAATCATGCATGCACCTAGATCCTTGGAGTACTATACCAAAAGATGAAACCTCCAATACAGATCAATCCTCCTCATAGACAGCGCTGGTGATCTAGCATGTGAAGCTCCCCTCATGCTTTTGCCTGCTACTTTGACATCCCCCATGCCAAATTCATCCTCCAAAATGCTGCCATGCCCATCATGCAGCTGGTCATGCTCAAATAGTGATGGTTTCCTTTGGAAGTTGACCTCCCATGAGAAGCCGTCATCCACAAGGAATATCCCAAGATGGGTTAAAGTAAACATGAGTGGCCTACATCCACTCCTATGTATGAAAGAGTCCTCCCTCAAAGGAAGTATTCTCTTCCTCTCCAAATCTGTGGAGCATTCATCCTGCATCACGAAGATGCCATCCTCCATCCCTGCAACAAACTCTATTAGCGCAGTATAACTGATGACAGTGGGTGATACTAAAAATGAGAGAGTGTCTCCCTCCTCCTTAGGTTTACCCCAAACTCTCTACGCTATGCTGGACTCCTCCAATGTCTTCACCTCTTCAGAATCCAAGAGTGGTGAACCAAATGACAAGATGCCCCTCATCAACTCTAGATCAGGTGGAATTCCTCCATATAGTGAGACATCAAGTTCAGAAGTGGATTGCATGTATAAGAGGAATGATTTTTCCCTCTCTTCAATGCACTGTACAGTCTCCTTCTCTTGTGCAAAGACCTTATGGAATAGATAAGGGTGTATCAACCCTTGATGCCGATCCTTCTCTTCCTCCTCCATCTCACAATCTCTAAAAACTGTTACATCTGGCTCCAGAATTGTGCCTTGGCTTCCACATGTTGAAACATTTGGAACGCCTTGAAAATATACAAGGGCTCCTCTAATAGAAGCAATGGCTCCCCTTTCACCTCCATGTGGTGTTGGATCTCCTCCCAATGGGACAACACTGTTATATCTCTTATGCTCATCCTCCCCATCAATAATTGAGATTACCTCATCATCAAGGAGAGACTCTAGCTCTTGGTCATCTCTTGAAGGAAGTACCTCCATGACTTCACAAATGGAAGAGGGCCCTTCACACAATGGGGATCTTGCCCTTAGCAAGCCATCATACATGTTTACATCCCCTTCAGAAATATGGAATGGAGTTTGTTTCATGGTTCCCTCCAATACATGCAAAGTGTTTGATGTTTTGATACATAGAGATTCACAGTGATTTTCATCAAATTTTCTCACCAACCCTTTATTGAATCCATCATATGATTCTAAATTTTCATGAAAATATGAAACAGAATTTTCAAACCAACAATCATGAGCCATACCTTTGAGTTGCAGCGCTGCTACTCTAATGGCCTCATCTTCTTCCTCCATTCTTCCTGCAGTGCAAGTGGGAAATGAATTGCGTTGTGGATATCCATGTGTGGCTGAATGCTCACACCCAACGTGGCCACAACTAGGGCTTGCTTCATCCACAAACCCTCTCAGAAAATCTTTCCATTTTTCCCTTTCTATCTCCTCAAGATCTTCAATGATACCCTTCATGGTCTAGAAAAGAAGAAGGGAGACCTCCTCTTCCATCATTCCTCTTTTCTTGTTTCATTTTTACATATCCTCTTCTAAGTGAGGATCCTCTCCTTCAAATGGTAGATTATCTTCAGCTGCAGAGGCTGAGCCAAGATTGATGCTTTGATACCACTGTAATATTCCTTTTTCGAGAATTTCTACAATATGGTCCTTAAGGACGCTGTATAAGGAACCTAATGAAAAAATAAGAAAAAAGGGGGCCTGGATCCCCTTTTTAACTCATTAAAAACTTCTCTTCCAGAAGTTGAGCCCAAATAAATGACCCTAGATGGGTTATTCAGATCTCCCCAAACTAGGTCCCTTAGGAAACTACTCAAATAGGGAGCCTACAGCAATACATGAACACAATCACGAAACTCTGCAAATATGAATATGTCATAAGATGGAATATTATGCAGCCAACATTTATATTAAGATCTCAGTAGAAATATATAGAAATATCATGAGGAATAAGCCCTCATGCAATGGGAATCAATCTCCAAAGATTAACACATGAAATACATGAGATGCAGCAATTGCACAAAATGAAGGGAAGTAGTAACTGCGCAGTCTCTATGAGAGTAGCTACTGCTGTAGATGTCAATAAATTAAATATTTCTGATACATACAGAGAAATACCCAACAATAGAGGAATGGGCCTCAATGCAAGATTTCTAGCCAATTTAGGAGAGATTGCTAGAAATGCCAGAAAATGTACAATGTGACAAATAACTTGTCACTAAAACTGAATCAAAATAAGAATGAGGCTATGGAAAATATGAAATACTCATGCCGTGCTCTGATAATGTTCTCAAGCAAAGGGCTGATCCCTTTTTCTCAAAAACACTCCTTCTGATAAGCTCAAATGACCCTCCCAGCAACTGCCTGCATAAAATAATGCAGTTCCAGTCGTAGACTGTGCTATGAGAGATGGTGAATGATTGGCCTGATGCCAAAGATCTAAAATAATGCCCAATATTCTCCTCTGCTACTCCTCCAAAGAATATACAAGATCTCCACCGAAGAACAAGCCAAAGAATGACTCTATGAGTTCCTCTCTTGCTGCACCCAGCAACTCAACGTTTATTCCCAACAGAATAACACTGTAGCTGAAGGAGTAAGCTTGGAAAAATGCCGGAATGAGGAAATTTAGCTCAAAGACCCCCTCCTTCCTTGAGGATGAGGTAGGGATTCCTGACCGGGAACACCCTTGTGCTCAAGAACACTACAACCCTACTAAACAACCCAGGTATGCAAGTCTTAGCAGACGCAACGAAAATAACAAGCTAATGAATAATAAAAATGGGTTGTCATCTCCTCCTTATAAATCAAATGAACTCCTCTCACCATGGGTCCCATTCACGCTTGCCACCTAGCTCATGGAAGTGGAGCCTCCTCTAAAATTGCGTTGCCTTGTCATGAAGATTCCCTCTCTTGGACAACGCTGTTGACTTAGTCAAATATGACTAAATCAAAGTGATCCCGATCATATTCACACCCTTAGGTGCTTAATCCAGCTACTTATTCATCCTCCTTTCATGCAGGGTGTGTTATTTCTTCATCTAAGGGGGTTAAGGGGTCTCCTTACCCATTTTATTCAACAAAATAAAAATATGCAAACTATAATGTTCATTTTAGCTTGAGGCTAAAATTTGGGAACATTACAATTGTAGATGAGATTTGAAATGGTATAAATAAACCTTATGATACCTGCCTTCACAGGTAAAATATTTCTGAATGTTGAGCAATAGTTTTGAATAATTATCTTTGATGCAGCTTCTTGGGATAGCATTGTTGAGATCCATCTCAATGTGCTCAGGCTTCATGAACTCTTTACACTGCTCCATATTAAATTTGAACTCTTTGAACCAGGTTTCTTGACCTCTTGGAATATTTGTAATGGCAGCAATGACCTCTGGTGTGATAGACAAACTTAGCATCCCCACTTTAGTGGTTGTTCCATTAAAATTCATAGAAAATTCCTTGGATAACTGTGTGTGACAGCCCTGCAATTTCTCAAAAAACCGTAGGCAACCTACTCTTCTGAATGCTTCCATCACTGCTGGGTATTCAGTTATTGCCTTCATGTCTTTAGGTTCATGCCTTAAGCACTTTCCTCCTCTGTGTATTTTTCTTTCCTTTGCCATATTCTTCAGAGAACCTCTCAGCCTCGCTTGAATAAATGTATCAGTCTCTCTTGATATGGATGAAATAAACCTTTGTAGGAACCAACCACAAGTTTGGCTCGATACTCAAAGCTCAGAAATTATGAATGAATGCAAAAGGAATGACAATGAGTGAATTAGGAAAGAATTTGAATTTCAAGTGTGCTTTCATAACTGAAAATGATGGCCCACTCATAACCTAAACTGACCATGATGACTACAAACGTGGGTGTGTACTTCAATTTCATCATTACATGACTCAACAAGCCTCTATCTTACCCTTTCCCAATGGTTTCTGACATTTGATAACTCAACTGACAAGATAGTTACAAAAATGTGCTTTCATAACGCATGTAGTGTAATTTTTGTTGTTTGCGCTACGAAACTATCAGCACTTTCGTAGCACAAAGTGAATTTTTTCAATGTGATGTGCTACGAAACTGTGGTTTCTTGGCTAATTGGGCGGTTTTGATACAAAAACTTTGGGAAATTAAATGAATCCTAAAATGATGAAAGACTTGACATGAAAGACCTTAAAAATGAGTTTATTTAAGCACTAGGGTAGGCTAAAAATTATAAAAAATTTAATACTTCCCTTGGTCAAGCTCAAGAAATGACTCCTAAGGCCCTATTTTAACCCATGAACCTAAGTAATCTTGTCAGAATGATGTTTTGAATTTTTTTTGAGTGATAAAAGTGGCTCCACTTGGGATAGTGTGCCCTTGTGGTACACTAAGAACCAGTAGTTCCAGTGCTGCTATCCATTTTCTTGACAAAACAGAAAAAACTTTGAAATTGCTAAGATTTTCTCCTCAAAATATAATGGCCTTCACCTTGCTGATTTAGCTTGTCATTATTAGCAGAAAAACTCATAAAATGGAAAATATACAATGATATGAATGATCAACAGATTTTAGGAAGAGTAATGCTTCAAAAACCTGTCATTGACAGGTCCTCCAGTATATGATTTTCCATCCATATTTTGCAGTATGTAAGTGTATTTCCATGGAAAGCAACTATTTTTAAATGAACTTTCCACAAGTTCTCAAACTTACCATGTTTTCCTTTCTCTTCAATTCTGGCCTCCCATTTCAACACTACATCCTGAATTTGAAAAATTTCTTCCTTGATTTTCTGATCAAATGTCCTCTTGATTCTGTTTTGAGATTGTTGATTGTTGTTATAAACTTCATCCCTATTGTTAGTACGAATATTTTGTCGAAGTGTACGAAAAAATACCACTTTAGCTACGCATAACTTATAGCCCTAACATCAAAGATGGCTGCCAATATCTTCAGATCTGTAGTTAGTTGATAAAGACAAGTGTTGCAGAAAACCAGATCTATGCATAAAGAGACATTAAGTAGTAAAAATAAGGTTTTGCTCCATACATCCAATAGACAAGACAAGAACAATATTTTTTGAAAGAATTTTTGTATTAAGGGCACCTGGGAGGAAAACAAGAAGGTGTTTCCAATTCTCCTCAATGGGATGGATTCTTGGAAGTCCTCAGCACTTCAGATCTAGCATTTCTCTCTCCTGTTGGTGTAGAAAACCCAGACAAAGATAGAACTCAAAGGGAGCTCACACAGCAAATAATGGAAAATATGAAAATGATAATGGCTCAAAGTCAGACCAAGAGTTTAGATCCAGAGTGATCTAATAAGCAACAAAAGGTGAAGAATGGTAGGAAAAACCCTCCTATTTATAACAAAATATTGGGTCATTCTAGATCTTGGTGCATGATTAAAATAATGTTAACCAAATCTAGATCCACCTTTTTATGGAATATTTTATTATATTTGTTGGAGGGAAAAAGTATTTGACTTGGGTCAAATCCCTTTATTTGTGAATAATAAATAAATAAATGATTTATTTATCATTTTAAGGAAGTGGTTGAAAGATAATCAAATAAATAATGATTTATTTAATTATTTATGGGTGATTTAGTCATATTTAACAAGGAATATTATTTAAATAAGATTTAAATAATTATTCCTAGAAAATAATAAGACAAATAAAGATTTATCTAATTAATTTCTTTGTTTTGGGTTAAACATGACCAGGAATAATAATCAAATTATTGTTTAATTGATTATTCCTTGAGGAAAATCAAACAAAGATAGGTTTGTTTAATATTTCCTTTTGGGGTTTCCTATTTAGACCATAAACAACCTAATAAATGTGTTTTATTAAGTTATTTCATATAGTGAAAGCAATTTTACTTAGGGTAAAATTGTTCTTACATGGTGTACTTGGGTCCATCTAATGATAGTAGGTTAGATGACCAAAAAATGGTGTAACACCTATTCTCTTATAGAGTTATTAGCTGATTGATTATTCTCTGAACTGCATTTGGTTCCTCTTCTAATCCTTGAAGCAGCTTCATGACAAGTACCCCTAAAGATGTAGGAAAAATGGCTTCAGCTCCATATACCAGTTCATAAGGTAAAGTTCCAATTGACCTTTTTGTGCATATCCTATCAACCCATAAGGCATACTTAAGCTTCAAATGCCAAGCCTTCTTATTTTCCTGCAACACCTTTTTAATGACCTCACAATGCTCTTGTTAGAAGATTCAGCAAGACCATCTCCTTGTGGATAATATGCAGTGGAATGCCCAAGAGTAATATGATATTGATGACAGAAATTAATCATATTCTTAGACTTAAATGCTTGTGCATTATCATTTATGATCTTCATGGGGCAACCAAATCTAGACAAAATATTATTTTCCAAAAAAGAAATAATAACAAAATCATTTGCTTGCCTAGTTTGGATTGCTTCAATCCATTTGGTAAAGTAATCAGTCACCGTGAGAATCCAGTGATGCTGACCTGATGATGATGGATGAATCTCTCCAATAAAATCTAGCCCCCATTACTGAAATGGCGCTTCCACATAGATATGCATTAAAGGTAAATGTACAAGCTTCTTCTTACCATAAAAAATCTGACATTCATGGCAGGCATCAATCTTTTTGTAGATATCCTTAAACAATGTAGGCCAATATTATCCTGCTCTAAGAATCTTTTTCACAATGGCCTTCTAATAATGGTGACCTCCACAATCTCCTTTGTGGACTTCCTCAATCACTTTATCAGCCTCCTCTTCCAGCAAACAATTCAGCAAAATAGCATCAGTATCCTTCCAAAATAGATTTTTATCAAAAATGCAATACCTCAAGGATTTTAGCTTCACAAATCTTGCCTTAGACTTTGTTAGCTCAACAGGTGTTTTATGATGATGTAGGACAAAAAAAATATCCTTATACCAATCTGAAGTGATGTACTTTTCTTCAATAGGGACTAGTTCTTCTTCCTCATCTGAAATTTCTGATATTTCTGCGATTAAATTCATGTCAAGACAGTCAAAGTTTGACTGTGCCATCAGGTTTGCTAAGCCTTTTCCTTTGACCAATTTTGTTGGCTTGATATCTATATCATATTACAGCATGTTAGCAATCCATTTTCCTCTCTTACCATCAAGATCAGTTTGTATTAGGATGTCTTTCAAAACAATGTTAGGAACAAAATCCACGATATGAGAATGCAGAATATAAATTCTGAAATATTTGATAGCCTTAACCAAGGCGTAATATTGCTTCTCTAAGATATTGTACTTCAGCTCAGATTTAGCTAATGTCCTACTAAAAAATTAAATGGGTTGCTCAATACCTTGCTGTCCCTTTTGCAAAACAAAACTCCAGCAATAGTATTTTCTGATGCAAAAGTGAAAACCAGAAATTCTTTTGAGAAATTTGGACTGATCAATATTGGTTCTTGAGTGAGTGAATTTTTTATCTACTCAAATGAGTGCTTTACCTCTGCTTTCCACTTAATGTCAACTCCCTTCTTTAGCATCCTTGTTATGTCCTTCACAATCTCAGCAAAATTAGGAATAAATCTCCTTACAAAATTTACCTTTCCAAGGAAATATTGAATCTCCTTCATGCTTCTAGGAAAATCCACTTTCTGAATTGCATTGACCTGTTTGGATCAATCTTAATCCCATATTTAGAAATAATGTGTCTAAGTAATTTACCTAAAGTTAAATAAAAAATACTTTTGGTGGGATTTAGAGAGATGCCAAACCTTCTACACTTCAGCAGAATTCTTTCTAGGTGTTTCAAGTGATCTTCTTCCCTCCTTGAGAAGATTGTTATGTCATCAATATAAACAACCACCATCCTGTCCTTCTCTTTAGAAAAATAAATATCCATTGCCCTTTGAAAAGTAGCTCCTGCATTCATGAGACCAAATGGCATCTTGGCATACATGAAAGTGCCCCATGGTGTAGTAAAGGTTGTTTTTTCCTGATCATCCGAATGTACAAAGGATCTGATTGTATCTTGAAAAACCATCAAGAATAGACATCCTTTGAGAACCAAAAATATTTTGCAAAATTTGGTCCATCTTTGGGAGAGGATAGTTTTCCTTCAGAGAGGCTTTATTCAAGTTTTTGAAGTCAATACATATTCTAATTTCTCCACTCTTTTTCCTAACTAGAACCAAGTTTGCAAGCCAATTTGAGAATCTGATTGGGACAATGATTTTGGCATCAAAGAGTTTCTTGATTTCCTTCTCAATCAATGGCATGAGAAGTGGATTAATCCTCCTCAACTTTTGCTTGAAAGGCCTTTCATTTTCTTTGATGGAAATAGTATGTTGAATAATAGTGGGGTCATACTCTTTCAAATCAGCATAATTCCAAGGAAAAACATCTATGAATCTCTTCATCATCTCAATGTACTTGTACTTCATATCAACTGAAAGAAACTTTGAAAGTTTAATCATTTTGGGCATAGCTACTGTACCAAGGTTACAACTGTCTACCTCTTCATCATCAACTTGTATCTTAGGAGATTTAAAAACATCATTCTGAACAAAAAGTTTTTCAAGAGGTATGAGACCCTTTGGTATGGAATTATTCTTTTGCTGCAAATCTTCAGAATTTCCTTTAGATTCAGCAAGCATATTTTGCTAATCTACTTGTATATTTTCAAACTCTTCTTTCAGCTCAATAAATTTCTTCACTTGTTGGTCATCCTCAAAAACTTTCCAATGAGTAATATTATCAGGGATAACTAGTCTATGACGAACTTCAACCTCATATTTTTCAGTGGAATGTGTTGGGGTTCCCATGTTTTGGCAGGTTGGCAACGTCAAAAGATGAGACAACATCAGAACCACTTTCAGACCTCAGGATCTAGCCCTCCTGGGTCCAGAGAGGGATCTCTCTATATAAGCAAAGGTTTTAAGTCTTTGAAGCTCAAAGTTAAAGTATTAGGCTAGTTATAGGCACGAGGTGTGTTTGTTTTATTTTTGTTTGGTTTTTGGAAATCAGGGAAGAAGGGTTCAATATAAGACAAGGATGAGCAAAGAGGATTCTAGGAAAAGGAAGGATAATTCATAGAACATTCAGGACCATTGGGCAATGGAGTCAGGAAAGGGTTTACTTGCTATTCAATATGCAGGCTTTTAGTTCGGCTAGTCATCTAAAGCATTGGATCTTAAAGATGATAGTGTGGCATGAAATGGTAAGAGAGAAGGTGAAAGCAAGGAAACCTCCAAGGTGATCTTCGTGAATCAAATCCAGGGACAGGGCATGCCATTGGACAACCCGTGATCCAAAACCTAAAAGGCTAACTCTTTAGACAAGGAAACATTAAAGATTTAGAACACAAAGTTGAAAACCTGAAATTAGAGAGAGACTTTGAACTCTCAATGCTTTGGCATCCAACTTAAGGGAACTTAGAAAGGTTCAATTAATTGAAAAGGATCCTAGGGAGTCAAAGACAGAGTTATACACTCCTAGTATCCCAATTCATTCAACTAAACCCTACCAAGCACATCTAATAACAGATTCATTAATTCATACATCAGCTAGCAGTATATCTGACCACTACACTGGTTAAATTAGCTTGAAATCAATCCTCAGATAACACATATAGCAGAAAACATTGAAGGCAGGGAGAGCAGAAACATAGGGTACCTAACAAGGGTAAATCCTATGCCAGATTTCTGATGCATGCCAGAAGAAGTGAAATGTAATGAACTAAAAAGGAAAACATAGACAGAGACAGAAAAACATCACTGCTGCTTTAAATCAGGATCCAAAGAAATGTGCTTGTCATATTAAAGAGCAACACCATTCATGTACAACATTGCCAACAACTTGGTATTCAGTCTGAAAACATCTTCCTCAGCCTATCTTACAACTTTACACAGAGAACATGTCTCAAGAGAAACAACTTACAATTTGCAGATATCCGATCAACAACCTTTACAATGAGTTTCTTCATGAATTTTATAGCTGAAAGAGGCAAAGGAGGTAGATGGAAAACTAAATGTAGCATTAAAACGCAGAAGAGGAAGAGGGTCGAGGCCCCATTTTGTTTTAAATCCTGGGCATTTATCTTCAGTACTCTTTGGATGAAAGAGTGGACTTCGTCAGGCTGCAATTTAATTCAGGTATGTCTTTGATGTACTCTCGGCTACAGTACTTGCGGTACTCTGGTGAATTAAACAAAAAGGTAGAATAATGATGCTAGGGTCAGCCATACTGTGAAACAAATGCTCTGATAGCATCAGGACTGTTGTCAGGGCAGAAAACCTTTCTAGAACACGGCATAGGATGAAAACTGTATGGGCACTTCGTCCTTTCATTGAGAAGACCATTCTGCTAATGGTGAAACACTGTTGGTGTTTTTTTCTGTGCCTAAGGCCCTATCGGGACCTCTGCGTTATTTTCTAGGTATTCAATCTGGTATATTACTTTTCAATTACTGAATTTAAGCTTCAAAAATCTTCGATTATCGGCCTTAAAATTATTTGGCTCTCCGCTGATACTCTTTACCGCTCCTTTACTGTTCTACTTCTGTGAAATCATCAAGTTTTTACCATACCTTGATGAAATATTTCCTGCAGAGACCTCTCCGAAAATTTTCTTGCAATATCAGGCTCTAACAATGGCCTTCTCTACGCTCTGTGTCACTGGAACAGTGACTGCGGAAAGTGGAGGTTTTCACCACCTGAAACCCTGCAAAACACGAAAACACGTTAAGAAATCTATGCATGGGGTGGGACGCTGCGGATGACTGCGAAAATGGCAACGTGGCATGGTTGACGATGATGCATGCAGAGGACACTGTGGATGAACCCCGTGGAACGGTGGGAGATGCACTTGGAAGACGAGGAGATGAGAGATTTAAATGTAAAACGTTAAAATTCAACCTTTGAATGAAATATAAAGGGGTCGGATGAAAATGCGATGAAAACATGTGGAATGAGTGACGTGGCGGGATCCGGTCAATGTCGGGGCATGCATTCAATCTGGACCATCCAATCTCAGGAGGAGATCGATGGCTACAAGGGAATCGAAGGGCGGCAGATGGTGGGCCAGGGGTTCTGTTTGCCTTGGACTAACTCCTGAGCATCTTCGTGGCACGATCACCATTGGATGGACAGCTTCGGATTGGACGGTGTACGCGCATATTGTGTTGGGTCCACGGATGAACGTTAACGCGTGATGAGAGCGGTTTCTCAACAATGCTCGATGACACATGTCAGCCGGTGTATGGCATCGCTGCCAAACGAAAAAATACCGCCCTCCTCTCAAAGGCGGTGCGATAGAAACCGTTGGTTTCTGCACAGTGCTCTGGCGTGGGGACCACCAGGGCGGATGAAATAGAGACCATCGATCTATGTATCAGATCGATGGTTGTGATATGATCGGAGGGGCGAACGTGAAACGAAAGGTGCTTGCGATGGCCGTCGATTAATGCCGGGAAATCGACGATTAATAGCACTCCCGATATCCAATTGCACTAAGCACTTTTCGGGCTAGCGCATGGTTCTAGCGCTGGGTCATGTGGGGGGGAAACGGTTTTGGGCTAAGCCGAAGGGGGCTAAGCCCATATATGAAGAATATGGGTTTTTTGGCCCGTTTTCAATGGAATTTAAGGCCAAAAGGGATAATGATAGAGGGAAAAAGGGGCTATTTTGCCAAACAAAGGGTATTTGTGAGGCTTAGAAGGAATTTGGGATGATTTAGAAGGTTTAGGAGGGATTTGGGGGTGAAAAAGGGGACTTTGATAGAAAGGAAAAGGTTAAAATGGGACATTCTATAGGAATACAGGGGGCAAATGAAGGCCACCTTGAGCATACTTTTTTACAATCAGTGAGGCTTATTGACTTAGAAACAACAATGGAAATTAATCAAAGGGCAGAGGGCATGAAGAGGCTTTCAAAGATGATGTGTTTTTAGGAGAAATGCATTCCTTGAAGGCTCAACGAACAATTTAGCCCCCGGTTTTCTTGTCAAAAACTTCATAGGGGGCTCACAATGGCTCCACATGGGGATGGCTTCTTCTTGAAGGAGTCAAGAATTCAGAACATGATCTTTGGTGTAGGCCAGCTGCCTGGTAATTGAGCCATTCATTTTATTTCCTAGATCAGCTGCCAAAAATTATGAAGTCATCAAATCAGTAGAAAACATTCCCCAACAATCTACCTACCCATCCTACAATCCTAACATTTTTTCTTCGAGGTGCATTTGAATTTTCAGACCTTTTACATCATTTATTTTTTACAAACAGGAAAATAAATCTATTCTATTTCTGCCTTTATTACTCCATGAGACCAGATTAAACTATTGCCCGCATATGTTTCTCTACCTAATCTAATATCTGCTGGGATTAAACTGTCCAACAGATCTCTTCTCTACATTCTACAACATAAATTTAAAAACAGTCAAACTAGGATTAGACAGTCTAGTTTGTTGTGCATCCAAGGCATAAAGACAATTGCACATGGATAGAAACTTGCGGAAAACTGAAAACAAAATCTTGAAGGCTTGAAATCTAAAGTTTTGAAGCATCCTTCTTTTCTTTGTGACTCAAGTTTTGAGCTTGTTAGAGTCACTTTTCTCTTCTTCATTTCAACTCTGTTTTTGGGCATGTTAGAGCTAATTATTGTCTTCTTTGCTGGCTCAGGGTTTGGTCATGTTAGAGCCACTCTTTACACATCAGAGGTTCATGTTTTGAGCATGTCTGAACCTCTCCTTTTCTCGGTTTTTTGAAACATTTTTCTCTTTTTCTTGAAAACACAACATAGCAATGGTATTTACAATGGAAATGGAAACTGGGAATTGGAAATCAACAGTAGTAGTGTTTGAGCATCCTGCCATTGACAGGAGCCCCAAACAGCTCTGTACCATCTAGCTCTTGCAGAAAAAATGCATTTGGGCCTACAATGTCCTCGATGATGTAAGGACCTTGCCACAAACTATCAAATTTTCCATGCTTTCCTTTCTCCTCTCTCCTTGAGTCCCATTTCATAACTTTATCTCCAATTTTGAAGTCACAAGCTTTTGTTCTTTTTTCAAACAACTTCTTTATATTTTCTTGAACTTTGATAGCTTTGTTATAGACCTCTTCCCTCGTTTGCTGGAGATGAATTATTTGGTTTATCCTCCTCACCATATTGTATTCTTCTGTCTAAATTTCCTGGAAAATTTTAATCACTGGCACTCCAAGGTTGGTAGGAAACACTGCTTCTATTCCATAGACAAGCTGATATGGTGACATGCCAATGGATTTCTTTGTTGTAAGCCTGTCAGCCCACAAAGCATGCACTAACTTGTTGTGCCATGATTTATTGTTCTCTTTAAGAAGTTTCTTAATGATGGTTACCAAGCTCTTTTTTTATGATTCAGCTAACCCATTACCTTGTGGGTAATAAGCAGTTGAATGAACGAGTGCTATTTAATACCTGTGACAAAAATCAGCCATTTTCTTAGATCCAAAAGCAGCAACATTATCAGTGATTATTTTTCTTGGGCAACCAAATCGAGAGAGGATGTGATCTTCTAGGAGCCTAATGATGACATAGTCTATGGCATTCCTAGAAGGTATGTCATATATCCACTTAGTGAAGTAGTCTGTGGCTATCAGGATCCATTTGTGTTGTGCAGAAGAAGCAAGGTGTATTTCTCCTATGAAATCTAGGTCCCATTGCATGAAGGGACCTTCAACAATGATGGGTTGTAAAGGCAGAGGGAGGAGCTTTCTTTTGCCTTCAAAAATCTGGCATTTGTGGCAGGCAATTATCATCTTATGGATGTCATTAAAAAGTGTAGGCCAATAATAGCCATCTCTGAGTATTTTGTTAGCAGTGGCTTTCCAGTTCAGGTGGCCTCCACATTCTCCTGCATGGAACTCTTGTTTAATCCTCTCAGCTTCAGTTTCAGGCAAACATTTAAGCAATAATCCATTTGTATTTTTCCAGTATAAACACTCATTCAGAATGCAATAGTTTCTGGATTTTAGCTTTAGGAATCTGGCCTTGGTCTTTGATAGTTCAGGAGGAGCATTGAGGTTTGTGAGCAGATACAAAATGTCAGAATACCAAGGAGAGTTCTGAAACTTCTCCTCAACAGTGGGAGAAGGAAATCCTTCCTGCTCATCCAAGGCATCGACCATGTTTATTTCAAGGGCTTGTAAATTTGACTTAGCCATTATTTGAGCTAAGCCCTGAACTTTGATCAGTTTTGTGGGTTTTATCTCAAGGTCATATTATAAGATTACAACAATCCATTTCCCCCTCTTTCCATCCGGATCTTGGGACAAAATGTCTTTAACTACTATGTTTGGCACGTAGGATATGGCGTGGGAATGCAGTATGTACACCCTAAAGTCCTTCAAGGCCTTTACCAAGGCATAGGCCTGTTTTTCCATTATGTTATATTTCAAGGGTGCATCTCTCAGAGCTTTTCTAAAGAAAGAAATGGGCTGTTCCATTCCCTCTGGATTTTTCTACAGTAAAACTGTAGCCACTATATGCTCGTAGGAAAATGAAAACATCAGGAAATCCTTTGAGAAATTTGGGCTGATTAGGATAGGAGCCCAGGTGAGTGCAAGTTTAACATATTCGAAAGATTTTTTAACCTCAACAGTCCACTTGACCCCTACACCGTTTTTCAGCATATTAGTCATATTCCTAAGGTGCTCAGCTAAGTTGGGAATAAACCTCCTTAAGAAGTTTATTTTCCCAATGAAGGACTGTAACTCTTTGATGTTTCTCGGGTGTGTGATTTGTAATATTCCCTCAACTCTTTGTGGGTCTATCCTAATCCCCTTCTCAGATATAATGTGGATGAGAAGCTTACCTTCCTGCAGCCCGAATACAGTCTTTTTAGGATTCAATGACAGGCCGAACCTTCTACATTTTTCAAAAAATTTCCTCAGATGTTTTAGGTGTTCTTCATCAGTCTTGGAATAGACTGTTATGTCATCCAGATAGATGACAATGAAGTTCCCTATTTCATCTAAAAAGGCTATATCCATTGCTCGTTGGAAGGTGGCACCAACTTTCATCAGTCCAAAGGGAATTTTTACATACATAGAAGTGCCCCATGGAGTGGTAAAATCTGTCTTGAGTTGGTCTTATGGGAGTACTAAAACTTGGTTGTAACCTGAAAAACCATCTAACAGGGAGATCCTTTTTGAGCCTACTACCCTCTGAAGAATGTGTTCCATTTTTGGCAAAGGGTAATTTTCTTTGAGTGATGCTCTGTTAAGGTTCCTGAAATCTATGCACAATCTAATCTCATCTGTTTTCTTTCTTACAGCTACAAGGTTTGAGACCCAATCAGAGAACCTCACAGGAACTATTATGCCTACCTCATACATCTTCTTTATTTCCTTTTCCACTGCAGGAAATTGTTTGGGTTAATTCTGTGAAGTTTTTGTCTGAAGGGCTTCTGGTTCTCTTTCAAAGGTATTTTGTGCTATATGATGTTTGTGTCATAGGCCTTCAAGTCTTCATAGCTCCAGGCAAACACATAAATGAATTCTTTGAACAAGTCAATATATTTCTTTTTCATGTTTGCAGGTAGGGACTTAGCCAATTTGATCATCTTGGGCTTATCTTCAGTGCCTATGTTGCATTCCTCGACATCAGAGTCTGAGTTCTCTATGGTGGGATTTTTTTCTACATCATCGAAATAAAAAATATCCTCTAAAGGTGCCAGGCCTTGGGGTATGTTCTTATATTTTGCCTCTACACCTCTACTTCCTTACTATCTGCGTTTTCACAATCTTCGCTTGGATTTCCAATCTGTTCATTAAAGGTGTTTATTTCTATGTTACAGGGTGGTTCTTATTCATCTAAGGGTTCCTCACTCAGGTAGCTATCTTCGGATTTAGAGTCTGAATCAGAAAATTCAAACTCGTTCCTGCCTATCAGGAAATCTTCAATCTGCTTATCTCCTTCAAAAACCTGCCAATATTTCTCATTATCAGGTACCACAGGTCTGAATTTCGTCTGAATGATGATTTTTTGATCACTGGGAGGTTTGTGATATGAACTAGCTATACAAGCTAATCCATTTGCAATTACGTTCTGACTCCTAGGGACAAACACTAGTTCATATTCTACAAAGGTTCTCAATAAATCCATGGCATCATTCCTATATGCTCTCAGCCTAGGGTGTTTCGTTGTGTATTCACCATTCACTTGTTTTATGACCAATTCAGAGTCTCCATGCACATTTATCTTACGAGCTCCTAATTTTTTTAACATACTAAAGCCTAGGATAAGATCCTCATACTCTGCGATATTATTTGTGCATTTTAAGTTCAGATTAAAGGCATGGCTCTCTGCATAGTCACTCTCTGTGTTATGTATCCACACTCCTTCTCCTGCAGTATTCCTAGTACAGGATCCATCAAAATTCATTTCCCACAAGGGGTTGTGTTCATGTTTATCATCCCTTTCTTCCCTAATGTGGATTTCACTGGTCTGTTGATGGTTTTTCTCTCCCTGATGTGTATGGAATTCAGAGAGGTGACTGGTTAGCTGATTGCGTTCTATTTCTTGTTTTCTCTGAATTTCTGTTTCAGTGCATTGTCCAAAGTTTTCTTCTTCGTTTTCCTCTAAGTCCAGAGTGGTGATTATGTTAAAATCTATGGTCTCGACCCCTTTGTTCGTATCTTTGTTTTCTGATTCTGGCTTTCCCAAGGATTCATCGTTGCAAAAGATAAAGGAGTTCAAATTTGTGTGCACAAAATACAGAGGAGAATTTTCAGGCTTTTCAGGGCTGCTGACCAGGAATTTCATTTGTGCCTCTCTATACAGTCTCCTCAGCTAGCCAAAGACAGTGATTGTGGCATAGGCCCCATCCATCTACATTGTGCCCTGTAGCTTGGCTTCCCATGACCTTGATAGTAGCATGCCATACTTAGGTGGCACATCTGCCACCATAACATCCATGACCATACACTTGGCTGGAATCTGGGTCAAGCTCACACACAAGTCCTTGATTTCGGCTTAGGCATTTCACTCTACTAGAGTCGAATGAATATAAATCTTTGTAGGGTCGGGTTATCTCTAGGCCTAACCTTTCCATGACTACTTTAGGCATCAGGTTGTGTGATTCCCCAGAGTCATGCATTGCATTGTGAAGGATCTTTTCATGGATATTGAGACTGATATAAAAAGGTGGCACTACCCCTTCCTGAAACTTCCCTTCTATCTTTGGACCAAACAGAAGGGTTGGTTGATCTTCACTCAAATTGACAGTGTCACCGTTTTCCCCTAGATTTAATGCTTTCAAAATTTGGCCTTTATATACATCCTAAGTGGCCAGCTCAGAGAGTGGGACAGAGATATTGATTTTAGCAATCTCACTCTCCAAATTGAAGAGAGATTGAATCTTTGTGACACTCAACTCTGTTTTGTTAGCCACCACCTTAGTGGCTGAATCAGTGGGCCGATTCTCACTATGTACAGGATTAGGAACTGTTTTATCAGGAGCACTAACTGCAATGCTAGTGCTGCTAGTTGGTTGACTTTGTTTGTCAGTGTTTTGGTTGTCTTTTTCTTTGATCTTCCCAGAACTCTCAGCCGCTGATTTGTTACTTTCAGAAGTTACTTTAGAAGTTTTCTCACGCCTTTTCTTGATAGAAATCTCAGAATCCTTTGGTTTGGAAGTGTCTAGGCTCTTTTTTCTTCTAATTTCATATTTTTCTCTCACATGCATGATGGCATTTTCAAATCCTAACCTGTAATCCTCAGATTCTAATATTTCCTCATCCCAATATGAGGGTGAGGGATAATATTCCTCTGTGGAACAGTTGTGGATTGAGTTTTCTATTTCAAACATGTTTATTGTGGTTCGCTCAGACTCTTCTATGATTCCCTCATCTTCATCAAGAAAGTTCTCTTGAAATGGGGGAATCACTTGTTGATCTGATTCTCTTTGTCTATTTGGAACGATATTGTTTCTTCTAAAGTTCTGGTTCTGGTTATGATTTTGATTTCTGTTTTGGTTACTGACTGTGACAACCATTTTTTCCATCATTTGTTGTAGCTTTTCCATGTTTTTAGACAAACGGTCGTAATTGGGGTCAGATGTGGAAGCTACAGTGTCATCTCTATATGTTACCCTTTTCTTAGCTCTCAATCTTGCTTTCTTCTCAATCAAGTTAGCCTCTACACTCACTGCTCCTTTTTGTATATCTTCTAGTGTGTTGTAATCCCTCTCCCTAAGCTGGTAGGCCATGTCAGCATCAAATCCTTTGGGGTATTTCACTAAATCCATACCTTGGGGAGGTTTCATATGTGGAGGAAGAGCATTATAAACGTTTTTGAACCTTGTAGAGTAGTCATGGACACTCTCTCCTATGTTTCTTTTCAAGTTCTTGTATTCCGCTAATATTTGGAGAGGGTTGGCCTTAACTTCCCATTTGTTTATGAAAATTTGATATAAAGTAGGAAGGTCTTGGATATTATTAGGAGGGAGGCCTTTAAACTATTTCTTTACCTCACCTCCTAAGCTCTGGGCGAAGATTCTCATTTTGACTGTATCATCATCTATCTCCATGTAGTCAAAAGAATCTTCCATCCTATCTACATGGTGTTGAGCTGTGGTTGACTCTTTTGCAGTGAAGTGTGGGATCTTTGATTGATAATCATTGGGTAGGGGCACTAGAGGCTGGGGTAAAACTAGAGGTGCATACCAGGCTGCCATGATGATGTTCTGGTGAGGTAAAGGGTTAGCTTGAGCTACTAGTATGTGGATGGCAGGGATACTAAGACTAGCAGAAGTCTGCTGAGTAGATTTAGGGTGGTAGAGCCCCAAGTTTTGAATAAAGTGAATATCAAGAGGTGTAGATGGAGGGGTCTCTCTGTCCCTAATGTGTTTACCACTTTGAGGTGGTGAACCAGGAAGCTCAAGGTCTTGCTGGTCTAGGACACTAAATGACCTAGTTCTAGGTACACTGTTTTGAGAGTCTAGGTCAGAAAAAGGGTCTAATAGAGTTGTAAGGTCTTCTGGTGCAGAGTTAGCTCTATGGATGTGGCTGGAAATAGTTGGTCTTTTAGGTGTAAGAGATCTCTTGAGGATGCTCTCAGGGTTATCAACTATTTCAGGTGGGTTTGGGTTGGGATAAGCTCTTGTGTGAATGGTTCTTGAAGCCAGAATGTTGTTCTCCAACAAAGCAGCTTAACCCTACTTGTTACTTCTATTGTGGCTGATGTCGTAATGGGCTATGGTATCCCAGTGGAGTCTTATGTGAAACCAAGATAATCAGCAGGCCTAATGATCACCAGTGGAGTCTTTTAATCGTTTAGGAACTATGGAGTCTCCAGGTGGAAGGTTTAGGATGCTTAAAGAGGGTATATTGTCCACCACAGTGTTTATGTAATGTCCTTTTTAGGGGAATCCTTAAAACACAGCAAACTCTAACTAGAGATGGACTGGGAGGGAATTTACTAGATATTTCACCTCTGAAAGAGGATGAGATCCAGAGGCTGTTTGGCCCTTTCAAGACTTTGTCTAGGAGTGTGGGAGAAAACACAACAAGTGGTATAGAAGTTGATTTTGTGGATAGGAGTTTTTTATAGCTGCCAACTTAACCAGAGAGTGTAGGTTTCTGAGGCTCTTGTGATGTAGTGAGATGGGAAATACTCAGAAAGTCCCCAGTGGAGTCACCATTATGTTGGTGACGAAAATGGGAGACAGACAAATGTTATCAGTTATAGACTCTCAGATTTTCCCCAGTGGAGTCGCCATTATGTTGAAGTTCCCATGTTTTGGCAGGTTGGCAATGCCAAAAGATGAGACAACATTAGAACCACTTTCAGACCTCAGGATCTAGCCCTCCTGGGTCCAGAGAGGGATCTCTCTATATAAGCAAAGGTTTTAAGTCTTTGAAGCTCAAAGTTAAGGTACTAGGCTAGTTATAGGCATGGGGTTTTTTTGTTTGATTTTTGTTTGGTTGTTGGGAATCAGGAAAGAAGGTTTCAATATAAGACAAGGATGAGCAAAGAGGATTCTAGGAAAAGGATGGATAATTCAGAGAACATTTAGGACCATTGGGAAATGGAGTCAGAAAAGGGTTTACTTGCTATTCAATATGCAAGCTTTCAGTTCGACTAGTCATCTAAAGCATTGGATCTTAAAGATAATAGTGTGGCATGAAATGGTAAGAGAGAAGGTGAAAGCAAGGAAACCTCCAAGGTGACCTTCAGGAATCAGATCTGGGGACAAGGCATGCCATTGGACAACCCGTGATCCAAAACCTAAAAGGCTAACTCTTTAGACAAGGAAACATTAAAGATTTAGAACACAAAGTTGAAAACCTGAGATCAGAGAGAGACTTTCAACTCTCAATGCTTTGGCATCCAACTTAAGGGAACTTAGAAAGGTTCAATTAATTGAAAAGGATCCTAGTGAGGCAAAGACAGAGTTCTACACTCCTAGTTTCCCAATTCATTCAACTAAACCCTACCAAGCACATCTAAGAATAGATTCATTAATTCATACATCAGCTAGCAGTATATATGACCACTACACTGGTTAAATTAGCTTGAAATCAATCCTCATATAACACATACAGCGGAAAACATTGAAGGCAGGGAGAGCAGAAACATAGGGTACCTAACAAGGGTAAATCCTATGCCAGATTTCTAATGCGTGCCAGAAGAAGTGAAATGTAATGAACTAAAAAGGAAAACATAGACAGAGACAGAAAAACATCATCGATGCTTTAAATCAGGATCCAAAGAAATGTGCTTGTAATATTAAAGAGCAACACCAGTCATGTACAACATTGCCAACAAATTGGTATTCAGTCTGAAAACATCTTCCTCAGCCTATCTTACAACTTTACACAGAGACCATGTCTCAAGAGAAACAGCTTACAATTCGCAGATATCTGAGCAACAACCTTTACAATGAGTTTCTTCATGAATTTTATAGCTGAAAGAGGTAGAGGAGGTAGATGGAAAACTAAATGTAGCATTAAAACTCAGAAGAGGAAGAGGGCCGAGGCCCCATTCTATTTTAAATCTTGGGCATTTATCTTCAGTACTCTTTGGATGAAGGAGTGGACTTCGTCAGGCTACAATTTACTCCAGGTATGTCTTTGATGTACTCTCGGCTACAGTACTTGTGGTACTCTGGTGAATTAAACAAAAATGTAGAATAATGATGCTAAGGTATGCCATACTGTGAAACAAATGCTCTGATAGCATCAGGACTGTTGTCAGGGAATAAAACCTCTCTAGAACACGGCATAGGATGAAAACTATATGGGAACTTCGTCCTTTGATGGAGAAGACCATTCTGCTGATGGTGAAACACTGTTGGTGTTGTTTTCTATGCCCAAGGCCCTATCGGGACCTCTGCATTATTTTCTAGGTATTCAATCTGGTACATTGCTTTTCAATTACTGAATTTAAGCTTCAAAAATCTTCGATTACCGGCCTTAAAATTCTCTGGCTCTCCGCTGATACTCTTTTCCGCTCCTTTACTGTTCTATGTCTGTGAAATCTCGAGTTTTAATGGTGCTGGGGAGATTAATTAGTGTCTGACACCGTACCTTGATGAAATATTTCCTGTAGAGACCTCCCCGAACATTTTCCTGCAATATCAGGCTCTAACAATGGCCTTATCTGCGCTCTGTGTCACTGGAACAGTGACTGCGGAAAATGGAGGTTTTCACCACCTGAAACCCTGGAAAACACGAAAACACGTTAAGAAATCCATGCATGGGGTGGGATGTTGTGGATGACTGCGAAAATGGCAACGTGGCATGGTTGACGACGATGCATGCAGAGGACACTGTGGATGAACCCCGTGGAATGGCGGGAGATGCACTTGGAAGACAGCGAGATGGGAGATTTAAATGTAAAACGTTAAAATTCAACCTTTGAATGAAATATAAAGGGGGCAGATGAAAATGCGATGAAAACACATGGAATGAGTGACGTGGCAAGATCTGGTCAATGGTGGGGCATGCATTCAATCCGGACCGTCCGATCTCAGGAGGAGATCAACAGCTGCAAGGGCATCAGAGGGTGGCAGATGGTGGGCCAGGGGTTCTATTTTCCTTGGACTAACTCCCGAGCATCTTCGTGGCGCGATCACCATTGGATGGACAGCTTCGGATTGGACAGTGTACGTGCATATCGCGCCGGATCCATGGACGAACGTTAACATGCGATGAGAGCGTTTTCTCAACAGTGCTCAAAGACACATGTCAGGCGGTGTATGGCATCGCTGCCAAACGAAAAAATACCACCCTCATCTCAAAGGTGGTGCAATAGAAATCGCCGGTTTCTGCACAGTGCTCTGGCGCGGTGACCACCGGGGTGGATGAAATACGAACTGTCGATCTGCAGATCAGATCGACAGTTGTAATATGATTGGAGGGGCGAATGTGAAACGAAAGGTGCTTATGATGGCCATCAGATGCTGGGAAATTGACGGTTAATAGTGCTCCTGATATCCAATCGCGCTAAGTGCTTTTTGAGCTAGCGCCTGGTTCTAGCGCTGGGTCATGTGGGGGGGAAACAGTTATGGGCTGAGCCGAAAGGGGCTAAGCCCATATATGAAGAATATGGGTTTTTTGGCCCATTTTCAATGCAATTTAAGGCCAAAAGGGATAACGATAGAGGGAAAAAGGGGCTATTTGGCCAAACAAAGGGTATTTTTGAGGCTTAGAAGGAATTTGGGATGATTTAGAAGGTTTAGGAGGGATTTGGGGGTGAAAAAGGGGACTTTGACAGAAAGGAAAAGGTTAAAATGGGACATTTTGCAGGAATACAGGGGGCAAATGAAGGCCACCTTGAGCATACTTTTTTACAATCAGTGAGGATTATTGACTTAGAAACAGCAGTGGAAATTAATCAAAGGGTAGAGGGCATGAAGAGGCTTTCAAGGATGATGTGTTTTTAGGAGAAATGCATTCCTTGAAGGCTCAACGAACAATTTAGCCCTCGGTTTTCTTGTCAAAAAATTCATGGGGGGCTAATAGAATGTATAGGAATAATGAAAAGACTTGCAGAGACAACTAGAGAATCAGTAATGGAGTTTTGGTCTCTAGCTTTGATAATGAATGAGTAAGCTTGGAAATTTTCCAACATGTCCAAAAATTAGTTTCTATATTCCCTCATCCTTATATCCTTTGTTTGATAAACACCTTCAACTTGTTTAATGACTAATTCCGAATCTCCAAAAACAAAAATATTTTGAGCATTCATTCTTTTCAAAACTTCTAAGCCCAAAATCAAATATTCATACTCAGCCATGTTATTTGTGCAATCAAAGTTCAATTTTTAGGAAAAGAACTTACTTTAATCACTTGAACTTGTGATCTAAATCCCTGCTCCTGCCCCTTCTCTTCCTGCTGATCCATCAAAATGCAATGACCACCAACCTTCCCCCTTCTTATCACTGACTTGCCTGTTCTTCTATTTGCTGATTTTCGGACTGCTGAATTTTAGATTGATGATTTTCTGCTTTCTTCTCATCCTATTCTTCATTAGTCAACTCATTGAAAAGAATAGCAGATCCAAGTTCAGTATCAAGAGCATAAATTGGAAAATTTTGAGGTTTATCTTTACTACTCACCATGCAATCCATTCTTGTCTCTCGATAAAATATCCTTTTCTCACCAAAAACAGGAATGGTGGCATAAGTAAGGTCCATCTGCATTGTACCTTTGATTTTTTCTGCCCATGACCTTGATAATAGCATGTCAAATTTTGGTGGAATTTCTGCTACCAAAATGTCCATGACCACTGTCTTGGCAGGGACTTGTGTAAGACCAATAACGACATCCTTAATTAAACCAATGCATTGAACTCTTTTTTAATCAAAAGAAAACAAGTCCTTATATGGTCTAGTTATTTCTAACCCCATCCTTTCCATGATTACTTTGGGCATAATATTGTGAGAGGTCCCTGAATCCAGCATAGCATTATGTAATGTCATATCATTAATGCTAAGGCTAGAGGCACCTCCTCATTTTATTCTTCTTCTAATCTTGGACCCAAGTATATGGTTGGATGATCTTCTTGTAACTTAAAGATATCAACAGCTCCTCATTGTGAATTCAACATTTTAAAAATATTGCTTCTATACTCATTTACCTTGAGAATCTCACCAAAAGGTACTGGTATTTTGATCTTAGAAATTTCATTTTCCAAACTAAAAACAGAAACAGATTTTTCAGCTTCTTTGATAGGAGGAAGAGGTGGTGTATATTTCTTACCTTCAACAACCTTAGGTGTATCTTTCTTGCCATCAGCAGCCTTAGGTGTATCTTTCTTAGGTTGTGTTTTATTTGCAATGATCAACACGTTTCTATTTCTGAGATTTTATTGTTTTTGCATCTCAAAAATAGCATTTTGATACCCTTTAAAATAATCTTATGGTTCCTCTCCATGATGTAATATCCCAAAATAGGGAAAATCTACAATGTTAGGAATATCTTATAATATTCCCAAATTGGAGACCCAACAATATACAAACACAATAATGGAGTAGCAGTGATAACTCAACTCATAGAATGTGAGAAAGTTCCATAGCCATATTATTAAGTTTATAGTAGCAAAAAATGAATACAAGATCTTGAGGAAAGTGTTAGTCAAGATAGGCAATGCTCAACCTCAAGAAACAAGTACATAAATCATGACAAACACTGCTACACAAGTGTGCCCAAGCTATGACTGCACAATTTTATAAGAGAAACTACATGCTAACATATGTAAAATACATATATATACAAATGTGTGGCCCATACAACATTGGGAGTGAAGATCTCAGCTCCCAAAGACTACCTCAAGTCAATCCGGGAAGGATTGGATGAAATATACAAAATCTGCAAAATGCCGGAGTTGCAGGGTAGCAGCTGCAACTCAGAAACTAAAAATGGATGGAGAAAGCTGAAGATGCTGCATCTGATACAAGACCTCCTCTAATGGATCTTCCAAGTGAAACGCTGATCCTATCACTGAATATCTCACCCTCCCAACAATCTGCAAAACCCCTACTGCAAATGATCACTAGAAATAACACAGTCTATGATGGAAACCGCGCTATAGGATCAAGGGAATGAGTTGGCCCAATGCCTAGATCTGAAATAAGCTCTGAAACCTTCCTCACTAACCTTCCAAAGGAATGGAATCTCCCTCCTCTAAAAATAAGCTCTGGAAATGGTGTTGAGGACCCCCACTGCAACACCCTGCAACACAACGTTATTCTTGCACAGAAATAACATTGTAGCTGAAGGAGGTGGCGTGGCCTTCAGCCTGAATGTGGAGAATTAAGTACATGATCCTTCAAGTGGCCTCTCTTGGAAGGAGAAGGATTCCTAAACAATATATCCTTGTTCTTAGCAGCACTACAACTCTGCTAAACAGCAGGAGATTGCACAAAGTCTGAATAGACCATAAATTCAATAATACATAACATGAGAAACAAGGGCTGCCTTGCCCTCCTTTTAAACAAGTGAGAAATCTCTCCCCATGGGTCCCACTCCTTAGGGATTCCTCCACCAAGGAAACTTCCTCCCATTCACACTATGTTGTTTCTCCAAGTGGTCTCCACCTCTTATCCCAACGCTGTTGACTTGGTCAAACTTGACCTTGTCCCCATGCAAATGTCCCCTTTCATACTTGAGGGTATGAAATCCAGCTCTTATGAATATCCATTTTCCTATTATGAGGGATTTTATTCTTTCTTCTGCAATGTATGGGCCTCCTTACCCATTTATTTACCTCCTATGTGTAAACAACAACATTTAATATTCCCTTTAGCTGTGTGCTAAAGTGGGAATATTATAGTCCTCCCCTCCAAAATGTTGCTTGTCCTCAAGAAACTGCAAAGATAAAACTAAGGGGCCTTCTTGAGGCATGAGGTTTGATATGAGTTTGGATCTACCATCTTCATATGAAGCTCCCATCCCCAAGCAATCATCCATACAAATTGAGTTACCTCCCAACATGGCAACTCCTGAAAATGCTCTTCCACCTTGAGCTCCGGCAATGTAGGTGGGTTGAAAATCTGATCTTGGTAGACAAAATAGTCTACCCCACATTTTCCCCTTCTCCACTTAATATAAGTGTAGAGTGTCTGCTGATCTTGGGCTGCAATAATGTTGCCCTCAAGTGGCAAGAAGGAAATGGGATCCTCAAAGACCTCCTCTCCAACGTTATGAATCATGCTGGCCCAAATATCCCCATATATGATGAGTTGGAAATCATCATCATATGGCATCACATCCATCATATGGCTTACCTCATAATAAAAAAAATGTGTTGCTGTGGTGGCCATACCATCTCCCATGCTCCCCTTAGAACATGTAGTGCAAAAAGTGTGGGAGTTTTATCCCTCCAAGGACACAACCACCCAATGTGTCTCTCCCCCAATCATGCTCCCAATAAAATCAATAGCAATATCAACCAAGGGAACCATAAGGAGAATCATGCTGGCTGCCATGTGAAGCAAGGGAGAAGGACAATGGTCCCTAAAATTTAGCCACAGTAGTTTTAATCTCAACTGCCATAGAAAATGAAATGATAGGTGGCCTCCCCACCATTTTCTTGCTGCCCCAATCTCCTCACAAGTCTGGAGAAAGTGAATGATGTATTTTGTAAGGTGAGTATGTTCTCCACAAGAAATATCCTCCCCATATCCTCTTAGGGAGTGATCATCTATAATGGCCTTAAGTAGACCACAACATATAGAAGGAAGAATATTCCTCCTTTGAGCAAATTCCTGCACATATATGGTTAAGAGATGCATACATATAGACAAATTACTAGGCAAATCAACAATACTCTTACCATATGTTTTGTTCATACAAATGGAGTGGCTCATAGATGAGTCTCCCCTCATCCTCAAAGGGAAAAGAGTTGGCTGCGCTAACTCCTCCATCTCCATATGATCCATGAATCTCCTCATATGATGATATATCTCCTCCTCAAAACCCTTCCAAAAATACCCCTCCATGATGGTGTGGTATGCTCTCATAGAACAAGTGGGTCTAAAAAGGAAATCCTAATGAGCTGCTTGTAGCAACTTCTCCTTGAGCTTGGAAGCTCCAGATAAGAATATCCTACCATGATAGTAAATGACCACATCTCTGACTGAATATCCCTCCTCATGCAACTGGTCATCCAATATCATGCAAGTGAAAAGATCCTTGGAATACTCCACCAACAGTTGGGAGTTCCAATATGGATCTATCTTCCATAGTGACAGCGCTGATGATCTCTCATGAAGAAAATCTGTCATATGGTCATCCTCTTCTTTGAAACCTCCCATGCCAAAGATGCAATTTGGAAGGATGCTATCCTTCCCCTGTTGCTTCTGCCACAACGCAGAATCTGAAATGAGAGTAAGTAAAGATTATGTTGAGAGAATGCATCTCTCCTCCTTGAGTCTACCCAAGACTCTCATCACTGTAAAATTACCTCCCAAGGTTTCCACTCCTCTAAAATAAATGAATGGTGCTTCAAAATGTGAAGCATCTCTCATCATCTGCTGATCTGGTGGTCTCCTTGGTGAAATGTCTCCATGCAATGAGACATTATCATCAAGAGTAGACTGCATACATGAATGGAAAGACTTGTCCCTGCTCTCACTGCGCAATCCAGTCTCCCTCTTAGGTGCATCAAACTCATGAAATAGAAATGGATGTGTGCTCCTCATCACATGATGTTGGTCATCCTCCCTATCTCCTCCTTTTATCTCCATAGCTCCACACCTCATCATCAATGGCACATGTAGAACATGAGTTGTGCCTTGATATCCACACATGAGATCCTGGGGACTTCCTTGCAAAGATGCAAGAACCCCTATAGTTGGAGCAGGGGCTCCTCCTTCCTTTGCATGAGGTGCTAGATCAACTCTAGATCTATCAGTGTTGTTGCCCTTAGTCTCCTCAACATGAATGGGAAACCCTCCAATGATTGGATCCTCTTTTGGAAAAGGGATCTCCATGCCCTCTTGTGCCACAATACAAGTTGAAGGTTTTGCCTCCAGCAAGGTATAATGAAAAATATTAGACTCTCCTATGGTTTTCTGAAGTGGATTTGAGTTTATAGTTTCATTCATCATATGCAAGGGTTTTTTTTGTTTAGATTTTTTTAGCTCCACCATATGTGTTGCAGAAAGTTTCCCATCAAACCTTTCTACCAATGTCTTAATAAACCTTGCATAAGAGAAAGTGTTTGCATTTTTCAAAGAAAAGGACTCAAATATCCACCATGCATAGGCCTTACCTCCAAGATGCAGCACTGCAAATTTGATGGCTTCATCTTCAGAAATATGGTGCTGCTGCAAAAAGGTGTCTAGCTCTTCCACCCAAGCCCTGGCTGAACATGTAGGGGAACCATCAAAGGTAGACAGAAGAAATATACCCACATTATGCTGCTTGCTCCTCCTCACCTTGATCTTGCAAAACTCTAGAAAAGTGATATGATCTCTAAAATTCTGAGTTTGAGATTCATACTTATGCAAGAAACCACTAAGAGTTCCCCTCTTTGAAATTCCTTCTTCTTCTCACTCTCTTATGGAAAAACTGGCCATGTGACTGCGATGTGTATCATAGGGTGTGTTAGCCATCTATAAAATTTTCATATACTATGATGGCTAAAAAAAGTCTTTCAGTCTTCAAGAAACAAATTTCATGAAAAATCTGTGACTTCTTGAAGCCTCTCTGTGTTCTTTATCCTCAAATAAATCCATTCCATTGATAGTCTTCATTCAAAATTCCCCTAAGAAGCCCTGCTGTTATAACAAGCACTGTTTCAAAAAACCTCTTCTCCATCATTTCCCTCCTAAAATTCCATTTTTCCATTTATTTTTCCTTCACTTCCTCAAAATCCCCTTTTAAACCTTATAAATCCCCTTTATTTGGTTTAAAATCACCTTTTCTAACCTATCAAAACTCCTCAAAAAAGGTTAAAAAACCCCATTTCGACCTATTTTTCCGACCTTTTAACTTTGGGCCTTAAGCACTTTTTTGTTTAAACCCCTAACCCCTTTCTCCGCTGTAAGACCACGCCCTGTGACCAAAGCGCTAAGCCCATCAGCTATCGGACATCACAGATTCCAAATTCCTTGTTCCCATACCTTTTTTTCCGCTGATATACGAAACGCTGGTGCGCTTTCCTGCTTTAAATCCCCACCGTTGATCTCGCTTCCAATATGATGGTCCTCACTCCTTCGGCGATTCCAATTTATTCATTCCCAAACCTTTTCCGCCGATGGAGTCCCCTGCCGATAAGATCATAACCGTTGATCTCTCTCAGATCAGACGATCTGCGCTCTTTCCCATCGACCATCGCACATCGGTGATCCTTGTTTCCCCATTCCTTTCCCCTTCTTCCTGCGGCACTCTGATTTCATCTGGAATGTCAATCCCCCTGATTGGATGGTCATCACTTCATTGCCACATCACGGTTCACCCATCCCCTCACACCATTCATGCCCTTGTGAGATTCCGCGATGCATCCTCTTCCATTGATCATCTTGATCCAACGCCCAACGTGCCTCTGCTTTTACCCTGCTCCCTTTCCTCCAATTTAATCTCCGCCATTGATCCTCAAGATCTAATGGCCTTCGCTTCATTGCAACTTTGCCATTCCCCTGACCCCTCATCCACCATCTTTAATCTCCGATCTCCCAATTCAATTTGGACTGTCCATTCCTCCTAGATCAACAACTCAGGTTCACTGCGGGGGCATCCGACCAAAGTGGTCCGTCCTCCCCAGTGCCCCCGCAGTTGAATATTTTTACTATGGAAGACCTCAGATCTACGGCTAAGGCTTTTTGCGGAGGCACACCCCAATATTTTCGTCCGTACCCCCAGTCCCCCCACTATGACGTCATCCCCTATTCCCACTGCCGAGCACATTGTGCCATCGCACTCCCTCTCCACCGTTGATCTAGATCCCCTAGATCTAATGGCCCACGTTCATTTTCACGCTCGTTTCTCCATAATTGTCCAAACCCCATTTTCAACATGAAAATGGTGGTTTTTAATGAAACACATGGCACCTTCCAAACCATATTGCGTCCACCCTGTGTAAAACTCCTTACCGCCTAGACCCTATGCGAAAACCATCTCCAGTTTTCCAAAACTGCCTATCCATATTTTTGCGTCGCAAGAAAATTTAAACCCTGGTTCTTTAATTTGTTGTCATGAAACCCTCCTCTACACATTTATCCCCTCTGCATTGCCCTTTCGCCCTCTGCTGAGCCCTCTAAAGCAGTTATAGCCCCGTTCACAGGTTTTTTATAATATTTTGATGTTTTGTTGCAGGTTTAATGGCAGATAAGCTGTGAAAGCTATCCCACAGTCCAGTAAAGTGACATGGCCGAGGATGATGATCCTTTGTGGCCGAATTCAATACAGAAAGGGACATAGAGGGAGTTAATCTCCAAGTTTATCCAATACGTCATGAAAACTGGTCATTCAGTAAAGCCCTCTAGCGCAAGTACCTGTCAGCAATCAAATGAAGACCAAACAGTGAAGATATCGAAGATTAAAGAAAAAGGATTAAAACGCAAAATATGAAGATTTAAAGTTAATCCACAGTTAAAATATGAAGACACAGTATAATATTGGAGATGATATGAAAAGGCATAATTAGCCTTAAAATACAATTAAATTTCATATCAGTGTTTAAAGTATCTAAGACAGAGCAGCATAAATATTGCTTCGAAAGACAAATCATCGAAGCCTTTACTCCACCAAAGGACCAAAATGCCACCTGCCGACCTATTTTTCTCAAAGATACATGGAAAGTTATTACAGTCAGAGATGTTTCGCAAATGCAGCTCAGAATTTATTTCCAACCTACCTAAAAAGCCCAAAAGTCAAGCAAAAGAAACTAGAGTGGTTCATAAGTTAATATAGCATTCATTGAGCAGAATGGAGCGTCTGATGCACATCTATTCTTTCTTAAATGATCATTAAGACCACTTATTTCGCTTCTCCTCCTCATTCATCTATAAGTACTCATTGAGGACTCATTGTAAAGGGTTGGAAATTTATTGATTGTTTGAACTGTTATTGAGTGGAAGTAGCTGAGTAGTTGTAATATAGTAGGTTGGGAAGAGAAGTATTGGACTGTAGAAAGCCATTGGACTCAAAGTATGTGACTGGCTTTGCACATCAAATAAACAATAAGATTCATAGGATCCTGGTATATATTATTGGTGATGTTCTCTTACTGTAATTGTTATTCTCCTTATGTTTCCATTCTGTCCATTTTCTTTGATAAAGAATAGCAAATATAGATTAGGATTTACTTCTAAAGTACCCTATTTCTCACCGATAAGATTTATCTCTACGTTTTCTTCTAATTGTGAATTTGAGGATAATTCCATAGAGTATAACTAGTCAAGGAATGTTGGTAAGCCCATGTCTTGCTGAGTAAAACTTGAGACATTGTCCTTGAATGATCTTTTCACTGCATGCTAAGTAGAGTCCTAATCAAGGAAGTTTAAGGTTAGCCCTATCCCTTGTTTAGTCTTAAACAGTTGTTTTGAAGATTTCCCTTAAGAGTATGCCAAAATTAGGATAGGTTCAAAGTCCTTACTTGATCTTAGGCTACTTTTTATGTTTATCTTAAATGTTTTCCCTTAAGAGTATGCCAAAAGAAAGATAGGTTCAAAGTCCTTACCTAATCTTAGGTTGCCCTTTGTTTTCTTATATGTTTACTTCTTTCACCACACTTCTTAATGTTCCATACCATAAAATAAACTTAAAGAGATCATTTGATATAGATGACTTGCCCTATGGAAACCCTTGAATAGTTTTTGTGCAAGTAAACCCTTTTATGACTCCATAGCCCAATGGATTGACACTTTTTCTTGACCTATCTTCCCATGCTGAGATATCCTTCAATTTATTCCCTCCTTCACACTTCACATGACCTTCTCAGTTAATGATCCCCAACCAAAAAACAAACAAACCCCTTGTACTTCATAACTATCCTAATATCATATCATAATCTTTAAAAGCATATCATTCTAAAAACACATATGGAGAGATCCCTCTCCGAATACAGGAGGGCTAGATCCTAGGATTCCAAAGTGGTTCTGATGTTGCCTTATCATTTGGTATGAAAATCTGCCAAATCACAGGACCCTAACAGGGTGTGGCTGCATGCTCACACTCCCCATAAGAAAAAATGGAGTTTGACTCAGTCTCAAACCCTCTTGGAGATTCTATACATATCTCCCTCCTTGTCTTCTTGAAATCTTCATGGATGCTCTTTACAGATCTTGGAAGAAGCTTTGTAAGCCTATCTCCCTTTCTCTCTGCACATAATGGAGTCTTCATCTTCTCTTTTTTTGATAGAATCATGGCCAAGATCCACAGGCTGAGCCAAGATTATGCTCTGATACCACTATAATATCCCAAAATAGGGAAAATCTACAATGTTAGGAATATCTTATAATATTCCCAAATTGGAGACCCAACAATATACAAACATAACAATGGAGTAGCAGTGATAACTCAACTCATAGAATGTGAGAGAGTTCCATAGCCATATTATTAAGTTTATAGTAGCAACAAATGAATACAAGATCTTGAGTAAAGTGTTACTCAATATAGGCAATGGTCATCCTCAAGAAACAAGTACATAAATCATGACAAACACTGCTACACAAGTGTGCCCAAGCTATGAATGCGTAGTATTATAAGAGAATATGCATGCTAAAATATGTCAAATACATAGAAATACAAATGTGTGGCCCATAAAACATTGGGAGTGAAGATCTCAACTCCCAAAGACTACCTCAAGTCAATCTGGGAAGGATTGGATGAAATATACAAAATCTGCAAAATGTCAGAGTTGCAGGGTAGCAGCTGCAACTCAGAAACTAAAAATGAATGGAGAAATATGAATATTCTGCATCTGATAAAAGACCTCCTCCAATGGATCTTCCAAGTGAAAGGCTGATCCTATCACTGAAGATCTCACCCTCCCAACAATCTGCAAAACTCCTACTGCAAATGATCACTGGAAATAACGCAGTCTGTGATGGAAACTGCGCTCTAGTAGAAAGGGAATGAGTTGGCCCAATTCCTAGATCTGCAATAAGCTCTGAAACCTTCCTCACTAACCTTCCAAAAGAATGGAATCTCCCTCCTCTGAAAATCAGCTTTGGAAATGGTGTTGAGGACCTCCACTGCAACACCCTACAACACAACGTTATTCTTGCACAGAAATAACGATGTAGTTGAAGGATATGGCTTGGCCTTGAGCCTGAATGTGGAGAATGAAGTACAAGATCCTTAAAGAGGCCTCTCTTGGAAGGAGAAGGATTCCTAAACACGAGATCCTTGTGCTTAGCAGCACTGCAACTCTGCTAAACAACAGGAGATTGCACAAAGTCTGAACAGACCATAAATTCAATAATACATAACATGAGAAACAATGGTTGTGTTGCCCTCCTTTTAAACAAGTGAGAACTCTCTCCCCATGGGTCCCACTCCTTAGGTTTTCCTCCACCAAGGAAACTTCCTCCCATTCACACTGCGTTGTTTCTCCAAGTGGTCTCCACCTCTTATCCCAGCATTGTTGACTTGGTCAAAATTGACCTTGTCCCCATGAAAATTTCCCCTTTCATACTTGAGGGTATGAAATCCAGCTCTTCTGAATATCCATTTTCTTATTATGAGGGATTTTATTCTTTCTTCTACAATGTATGAGCCTCCTTACCCATTTATTTACCTCCTATGTGTAAACAACAAAAATTAATATTCCCTTTAGCTGTGTGCTAAAGTGGGAATATTACACATGATTACCTTGGTCTAATTCATCATGTTCCTCTTTATTCAAGAAAATTCCAGAAATTTCTTCATCTAAAAAGTGAATATATTCAGGAATTTCAGGTTCATCTTCTTCATCAATTAAGTTCTGCTGGAAAGGAGGTCTCACTGGAGGATCAGGCTACTAATTTCTGTTTTCTCTTGGCATTTACTGATTCTGAGGTCTCCTGAACTGAGGATTTCTAAACTGATATTCATGTGGTGCATGAGGAGAAGAGGTATTCCCAAGGGCAAGCCTATCCATCAAATTTTCCATTGTTTTCATCATTGAATCAAATTTATCATCAGAGGTAGAGGAGGAAGGCTTCTCTTCTTCTTTTAACTTAGTATTACCGATTTTTCACTTTTTGGTTGCTATCATATTAATCTCCACCTTCACTACATCATTTTTCATTTCAGAAAGTGAAGGGGATTCTCTCTCTCTCAGCAGTATAGAAAATTCATAATCAAAAGCTTCAACATATCTCATCGGAGCTAAGGCTTGTGGAGGTTTTAAATGGGCAGGAATAGAGTCATAAACCTTATTAAACCTTTTTGAAAAGTTTTGAACAGTTTCATCAACAACTCTTCTTAAACTATTATACTCAGTGAGGGCTTGTATTGGATTAGTTTTATTTCCCCATTTTCTCAAAAAGGTATCTTCAAAATCATTCCAATTATGAATACTTCCAGGAGTAAGGGCTTTGAACCACTTCCTAACTTCACTAGTAAATCTCTGAGCAAATAATATCAACTTGACATCTTCATTATCAACCTCCTCCCTGTTTATAAAATCATTAAATTGATCTACATGTTCTTCTACTATAATCTCTTCATCACTTCCCCATGTTTTGATTCTAGCAACATATTTGCTAGGGAGGTCATGTAAAACAACTAGAAGAACAAAAGGGGCATATCTAGCAGGTGGAGGAGGTACATTTCTGTCCATGGTGAAAGGGACTGTGGTAGCTTTAGGGATAGCAGCAATAGAGGATGAAGAATTGTTATGAGCAGGACTATTTGGTCTTTGTTGTCCACTAACAATTGAACTCCAATTAGGAAGAGGAAAACCAGCTTTACTTTTCAACAAGATTTCAAAAGGATCAAGCTATTTCAACTTATCTAAAGACTCTCTTTCCAACAACAACTTAGAAGTAACTGCTTCCCAAAACTCTTCTTTATCTTCTTGTGTTACTAGGGCTAAGGTATCAATACCTCTCTTATGCAAGTCTAAGATAATTTCAGTTAATTATTTTTCACTTTTAGATCTAAACTAGACTTCTTGGATTTTATCATCAACTCTTTTATCTTCAGGACTTCATAATATTTCAGAGGACAAAGATTTTGTATGTGATGGAGTACTTGATATTTCAGAAATGCCTTGACTACCTCTGGAAATGGTGTTTGGACTGTCCACAATCGTAGGCAGATCTAGGTTAGGATTACTTCTTGTGTATCTCCTTCTCGAAGCCACCTTTGATCATATAAATTTTGAATGGAGTCACTAAGGTAGATGCAGCCTCGAAAAGCTTCCTGAGCTCCTGCTACCTTCAAAAGTTCAGCTTCAAAATTTCGAGAAAGTATAATCTTCAGGCTACTGGCAGACACATCAAAATGTTATCACAAAATTGGACCTAATATGCTGCTTGATCAGACAATCTCAAGTAACTATTTCAAATATAATGTTATGACTAAAGCTTAGCCTCCTCAGCCTGAGAGGGCTCTCTCAAGGGTTAATGATATGGATAAAGATATAGATGGCTAACTCTATTTACAAAATAAACTGATAATGATAGATGTAGGCTGAAAATAAAATAAACATGTATACATTGGGCTTATGGAGTCAAAGCAATTCAGTAATTCAGTGAGTCTACTTAACATGGAAGTTGAGGCATATCAGAGTTTTTAGTGATAAGACACACACACATGAAACATGTAAAAACACAGTCAATTCACTTATAATGGAAGTCAGATCATATTATAGATGAATTTTGAGTAATAAAGATGAACACCACTACAAATGAGATATATAAGAAATAAAAATAGAATAGGAAAACACTAAAAACCCCTTCAGAATCTCAAGTTGGTCAAGTAGAAGATCTTTGTATTACCTGAAAACAGTCAATTCACAACAAGATCAATTTTGCCAAAAATGTCCAACCCTTGACAAATTCGACCTTATGGCCTTTAATAGACTTCTTACATCATCAGATGATCTATCTCTAGGTTAGATACATTGAATTTCTTTCCACCGACACCTTGCATAACCATAAAACATGAAATTTATTACAAAAAGACACTTATCTATTTGACAATCCTATTTCAAAAAGGACTCAAACTCCTTATTACTATCTATAATAACCTCATCTATTTGAATTTACATCATTGAAAAGGGTATCATCACATGGTCGAATTTGGATAGTGGCATTCATTTCTTCATGACCACTTTTATGACCTCCACAAAAATAGGAAACAGTACCTTGTTTTTAAGGCATAGGATCTTTTTCCTTCTTTGAACATTCTGACTATCATTTAATATTCATTTCATGGTCCTTGGCTATTGAAAGTTGGTTTAACATGTCCCATAACTCTTTCCTAGCCTCCAGCTATCTAAAACCACTTAAAAAACTGCTCAAAAGGATGCAATGTATTGCACTACGAAAATACAACAGTTTCGTAGTGCTTTTTGTAGCACTGCCATTACAAGCCTTTTTCCTTCAAAATCTTAACTCTTTCCTATTGCATCATTTTAATCACCCTTCAACACATCTTTCATAGAAATTTTAACTCTTAACTCGGCCTTTAACACCTTAAATATTGATCAAAAGAGGCAAAAAAAGGCAGCTACAACAGTTTCGTAGCACTTTTCTGCTTTTTAAGCCTAGAGGTGCTACGAAAATGCTGAGTATGCATATTTTTTCATAAATTTTTCAAATGAAAATTATGGTTGCCCAAAAACTCAAAATATAACCTATCCTCATCATCTACAAACCATACAAACCATAAACCAACTTCATTTTATCTTCTTTTAGACATTTCTTCTTCATTTACGATTGGTTGGCCTATTGGTTCTTCTATGACTGTCATTTTAATGCCTTTTCTCTGTAGCTCATCATGAATTAACTCCAGTCGCTCTTGTAAATACTTCACCTAGTCCTTAAGTATTTTTTTAGTAGCTCTCAGATGGGTGTTTATTATTCTGACAAACTTAGCTTCTTTTATTGCTGGAATTGTCCACTTGACAAGTTTCTTTGTATTGCCTAAAGTTTCAGAAACATAATCAACTTTTCCTTCCCACAATTCCTTCATCCTTTTAAACTGTACTTTTCGAAACTTTGTTTTCTAGCTCCCTTTTTTATGACAGAAATTTCCTGATTTTCCAACTTTAACTTTTCCTCAAGGAGCTGAAAATCTGTTTTCTCTATCACTTTCTCTTTTCCCCTTTTTAATTTGCTGATTGTATCCTTCACTGTGGGTGATGAGAGATTAATAATCTCTCTAGGTGATTTAGCTATCTAAGTGGGTATTTGAACTTCCTTGCTGCTCTCTATCAATTTCCTAGCATGCCTTATCATAGGCTTTCTTGCTTGAAAAATGAAACTTGCATCTTCCCCCTCAAACTCTAATCTCTTTGTAGACTTAGCCTTTTTCAACTTCTGCTCATCTTACCCAATAAATTCAGCTTGGAAAATAGGTGATGGAATGAAGAATATCCTCTATATTCCCCTTTGTTACTGGGTTGTCTTCTGTAGCAACTATCTTTCCTTTCAAAACCACTGCTTGGCTTCTAGTTATTCTTTTGGTCCCTTGTTTGCTGATAGATTGTTCCTGTTTTGCATCTTTGACAACCTTTGATTTCTGTTTTTCATGTGGGAGAGTTGGTGTATCAAGCATTTGCATTTACTCTGGCCTTTTCTCAGTTTTCTTTCTTGGCTTTACTCTTGTAGGTTCGTTTGGCTTTGCAACCATAGGTTGGCTTGGTTCTGCTGGTGGTGGTGATGTAACTTCTTTAGCTTTAGGGTTTCTTGCAGGAGTTACGGTTTACAACTCAAAACCATTAACAAACAAGAATGAGGACCAATCTCTGCCTATCTTTTAAAGTTCATCTAAAATTAATAATTTCATTAAGTCATGGTGAAATAATGATGTCTCACTCCCCTCAGAATTTTATTACACCTTATTAGCCATCTTTGCAAGACTTCTATGCAGATAAAAAGGTAATTCAAGTGAAATCTTACCAGTGAAGTGTAGAAGCAATTTGAAATGGTATGAATAAACCTTGTGATACTTGCCTTCGCAGGTAAAATATTTCTGAATGTTGAGAAGTAGTTTTGAATAATTATCTTTGATGTAGCTTCTTGGGATAGCATTGTTGAGATCCATCTCAATGTGCTCAGGCTTCATGAACTCTTTACATTTCTCCATATTAAATTTGAGCCCTTTCAATCAAGTTTCTTGACCTCTTGGAATCTCTGTAACAACGGCAATGACCTCTAGTGTGATAAAAAAACTTAGCATCCCCACTTTAGTGGTTGTTCTATTGAAATTCATAGCAACTTCCTTGGATACTTGTGTGTGACAGCCCTGCAATTTCTCACAAAACCATAGGCAACCTGATCTTTTGAATGCTTCCATCACTACTGGGTCTTCAGTTATTAGCTTCATGTCTTCAGGTTCATGCCTTAAGTATTGTCCTCCTCTGTGTATTTTTCTTTCCTCTGCCATATTATTCAGAGAACCTCTCAGCCTCTCTTGATATAAATCTTTCAGCCTCGCTTGATATGGATGTATTAGCCTTGCTTGAATAAATGTATCAGCCTCACTTGATATGGATGAAATAAACATTTGTAAGAACCAGCCACAAGTTTGGCTTGATACTTAGAGCTTAGACATTACAAATCAAGGCAAAAGGAATGAGAATGACTAATTAGGAAATAATTTGAATTTCAAGTGTCCTTTCATAACTAAAAATGATGGCCCAATCATAACATAAACTGACCATGATGACTTCAAACGTGGGTGTGTACTTCAATTTCATCATTACATGGCTCAAAAAGCCTCTATCTTGTTGGAAATAATGAGAAGGGGGGGGGGGGGATAAATCTATATTCCTTTCAATTAGAGCATTACTTAATATTCAATTATTATCTATGTTTGTACAATGATAGCAACAAACAAAAGAAACAAAAATGCACATAGTTTTTAAGGTGGAAACCCACTCCGGGACAAAAACCACCTAATGCTTTTCTAATAATTCTTTAACATTCAACTCCAATTGAAAATAAAGCTCCAACTTCCTAGAATCTAGAACAACATTCTTCTCTAGCTCCCACTGGATTGATGCTCCAACGTCCGAGATTCTTCAATAGTCAACTGAACGGATGCCCCAATACCCAATGAGCTACAACTCACCCTAGTACCACCCTACCACCCTATAGAGGAATAAAAGAAGAATGGACTCCCGTACTAGGGAAAATGGTCCACTTTACAATGATATAGAATGATGTAGAAGAAGAAGATACACTAGACCATAACCACAACTACGACACAACCACCTAATGATGATCCTAGACCTCCCGAAACTGCCTCTTCAACTCTTGGCAGATAGACACTAGAACAATTTTTACAATAATGTATTTACAATGACTGTATGCAGTGTTGCCCACTTGAAAAATTCATGTGATGAAATTCTTGCTGTTTTTCTTCACCTTGGTTGCTGCTCTTGTCAAGCTACCCTCTGTTGCACCTTTCTTTGCTTTGCTGCCCTAGAAAGTATGGTCCTTTGTAGCCCTTGACAACACATGATCTAGCTTTTCTTGCCTTCTAGGAGCTCGATATTGAATCTGGTGTATCTCTGTTATTGAAGATCCACAATATCTAAGTTTCGGTTCTATTGTATTTCTTTGATTCGTCTTTCCAATTCCATGGGTCTAACCCAATTTGGATTCTTCAAGAGAGATTTATGCCCAATCTCTCACAATGCCCTAATTATGGACTGTTTCAATAGATCGAACTTGTACGGCGTGCCACGTGTCACTTCTTCTTCATTCGGCTCTGAAATTGACAGAGCGAAAACTACAGTCTGTGAACTATCTCCACTTTTTATAGAATTCCAATCTGATACTCAGAGAGAGAGTTATGATGATTTTCCCAAGGTCACTTCTTTGAGATGAATTTCATGAACCTACAATAACACTGACTTCCACATATCATATCTCTGAAAATATTGCGCACCTTGATTTGAAATTTTCATAGTAGGTTCCTCAGGATTTTGGATTCGCCTCATAAAATTTTTAACTTCTTAACCTTCGTAGACAAAAATTTAGAGTGAAAATTCCACAATTACCTATTTTAGATAGCGAAATCCCTTGCATAAGGAGGATATGAGGATCACAATTTATATAAATTCTTAGGTTGAGAGGGGCTTCAACAAGTGAACGTGGGAGGGATTTTAGGAGCTTAAAAAATATTAATTATGACTTTTCAATGACCCATGCCACAACCCCATGGGGTTTTAGCCCACTAACCGGGGTTACAAAATTAAAACATGAATATCTCTCAAACCGTGAAGAATTACGTGGCATGCCATATATCAACGGAAAAATCTCGATAAGAAGAAACCATAAAAATAATTGTTAACACAAAATATATTAATTTGGTAGGTCAAAATTCCCATGCAATATTGGGGTAGCCCCTGGTGCTACTTGGGTTGACATCAATGACAACCATTGATCAACATATCTTACCCTTTCCCAATAGTTTCTGACATTTGATAACTCAACTGACAAGGCAGTTACAAAACTGCACTTTCGTAGTGCATGTAGTGTAATTTTTGTTGTTTGTGCTACGAAACTATTAGTGCTTTCGTAGTGCAAAGTGAATTTTTGCAACGTGATGCGCTATGAAACTGTGGTTTCTTGGCTAATTCAGCGGTTTTAATACAAAAACTTTGGGAAATGAAATGAATCCTAAAATGATGAAAGAATTGACATGAAAGACCTTAAAAATGAGTTTATTTAAACACTAGGGTAGGCTCAAACTTATAAAAAAATTAATACTTCCCTTGGTCAAGCTCAAGAAATGACTCCTAAGATCCTATTTTGAGCCATGAACCTAAGTAATCTTGTCAGAATGATGTTTTGAATTTTTTTTTGAGTGATAACATAATCTATGCACTTCCTCATGTGATAGTGCATCTCCTCTTTGAATTCTCCCCACATGAATCCCTCCAAGATAGTACGGTATGCTTTAATGAAACTAGTGGGATTAGAAAGAAAGATATCATAGGCTGCATATAGTAGTTTTTCCTTGATCTTGGAGTCTCTAGTCAAATAGATCTAATCATGAAAGTAAATTAATCCATCAACCACTTTAAACCTCCCATCTATCACTTTCCCATCAAGAACCTTACATGTGAAGAGGTCCTTGGAATATTCCACCAATAGTTGTGACTCCCAATATGGATCTAATCTTCCCAACATTTACAATGCTATATAATTCTGAAATGAAGTAGATGTCACATCATCACTCTCCTCTTTGACATGCTCAATGCCAAAGCCACATGTTGGAGTAATGTCACTCCACCTTTGTTGCCTCTCTTGCAGTTGATCTTGCCCAAGACAAGATTGAAGTATATAGAAGTCAACCTCCTCTTGAAGAGTCTCTTTCTTCCAAAAATTCCATAGTATTGCCCATGTATGCAAGAGTGGTAGTATCCTCTTGTCATATTCAAAAATATTTCTCATGTGTGGAAGTATCATTTGTTGCTCCAAGACTATGGAGAGGCCATTTGACACCATGCTCATGTCATTATAGATTTCTAGATCATTTTCCAGCACAGATAGTTGAGTGGGAGATAGCAATGTCCAATTCAGAAAATTGATCATCTCTCCTTGGAACCCATCAAAGGTTCTCAGCGCTGTGGTAGCTTCTCCCAAGGCTCCTTCCTTAGCCAAATATTTCAATTCTGCACCAAGTTGAGAGAACACTTTATTCATTTTCCAATCAGGGGGTCTCCCTAGTGGAATTCCTCCATGCAAAGAGACATCAAGGTAGAGAGCAGGATGTATATGAGTGTGGACAAATTTTTCCTTGCTCTTTTTGCACTAATATTTCTACCTCCTTTGTGTATCAATATTCTAAAATAAAAAGGGGTGTGTGCTCCTCATCATATGATGTTTGTTCTCCCATTTATCTCCTTCTACCTTCAAGATCTCATCATTTATCAATGATGGCACATGTTGCACATGGAATGTACCATAATCTCCATATGTGAGACTCTTTGGAACTCCTTGCAAGAGTGGAAGGGTTTCTCTCTTTGGAGAAAATGCTCCATCTTCCTCTTCATGAGGTACTGGATATGCTCTTGATATGACTGTGTTGTTACCTCTAGCGTTCTCTTTCTCCTCATAAATATTTGAGAATGCCTCATCAACAATGAGAGACCTTAGATCTTGGTCTTCCCTTGAAGGAGGAATCTCCATGTCCTCTTTTTGAGAAGAAGGTTCTTCATGCAATGGGGTCTTTTCCCTTGGAAAGGTTTCATACAAGTTTCCATCCCAATCAATGGTTTTCTGAAATGGAGTTGGGTTTATAGATCCTTTAAACCCATGAAAAGTTTTTGTTTGTTTTGTTTTGATTAGATCCACCAAAGGTGTTTCAGAATGTTTTTCATCAAACCTTTCTACTACCCTTCTAGTTAACCTTTCATAAGTAGATGTATTTGAAATTTTTAATAAAAAAGACTCAAATAACCACCAAGCGTAAGCCTTACCTTCAAAATGCAGCACTGATAATTTGATGGCTTGATTCTCTGAAACTTGGTGTTGCTGCAAGTAGGTGTCTAACTCCTCCACCCAAGCCCTAGCTGAACATTTGGGTGAACCATCAAAAGTAGATAGAAAGAATCTACCCACATCATGCTGCTTGCACCTTGTGCTTATTTCCTCCTTGATCTTGCAAAACCCTTGAAATTTTAGGTGATCTTTGAAACTCTTAGATTGGGATTCATACTCTTGAAAATAATCACTAAGAGTCTCCTTCTTTGGCATATCTTCTTTCTCCATTTCTCTTGCAGTAAATCTAGGCATAAGACTGCGCCGTGGATAATAATGTGTGGCTTCATACTCACACCAATCATGTAAAATTGAGGGCTTGCTTTAGGTTCAAACCCCTTTGGATATTCTCTACACATCTCCCTTCTCATCTTCTTGATATCCCCCTTGACGCTCTGCATAGTTTGAAAAAGAAGCTTTGAGAGCTCCTCTTCCTCTCTTCCTCCAAATAATGGATTCATGTCTTTATTTTGTATGTACATCTCCTCTTCTTGTGAGAAGCTTCTCCTTATGGTGACATATTGGTTGAATTCACAGGCTGAGCCAAGATTATGCTCTGATACCACTGTAATATTCCCAAATGGGAAAATCAACAATATATGCACAAAAAACACATTTTTCAGAAATTTATGCATTAATAGTAAAATTCAGCCCATGGATCCATTAGATCAGACATTATTACAACCATATCTATAAGGAAATCGGAAACAAATCACTTTTTCCTAGTTAAACAGGCATCCTATGCCCAAAACAAGCCAAAAACACTGCAACCCCAAGACTACTGCAACACAAAAATACTGCAACAAGTGATAGCACAGTTTATTGAGGGTTTATACTTATAAATAGTGAGACAAATCAGATCTTCTATTATATTAATCAATGGAGCTTAAAAACTGAGATCTAGTCTCTTTTACAAAAATCCAAGATGACCTGGCAAGGGTTTCTTGATAAACATGAAGTACAAGAAGTATAAGCTGCAGATATATGGCTGAATCATACTGTATGGATGAAGCACTGCATAAAAATGGATAAAAATACAAATAAATGGCTGTAGCTCGTCCTACTAACTCTCCCGGAAAAAAGGTTGATCCTCCTCCTCGGAAACTAGCTCATAAAACAGGGGTTAAAACCCTTCCACTTCAACACCATGAGAAATAACACAGTTTCTGTAAGGGACTGCATTGTAGCTATAGGTGATTGCTTGGCCAAGTGCTGGATGGTGGAAATGAAGTACATAATTCTCCTCTCATATTTCTTAAACAAGATCTCCAAGCAAGAGTGGGGAATTCCCGCATGAGAAAACCCTTGCACTAAACAGTGCAAAAAACTTAGCTAAACAGCTGAAGCATGCAATAATTCTAAATAGACCCAATCATAAAATCATATTCTCCATTCATGCCCCATATTTTTTCCATTCCCTCCATTATATAGATGATGAGTTTCCTCACCATCGGTCCCACCCATTTATGAGGTTACTTCCATGCAAAATCTCCTCCTCCAAAATTACGTTGTCTCCATTGGTCCCACTCTTCTATTTAGAGTGTTATTTGATTTGGTCAACCACGACTTAGTCTTCATGCATTGTCTCCTTTCACACCCAAGGTGTCTTTATTCTCGCTAGCTAGATTGATCCTCATTCACATTGAGGTCTTTATTGATGATCCACTCCTCCTATATTAGTGTTGTTGACTTGGTCAAACTTGACCTTGTCCACATGTATTAGCCCTTTTTCACACATGAGGGTGCTTGATCCAGTTATGAACATGATCCCTTTTCACACTAAGAGGGATTTTATGCCTACTTAAGATACTTATGGGCCTCTCTTCCCATTTAATCATCTAACTAGATGTTAAGAGAAAAATTAATATTCCAATTAGCTGCATGCTAATTTAGGAATATTACAGATTATGTGGAGAAATATAGTCAACTACCACACCCTGCATCCTTAAGAGGATTCTTGTCACTCAAAATTGGTCTTGATACGTTGAATTATGTGTTAAATTTGGAATCTCAATTTTTAGAGAAGGTAAAAGGAGAAAATACAAAAGCAAGCATACATATTTCAAAATATCTAGCCTCTAAAACATAAGGAACAACCTCTCTGGAGTTAAAATAAGTTGGGATCCCTCATCCACCATGAAAACAAAAATAACTTAATATGCATGAAAAGAAAAAACAATAATCAGGGGAAATGCTTCCTTCACAAAGAGGTGATGCAAGAAACTTCGTCGAGGCTATGGACACTCACTGGCAGTGAAGAAATTCTTGTGATTTTTGTTGGACAGTTGGAATTGAATAAACATTGGCGGGAGTGTTGTCATTGATGTCAACCAGACTAGCATGGATGCTTGTCACAATAAATATTGGAATTTGATGTCACCGACAAGACAATGGTGTTCCATTAATAGCTACAGGCTACTAGTACAGAATCATCACAATAGTAGGCATATTGTAAATCCATAAAAGTTGAGTGTATTGGCATTTGATGTCAATTAGAGGAAAATTGTAATCCATTGATAGTTGCAGGCTACTGGTAGAGAATCACCATAGTAGTAGGCTTGCTGAAAAGCCATAATGTATGTCTTCAAGTGTTCAGGGGTGATCCATTGATATCTGCAAGCTTCTGGTAGAGAATCATGATAGTAGCAGGCTTATTGAGAATCCATAAAATGATGACTATGTTGGTTAGGTGCTCATTATTTCAAGCACAAGAAGAAGGGTCAAGAAGAAAAGTGTGGCAGAGAGTTTGCAGTCACCTTAGAGGTAAAAAATGTGCTCCATGCATACATCAGACCATATTTAGTGGAAAGTGCTCTGGAAGCACTTTACAACAATATGAAAGAGTTCAAAATGGGCTTCTAGATCAAAATATATGGTATGCTAAAGTTCAGAGATCTAAAGCCTTGATAAGGATAAGATATCGAAGCAGGAGTCACATCGGATATCGTAATATCGAAGTTCCGTGATATCAAAACATTAGAGTAAGGGGCATATCAGGTATCGGAGTATTGGAGGAGACCAACATATTGGAATAGCGGAGCAGACCAGCATATCAAGACTTCAGAGCAGGTCATATCATAATATCAGTGGTCTGAGTACATCAGGACCTGATATCAAAGCATCAGATTAGGATATATCAGAGGTTGGTGAATATCGTGACATCAGAGCATGTCATATAGAGATATCGAAAGCTCTAGGCCATTGGAATATCATAGGTCTGGGATATTATGATGTCAGAGCATGTCATATCAAGATATCGAAAGCTGGAGGCCATCGAAATATCAAAAGCTCGAAAGTCCTTACAACTACTTGAAAGTGCCGAGGTTTGAGAAGGTGTATGAATATAAAGGTTTTTGTTGCAAAACTAAGGTGTGTCGACACCCCTTCTCTCTCCTATGGTAGTACACATGACATAATATGATTGGTTATGATAAGCTTCAGTGACAATTAACGGAAGCATGACGTGGCGGTACAACAGGACACGAGGTAGCCTGTTTTGGAATTTTTAGTGGCTCAATGGGAAAATTCAGAGTGACATATGTCACCACTCAGAAGGTGCCATGTGGAGAAGTTACGAGAGCATGGCATCATCTCAAAGGTCAGTATATCAGGCGTTGAGGACCTCGTAACTCCTGTGCAAATGGTATTCGAAAAAGTTGCGATAAAGGGGGGCTCTGATGCTAACTGTCACATGGTAGGGTGGAGACCCAAAAGTACCAAGGGAGAGAGCTATAACACAATGTGATAGACTCCCAAAAGGAAATTGAAGGCTTTAAATGCAATTTCTATACTAAAAGGCACAATAAGGGGTCCTATGGTGTGAAGAATAGGGGAGGAAAAGAAAAAAAAGGTGCTAAGAGTATCAAAACTAAGTGATATCGTAAAATTCCTCTTACATGAGTTACGATATGTTGTCGCCCCAATATAATATTACAAAGGCATATAGAGGATGGATGAGTAAGGAAATAAGGACCATGATGGCACATGGTCTCAGGAGTAATAGCGACTATCGAATATCACTAGGGTAAGGCAGCAAGAACCATGATTCCATAGAGGAGTTGGTTTCAAGAGTAATAGTGATTGTCAAAGATCGTTGTGTCAAGGTAGCAAGGATCACGATTTAAAAAAAAGGATTTTTGGTCTTCCTTGAGGTGAGACAAGTCATCTCTGTGCAGTGGCAGAGACCAAGTCAAATGCAGTAGTAGAATGGAAGAGCCATGTTGAGGTACACTCTAGAAGTGTCAAAACAGGAAATAGTGGCATCATCGAGCGAAGTGTAGATGTGGAACAAAACCTAGGAGCTTAGATGAGAAAGGAAAGGGGGGGGAACACAAAGTAGAGTTGAGTGAGTTGTGGAAATATCTTAGGGTGCATATGCTCTGCTATGTGAAAGGCCAAGAGAGCTTGTTCTACTAAAAAAGGCTGACAGTACCTATGTGGAAGAAAAGAGATCCCGAGAGAGTCTTTGTTGTTGTGTGAGAAGACACCAATAATGCATGTGTAGAGGGTAAAGATAAGTGTGGTTCTGTGGTGAGAAAGACCAAGAGTTCCTATGTAGAGGGTCAAGAGCAGTGTGGTGTTGTGGTGAGAAAGGCCGAGAGAGCCTATGGATAGATGAGGCCGAGTAGTGAAGGCATGCAGTTGAGATTATAAGGTCGAGAGGTAAATGTATGTTGTGAGAGAAGAGGAGTGAGAATAGTTGATGTTGTAGTGTGGACAGTGGGCTGTGAGGAGTGAATGATGTTGAGCAGAACAATAGGCTGCAGCAGAGTGAGAAGAGGCTAGAACAAAGTTGATATCAGGTAGAGTGGCTGCCATATATAGTGAAAATTAGTTCCTTACTGAGTGTGAGTTGGTTCTTGCACATATGAAGTTGGTGCCTCCATCTCTAGTGGGTACTTAAGAAGTCTTTGGAGTTGGTTCCTCCTGCAAGTTGAATTGATGACAACAAAAAGAGGGAGTTGGCACTTCTTGTTAGTGGGTGCTAGTAAAAAAACAAGGGGAGTTGGTGTCTCGTGTGAGTAGAGGCTCATAAAACATATTGTTGCAATAGAGTAGGTGATATTATTTTACATCAATCACAACAACAATATTTGGTGGTTTTTTCCCAAAAGGGTTTCCACTTAAAACCTTGTGTCTCATGTGTATGATGCTCATGGAGTGTGCTTGGATGTTGATTTCTTATTGTTGCCATATTATATGTTGTTGTTTATTATATGGATGGTTTCAAAGTTTGAATAATAAAATAGACTGGAATAATGAATTGAAAATGATCCTTGATACTAATTCACCCCCCTCTCAGTATTATCATTGTTTCCAACAATTGGTATAAGAGCCAAGTTTCTTCAGGAATAGCTTAACCACTAGAAGGTAGATCAAAGGGAAACAATGGATAATCAATCTTGGCTTACATCTAAAGGAGTTACGTTCTTAAATGAATCAAGGTATGTATTCTGGAAAGTTAGAATGGAAGAATATTTAATGGCCTTGTATTTTGATGTATGGCGCTCTGTATTGAATGGAGAAAAGAGAGAAAAATTGGAAAGCCAAGGAAGTCATCATGAAAGGGTTGTCTAAGTCAAATGCTGGTAAGGTAAGAAATTGTGAGACATCACGGGGAATTTTGGATAGACTCCAATGTCCATTTGGAGAAGACAACCATGTGTTTCAAGAAAAGACTAAGGAGCCCTGCTGCTCTTGCAATGAATCAGAACGTGTAGAAGTTGCTACTCATCACTCTCGTCTTGATGATAAATAAGACTCAAAAGGGAGATAATGTTTCTTAGAAGGTAAGCTATTGATGTGTGATACATTGAAAGAGATAGTTCATTCATTATCTATATGTTCATGTGAATCACTTGAATATAGATATAGCTATGCATCTAGTAGATGTAATGAAGATAGACCCACTTTAGCATCAATAGAAAAATGAGGGATCCTTAGAGGAAGAAGAGAGAATCCTAGAGTGCTCAACCATAGAAGAAAATTAGAATACCCAAGGTAGTGATGAAGAAGGGATAACACTTAGACCTGTGAGGTACACCATGGACACATAAATGATCCTAGATCTATGTGGTGACTCAACTAGCACCTCCGATAGTGAAGAAAAGGATCTAGATGAAAGGATATTTTTTTTAGAAATAAGTTGATATATGCTCTAAATGAGATCAAGTATGTATCAAAGAAAAATCTCAAGAAAGAGGTGTTATTACTCCGTAATTTTCCTAGGCTAAGGAGGAAATTGCAGAGGTAACCAAGAAACCACTTTTAAATCGAGGATCTAGCCCTTCTAGCTTCAGAGAGGGATCTCACTATCTGATTTATATTTATGCTTTATATTTTAGGCTAGGTATTTCAAGTTTGATATGGATTTTTTCAAAAGTTTGGTTGAAAGGTGCATGAAAATTCCATTGGGCATGGAGTCATAAAGTTTGGGAAATCAAACAAAAAAATTATAAAGCAGTTGTAACACGATAGAATATGAAATATTTTGGATCTTATAAAATCTTTGTGGGTGGAAGGATGAATATGATTTGAGTTCAATTAAATATAGAGCATGCTGAGATGAATTCTATACTTAATATCCTAAATAAAACATTCATATTCTTTACAAGCCAGAGCAGAGTACAGTTAAGTAAAATCAACCCTTATCCTTCTTGAAACAATAAAGAGATAAAACATATGGAAAAATTAAGAAAATGAACAATTTCACATAAGAAAGAACATCACCAATTACTTGACACGGGAATCCTGGAACAAAACTCTCTGTATTATCTATAATTTGATCACTTCAGTATAGTGCACATATTTACATCAAAATGCATACCCTTTCTTCATATAAGTTCCAACCCTTTCTAAATCTCTTTACAAAGTATTTATAGGATTTTTACATATCATTTCGGATTTCAAAATAAAATATATTAAAAAATAAAATTTTGTTGGAAAAAAGAAGATATTTCTGATAAAGAAGAAGAAGATAAGAAAAGGTAGTTGAAATATGTTGCATTTTTTGGATTCTGGAGGAATATTATGCTGACTATAGCTACTTTTCTACAAATATTGTTTGTCTATTGCCAAAATTATAGTCCTTTAGTATTTTTCATTCGATAAACTCTAGTAATTTGTCTCACCTTTCTTCACTTGGAATAGAAAAACTTACCATGTTTCTAAACATTTCATCTACCTCAGTGTAGGTGTCAAACGTTGGCTTATTCACAAAAAGGTGATGGATCTCATGTTGAATATTGAGATCAATTTTCAGACCTTCTAAAAATGATTCTCCACTAATAGATCCCTTTTCCTTTGTCAACCTTGAGGCATCAGAAGCTAGGTAACACAAATTTTCCTAGTAATTATCTAATGGAATCAATTTTCCATTAGAGTTCTTCAAAGTTGGCAACCCTTTTTCCTATAACAGAGAAAATTTACTGTTGAATATTCTAACTTGTAATTGAAGTTATTTACACTTATTCTCTAATCGTACTATCAAATTATTTTAATTTAAGACTCTTTTAATCTCCGTCACTTTTGTTGTTCTTTCCTCAATGCTCAGCTCTTCCAGTTCATCTTTGGTTTTAGAATTTAGTAGTTTTATCATTTTGTGTGCCTCTTACGGTCTTTGTTCAAGGTCTATTTTAGTATTTTCAATTATTTATTTAAATATGTTCAGTATTTCCTCATATTCAAAGGTGATCTAAATTGATGGCCACAAATTTGTCACATTTGCATTGATGTTTTTCCAAATGCTGCTTTTGACCTCTGTTAGCATTTGGGTGATGAAAGACTTGTCTGCATATTGTTGTATTTGACGAATAATATTATAATTATTTTTCATTTCTGCAATATAAGCATTATCTGTTTTGAGCTTATTTTCTTCCATATGAGCCAATGTTATTGACAACTTTTCTTTCTCTGCCTTAACTGATTATAATTCTTCCAAAGATTTTGCAAGATATTTTGTAGAATCTGAAGATGTTTCTTTTGCTAAAGCCTCTTTTGTTGTACCTATGCTTGATGTAGGTGTCCCTGCTGCCTCCCACTTATATTTTTATTTTAATAGTGCTTCCATGTCCTACTCCATATTATTTATTTGTGCATTCTACTAAAAAAAAATTGTAAATAATTTTTCCTTTTCCATTTCTATGTTAGAAACTTCTTTAGCTTGAGGATGTTCTGTGGATGGTAGCTTCAATTTATTTATTAATGCTTGAATATCTGACTCTTTTCTCTTTATGAGATCTTCTGGTGCCTTGATATCAGCAGGGTCATGTCCTAGATTTATTATCAAATATTCTAGAGATTTTATTATGTTGTCTTTAGAAAATAAGGACATCTTGTCAATATTCAACTGAGAATGCATATTGTTCAAGGATAACTTTAATTTGGAAGCATTCATGGCCGAACTGGTAATTGTTGAGAAGATCATATCTCTTGTTTGCTTATGCAAATAGATTTGATAAATTGCATGGATCTTCTTAGTGTCAATTGAGAAAATATAAGCCTTGTAGTCTTCAGCGTTCTTGGGGGCTGGTACCAGAGGTTCCATAAAATACATTTGAAATTTTCCTTTCTTCGATTCTAATTCAAAGAGTAATATTTGTTGTGTTTTAGCTGCCTTCTTCCAAAATTTTGAATAAGTTGAAACATTTAAAGCTTCATTTTTCAACTTTAGCTCCCTGTACCTTGAAAAGATTCTCTACTGTGTTGAAATTTGAGAACTAGAAGATAATGGAGATTGATTCATTTGTTGCAAATCAGGAGATTGAATTGTTCCTTTTGCACTAGGAGACTAAATTGTTTGTTGTATACTAGGAGACTGAATTGTTCCTTCTACATTAGGGGACTGAACTGTTCCTTCTACTCCAAGAGGAATAGTGACAAAAGTTCCTCTCATAATTACTGTAGGTTTCTCATGTGTATCCATTTCTTCTGTATATTTTTCATGGATGGTGATAAGTTTAGGATCAGATTCAGTGCTTGACTTCAGAGTGTTTTGTAGATCCCTTTTTATTATTTTGAATCCAATAAAATCTACACCTTGTGTTTCAGAATCAGTAGGGGACATGTCCTCTCTCTCCTTTTTGGGCCCCTTTTCCTTCGGAATAGGTGTCTGCATCAATGACTGACTAAGAAGTTGTTCCTTAGCTTGTTGTAGAGCTCCCTATGAAAATTCCTCTTGATTAACATACTATTAAATTTTGAGCCTTGGTGTATGTGCATAGTAATTACCCTTATGTTCCAATCTAATTTTTAAAATGATGCCTAGGGGATCATAAGACCAAGAGAAACTTGGCTTGAATTTCATTTTTCTTAAAATAGCTTCCTCCTTTGTTGCAGCTCTGGTGTTGATAATATAGGGACCTAAATGAGCCTTCATCTTGAACCGTGCTTGCTTTTTGTAGGAGACAAAGTGCATCTCATCTATGTTAAACATTTTTCTAGTGTATTCTAATGGAAATATTCTGACTGGTACAAACACTGGTAACTTGTAAGGAGGTAAATCTGATCCATATATTATAATTTCAATGTAATTATGGTATAAATACTAGTCTCCAAACTTTGATTTCTCTGACAAGTGCGAAAACTTTCTTATCTCTAGTGCAACCCTCGGGATTATATCACTTCTAAGAAAACATAATGCGGTATGTATAAATTTATCAAAAAAATCAGTGTAAGTATACTCCTCTAAGTTATTTATAACCAGAGAAGTCCATTGAATCACTAACAAAGGATTTCCCTCATTATCTATCTTCTGTAAAGGAAATATGAACATTTCTGAATGATGAAATAAAATAAGGTAAGTCAAAACCGATTGATATATAAAAACACCTTCTTCTTTGAAATTTACAAATTGATCATGAATTGAACTGGAAAGAAACTAACTGTAATTGAAAAGAATGGATGGTTTCTTTCCAACTGAAAAAAATGAAAAAAATCTTAAATCTATTTCATCTACCCATTGATTATTGTTGGGCCTTGAAATTCTCATTTACTTCCATTACATTTTCACTTATATTTCCATATTATAACCTTCACTCCACCTCCATTTCAATAAATTTACCTTACCATTGTCATTATTGGGTTACATTTATGTTTTTCCAAACTTTATTGATTTCGAGTATTTTTAAGTGAATTTGTGGTTAAAAATTAGAAAATAATATGCATATACTTATACCTAACAAGTGGATAAAGATTGTTTCCATGTGTAGGTCAAAATGAAGCTTCCAAAAGACCCTTATGTGGCCTCCTAAGGCCAGATTATAATTTGAATGGAGAAGATCATGGGATCATAAGGATATGTGTCTCATTTCCTATTTGTATTGTAACTCGAAGAAGACATGTGCCTTATCACTTCCTATTTAGATTGTAAATCTAGAGATATAAGGAGAGATTCATGGACTCTCATTAATGAGATAACTTCTTATATTTTTTTATAAATAGGGGAAGCTTTCTCCTATCAATTATGTGTAAAGTTGGAGTTATGCTCAAGCTTTGAATAAAGAATTAGATCGTGGAAGCTTACTCGTGAGTGTTCTTTCACTTTGACTTGGTTTCTCTTACATGTGGAGCATCTTGATTTACCATCTCTCATACTTTTGGATCGGCCATCCATAATGTGTGAGAGTTATTTGCTTTCATAGATTAATATTTATTTTCTTTCTTAGTATTATTTTTAGAATGAATGTGTAATTTTTTCTTTCCTAGAACATCTCAAGAAAGTAGAATATTCTATTTTAGAATTGGATTATCTTTGAGGAAATAGAGCTCACAGTTGTTTATAATTTTTTCATGTTCTTACACTACTTTATTAGATCAGATCCTCAATTATATGTATAATTGGATGCTTGTAAACCATACAAAGAAGGTGACTCTGTCATACTTCCAAATTGGATGCTTGAGTGTTTAACCTATGCAATAATGGAGTTTTCCTTTACATGCCTTTAAACTTATTTCTTAGATCGGATCCTTAATTATATGTATAATTGGATGCTTGTAAATCATACCAAGAAGGTGACTTTGTCATACTTCCAAATTGGATGGCTGAGTGTTTAGCCTATGCAATAATTGAGTTTTCCTTTATGTGTTGACATTTTGGGAGTAAAGAAAAAAAATGGAAAGACAAAAGAATATTATCAAGAATGAGGGTACCCCAATGGAAATTTTTCGAATTCATAGAGAAAAAACTGTTGTAAAAGGTTGAAAGCTGGTGTCTGGTGGTAGCTTGATCTTTGACCTGCAGAATCAATGGTGTGGTCAAAGGAGAAAATTTCAGGCTTCCAGGGGTTTTTATAACAATTCAATTGGTTGGATAACATCAAATTTATCATTATGTAGTGTGGGGAAATTTATTTTGAAAACAGATAACAGCTGGAAATTAAGGAAATAATGTTCAATATCGGGATTTAGCTGTAAATTTTGAACATTGAAAGGCTAGTGGACATGGAGGGGATGAAGTGGCATGAAAAATGTTGGGAGTGGAGTGGCGGAGCCAATGAGTAGTTGGCAGGAGTAGAGTGGCGATATTTTTTATTTTTTTTTGGGGGGGGGGGGGGGGGGGACGGGGGGGGGGGCGGAGAGGTGAGGAGGGGTGGGGTAGGTAGTAAGTGGTATTGGGATGGGTTCCCCCAGAATGCACCAAACAACACCATGTTGGCCCAAGTGGTTTCAACAGAAACTATTTTTCACCACCCCCCCCCCTCGTGTTAACCGTCAGGAGTGCGGGGGGGGCGCAAAATTAGTCCTCCACCATAGATCTTGGTAGAGACGATCCTGGAAAAAAATGAAGAGATAACAGGGGATAGGAGAAAGAAAAAATGCATCAACATTGATTGGTATTTGTAGCAGTAGCAATATCATGAGAAGTTTAATTAGTATCATTTTTTCTCTTTAAGTAATAAAAAATATGCATTTGTATGAGGAGTATCCATCCAGTAGCCATAAGGTGTCCAAGATAGGAACCACAAAGAATAGGGAGTATACGTTTAGGGGGAGCATATCACATATTCCCAGTTTATGGAGCAGAAACTATGTTAGTGTTAGAAGAGATGTCTACAAAGAAGGATGGACATATCAACAGCTAGACCTTGGTCTTGATAGTCAGTAATTGCATGTGGGAGAAGAAGGAAAATTGTATCCATTTTTCCATTGATGTCAAATGGGGAGTGAATTTGTGGAGAAGTTGTGATGACCTGTGGAGAAGATAACAGTTCAATGTTGGATTATGCGAAGAGAATTCAGGAAGCAATTTGTCGAATGGCCATCAAAGTGAAGATGAGGATGAGGTGTTGTCATCAATGCCAAATGGGGAGATTGTTGGACAATTGGCATTGAATACATATTGGCAGGAGTGTTGGCATTGATGTAAACCAGATTAGCATGGAATCTTGTCACAAAATATATTGGAATTTGATGTCACCTCGAGGAAAATGGTGATCCATTGATAGCTGTAGGATACTAGAAGTGAATCACCACAGTAGAAGATGTATTGGAAAGCCATAAAATTTGAGTGAATTGACAGTTGATGTTAACTAGAGGACAATGGTGATCAATTGATATTTGCAGGCCACTGGTGGAGAATCACCATAGTAGTAGGCTTAGTAAAAAGCCATAAAATATGTCTCTAAGTGTCCAGGGGTGATCCATTGATATCTGCAGGCTTTTGGTAGAGAATCATCATAGTAGAAGGCTTATTGAGAAGTCGTAAAATGATGATTATGGTGGTTATATGCTCAGTATTCCAAGCACAATAAGAAGAGTCAAGAAGCAATGTGTGGAAGAGAGTTTGAAGTCACCTCAGAGGAATAAAATGTGCTCAAAGCCTAGATCAGACCCTATCTAGTGGAAAGTGCTATGGCAGAGCTTTACAACAATATGCGGAAGTTCAAAATGGGCTCCTGGATCAAAACATATGGCTTAATAAAGTTCAGGGATATTAAGTCTTGAGAAGGATGAGATATCATAGTAAGAGGAATATCAAATATCAAAATATCGGAGGTACAAGATATCGGAACATCGGAGAAAGAGGCATATCGGGTATCAAAGTATCGCAGGAGACCAACATATCAGAATAGCAGAGCATACCAACATATCGGGACCTCAGAGCAGGTCATATCAGAATATCGAAGGACTAAGTTCATCGGGACCGGATATCAAAGCATCGGAGCAGGCTATATTTTAGGTCAATGAATATTGGGACATTGAAGCATTTCATATCAGGATAACAGAAGCTCGAGGCCATCGAAATATCAGAACCTTGTAAGTCCTTACAACTCCTTGAAAGTGTCGAGGTTTTCAAAGGTGTAGAAATAAAAAGGTTTTTTCTGCAAAACCAAGGCGTGTCCAGACCCCTTCTCTTTCCTCTAGTAGGACACATAACATCATGTGATTGCCTATGAAACGTTTCAGTGAAAACTGACGTTTGCACGACGTAGCGGAACGACAGGACACGTGACAACCTATTTTGGAATTTTTGATGGCTCAATGAGGAAACTTAGAGTGACACATGTCACCACTTAGAAGGTTCCACATGGAGAAGTGACAAGAGAATACTTCATCTCAGAGATCAATATATCGGAGGCTAAGGACCTCGTAACTCATGTGAAAATAGCATTTGAAAAAGTTACGATAAAGGAGACTTTGATGCTAACTGGCACATGGTCGGGTGGAGACCTAAAAGTACCAAGGGAGAGAGCTATAATACAGTGTTGGAACGTGGTCCCCTAACCGCATTTTTGGTACAATTTTGTGATATTTCATAATACTTATTCTAGCGCTGTAATATTCCCAAATGGGGAAGCAACAATATATGAACACAAAACTGGAAATAGAAATGTAAATCAACACATCAACATTGGAGACTAATATGGAGTCATCCCATTATGTATAAGAACAACAAATCAATAAAAAATAGTGAGGCATAAATCATATGCAATGAGGAAACAAGCCTACCATAAGAAATTACTCCCAAATATGAGTTGTTGTTACAATACAAAATGCCAGAGAGAAACTAGAGTGTAGTCATATGAAACATAACCACAACTGGAGATGGTAAAATGATATAAAAATACTGATATAGGCCCCAATATATTCTAGACATACAGATATGAGCACTAGATCATCTTTCCAAGACAACCCAAGAGGGTTTCCAAAAAATGCGCACAATGTGCCAATGTAAGTTGTAGCCCTAGCGCTGAAGATATGCTGCAACAATAGAAATGAGAAGATATGGCTGAAGCTGATGTATAAACCTACATATCTTCTCCATTATATCCCCCAGATGAAATAATGGCTCCTCCACTGAAGAAATCACCTCCCAAAACAACCACTACAACTACCCCTGCAACTCCTCCCTAAAATAACGCAAATTTGGACTAAAACTGCACTATAGGGGATAAATACTCCTTTTCCTAATGCAAAATTTGTCAAATAAGACCAAGGGGCTTCTTTACAGGCCTTCCAATGGATGGAAACCTTCCTCCACTGCAAAACTAGCTCTGAAGACACCCAATATAATTCTCCACTACTGAACCTTGCAACACAACATAATATTCTGTAGAAACTGTGCTGATGAAGAAAGATGTGGCTTGGCCTTAAGATTGAGTGTAGAAATGAAGTGAAATACTCCTCCAAGAGTCCTCTCAAGGAAATAGATGGGATTCCCGCTCGGGAACACCCGGTGCTAAACATCACAACAATCTCAACTAAATAGCTGAAGAATGCAAGCATTCTAAAGAGACCACATACAAAATAATAATCCAAAACATACCCCATATGGCTACCATCCTCTTCCTTATATAATTTATGAGCTTCCTTACTCTTGGCCCCACTCAATTAGGTCACTTCCTCCATGCAATAAATCTCCCTTCAAAACTGCGTTATTCCTCATTAAATGTCCACTCCTCCATAATAGCGATGTTGATTTGGTCAAAGTTGACCTATTCAACCTATTCCATCCCCTGTTCACACTACAAGGTCCTTTGTTTAGCTGCTTAGAGGGTCTCCTTTCATAGTTGAAGTGTTTTTATTGTTTCTAAGGAGATTTATGGGCCTCCCTACCCATTTATTCACCTACCTAGTGATAAAACAATCTATAATATTCCATTTAGCTAAAAGCTAAATTTTAGGAATATTACAGTCCTCCCCTCCAAAATGTTGCTTGTCCTCAAGCAACTATAAGGGTTGAGAAAAATTCTCCCCTCCTCCTGTTGTGGCCTCCTCATCAAATAGTCTCCACCATTGCTTCAGATATTCTACAAAAAATCTTTCTCCCAATGGTTCCTCCCAAATGTGCAAGTTGGCCTTTGGTGGATAAACCAAATGGCCCTCATCATGAGAAAATGGAAGGTCTATATGGAAACCTTCTTTTTGTTAAATGGCCTCTTCAAGGTAGGAGTAATGAAAAACATAGGGGATATCATTCCCAATGAGAGACACCCATCTCCATGCTATCATCCAAATGAAATGAATCACCTTCCAGCATGGTAATTCATAGAAAAGTTCCTCCCAAATTTTCATGAGAGGCATATCCCAAATACTCCAAAAAATCATATGGCTCACCTTATAAATAAATAAGTGATCTATTGTAGTTGCCATATCATCTCCCATGCTTCCCTTGAAGCATGAAGCATGAAAGTTGTGGAAAATTTCATTCCCCATCGACACATCTAACCAATGTGCCTTCCCTCCAATCATGTTCCCAACAAGGATAATAAAATCATCAGCATATGGAATCACAATCAAAGCCATGCTAGTTGCCATATGTAGTAAAGGAGAATGACAATGGTCCCTCATGTGTAACCAGTGCAGTTTTGCTCTTAACTGCCATAGAATATGATATAACAAGTGTTCGTCCCACCACTTGTTTACTGCCCCATTCTTCTTGCATGCTTGGAGAAGGTGTATGTCGATGGTTGGTGTTAATGAAGCACACCATGAAGAATACATCATCTCCCCAAAATATTCTAGGAAATAGTCAACATCATCATTTCTCATGGCCCCAAGTAGCCCATGAAGCCAATAAGAAAGAGTCCCCCCTCTTGGAGCAATTCCCTGTACATGAGTGTTAAGAAAATTCAAGTATATACTTAATATATCATGATGCTCAGAAATACAATCCTTACCATACACTTGCTTCAAACTAGTGAGGTAGCTCAGGGATGAGCTCCCTCTCACACCCAATGAGTAAGGAGGTTGTGATGATGAACTGAAAATGGAACTATTTGTAATGCTATGCAAAGTATCCATTTCCATTTAATTTAGTGTGCAAAGTGTTCTTCATGACTTGCAGGTTAAACAAAGTAGTTTTGGTAATGTTTCTAAGTTTTACGTGTGAGGATTTGTTATTTAAATTTATTGTTTAACATATCACAATAGAAATACATAGCATGTAAACTTCACCATAACATAACATAGAAAAATGATGACGCAGTTCACCCCTCCTGGGCTACATTTGTCGGTCCAAGGCTCCCCAATGGCATGTCCTTGCTCTATTAATTTGCTCAAAATGGTTACAAAGTGAAAAATATGCCTAAACAGGCAAAAAAAACTGTAAATTTGACTTCAGAAGATAGAAATTAGCTATAAATGGCTTTTGTTTCACCTTAAACAGTGAAATACAACCCAATACAGTGCCTCCTCCATGATGGCCCTGAAGGCTTCTTCCTATTCCCTGAAGAAAATATGTTGTAGATCACCTATGTTCATAATGAAACCTATTCCCAACTCTCCAAAAGGTCGAAGAGACCCAAAATTGACTAAAATTTCATCTCTTTTGGTCGAAAATTGAGAAAGTTATGACCAAAGTTTTTTTTTGCCCAATGACACTAAAAAACCTCCTCCAAAACTGGAGGAAATCCAGTTAACCCCTTCAAAATAGTCGGACATCCATACTTGGTGGAACTGTGCGCTAATTCTGGGGAAGCATTAAATTTAAATGTTAGTCTTTTTGGGCGCGTTCACATGCAGAATAGGCAGAAACTGTTTGTTCTGGCGGATAAGGATGGGCTTGCGCCCTTGGTCACAGTGTTGAGGTTCCATGTTTAGGGGATAGCACAAAGGGGCTTAACCCTTTTTATTCCACCGGTGATATGTTTTAAACCACGGTTTAAAGGAGCCAGGCATGTGATGACGGGGCTAGCCCCCCAACCTTCTCCGCCCAATAATCGAGTCGACTCGACTACACGTTTACTCTGCTCAATGTTCAACAAACTGCCACAGACGGGCCAGTCGGGTCCCTCTGCCTGAGTTGTCGAGTCGGGGGTTCAAGACCCATGGGCTCCACAATTTTCACATTCCCTTTTCAACCAATGGCCTGGGGCCACGTGGCAGCCTCTGGGAAGGCCACGTGGCACCCACTGATAGGCCCATAAACATTAATAAAAATTACTTTGCCAATAATAAATTTTTTTGTAAAAATTGACAAAATAAATTAGTCAAAAGTCTTGTTTCAGAGGTCACTGGATGAATTCAAACCTCAGTAACTTTCACATACGACCTCAGTTTTGAGTCTCGTTCACGGTGCCAAAATCATAGTGATGAGGACTTTCCAGTCGTTTAGATTGCAACCATTTCTAAGCACTTCCATTTTTGAGAAATTTTTTAACTTGGACGTGATCTCCTGATCACACCTCCCCATTGGGAAGCTTTTGGACCCCAAAATCCTTCAATTACCTGTTCATAAGATGAGGGTATATATCCCTCACCTTTTCCACCTCCATCCATTTTTTCTTACTCGGTTTTCTTCTTTTAAGACTAATCCAAAGATAATCAACACTTCCCCTCCTCGAAGTGCATGTCCTTCTGTCAAGGATAGCTTCCTCTTTCATCTCATCCAAATATTCTGGCGAGAAATCCTCTATGGATGGCAGTTGAATGTCACTTTCATGATAAAAAATTAAAGGAGGTTCATACAAACATAAATTTTCCACATTCACAACGGAAAACATTTGCATATATGAAGGCAAATCTACTTGAAAACCATTATTTCCAACTTGTTGAATGGACCATAACGAATAGGCTTCAGATTTTTACCTTCTCCCTACATTATTTCCTTACTAATATGTAGCCATACCTCATCTCCTTCTTGAAACTTATGATCAATTTTGTGTTTGTCATGCCTCTCCTTGTACTTTCCTTGACTTTTTTCAAACTGTTCTTGAACCTGCTGATGTATGAGCTGAATTATTTCAATGAACATGCGAGCTTTGTCAATGTCACTATGCCCATCAATGGAAACATCCTTCTCAATAATGAAATCTAAAGGTGACTTAGGAAAATACCCAAAACAAGCTTCAAAAGGTGAAGTATTTGTAGAAGAGTGCTTATCTCAAGAAGTGATGTTGAATAATGGCAAGCCATCCCAAGCTTGGATGTTTGTTGCAATAACTTCCTTTAAGAGATGTGTACAATACATAACCATTACCTCTGTTTAGCCATAAGGTTTAGGATGGAAGATTTTCTTCAACTAGGCCCATCCCATTCTCCCATAAATTAACTTAAAAATCTCTGTTCAAATTCAACTTTATCAGCCAATAAATAGTAAGTGGTCATAATTAAGTCCATACATGTTAAAATATAATCAATATTTGTTCAGCAGTTATATTTAAGGCAAAAGAATAAGGTCTTACCTAATCTACCTAACCACACATAAAGATAATGATAAGGCTTAGACAATGGGGACCTCCAACAATCCAGGTAGGAAACACTTTCCATATTCAGCTACCTGAATAAATGAGAGTAACCAAGATTCCTATTGCTAGGCTTGCTTGTAGCACATAATGAACAACCTTTAATGAAACGTGAAACACTATCTACCATGCGAGGCCAATAACAATACCTCTGTAAATGTGCCACTGTTTTGCTTATCCCGAAATGTCCAGCAATAAGAGAAGAATGAGCTTCTCTCATGACACTTAGTCTCTCCCCCTGTGGTATACATAACTTTCCCTTATGAAATAACAAATTATTATGGAAGTGATAATCATTCTCCTCAACATGATTCCCTTCACTCACGTTAGCATACACATCCTTAAAAAATCAACATCTGATGCATACTGTTCTATGTAACTCTCATGTACAATAGAATCATTCTTAAGTAAAGTAGTAGCACTAATAATAGGCCTTGAAAGCATATCAGAAAATTTATTGAAAAATACCTTTCTTGTACCTTATTACCAAGTGAAATTTTTGTAGGAAACCCATCCATATGAAATGTTGTGACTGCAATTACTGTAAAGTCTAATGGTCGGTATGAACAACTGTCTCTTTGCCCATCAAATAGTGTTTCCACTTTTTGAAGCTTTGTACCAATGCATACAACTCCTTATCATATGTAGGATAATTCACAACAGCACCATTAAATGTCTCAGAATAAAATGTGGTAGGCTTACCATGTTGTAAGAGAACTGCACCCATGGCATAATCACTAGCATCGGTCTGAATCTCGAATGGCTATCTCAAGAATGGTAATGCAAGTAATGGAGCTAAACTTATCTTCTCATTCAAATACTCGAAATATTTTTGTTGCTTGCCTCCCCATTGGAAAGCACACTTCACACTTGTCACTACATGCATAGGAGCTGCTATGGCAGAGAAGTTAGAAATAAACTTCCTCCAATACTAAGCTGCACCCAAAAACTTCTTACCTCTGTAATGGATTTGGGAGTAGGCCAATTCACAATGGCCTCTACCTTAGAAGGATAAATTCTTAAAGCACCTCCTCCTACTATGTGTCCCAAATAAACCAAAGAAGTCTTTCCAAATTCACACTTTGTCATTTTAGGAAATAACTGATTTTTCTTCAGAACATCAAGTACTTTCTTAACATGCATGACATGCTCTTCTCTAGTATTTATGAAAATTAAGATGTCATATAAGTAGACAATAACGAAATCATTAAGAAAAGGACGTAAGACATCATCCATTACCCACATGAAAGTTGCATGTACATTGCATAAACCAAACAGCATAACAAGCCACTCAAAGAGTCCCTGTTTGGTTTTAAATGTTGTCTTCCAAATGTCACTTTTTGCAATTCTAACTTGATGATAACCACTACATAAGTCTAACTTAGTGAAATATTTAGCATCTTTCAGCTGATCTAACAAATCATCTATCCTTGGGAGTGGGTAACGATTCTTTATCGTTATTTTGTTCAATGCCCTGAAGTCCACACACATGCGCCAAGTTCCATCTTTCTTTGGAATCAACACTATCGATGACCCACATGGCGATTTTCTTGGTATTATGAAACGTTTGTCCAAAAAGTCCTTAATTTTCCTCTTTATTCAGCATTCTCCATCATAGACATGTGGTACATGCCTATGTTAGGAAGAGGACAACCTTGTTGCAACTGTATTTCATGTTGAATCTCCCTTTTAGGTGGAAAACCTGTCGGTTCCTGAAACATCTCATGATCTGCATCAAATACATCATCTAAATCTGATTTTAACTTGGAATCACAATTTCCAAATGACTCATGATTCACATCAACCTTAGACTTAACCATAAGAAGTGCAAAGCTTTTACTATAATTCACTAGCCCTTTTACCTGTCCTGCATTTACCATCACTATATTTTTCTATGATGTGCTATGACAAATAAACTCCTTGCCATATTTTAAAAAATGATACTTATTTTATTGGCAATGGAATATCGCTTTCCTATGAAATAATTAAGGACTTCCTAAAACAATTCCTGATATATCAAGTGGCACTACATCAAGTTCAGCTATGTTAATAAAGTGTGCGGTAATTGCAAAACACAATATGCACTTTCTTGAGACTTGTAAGTTTGCATCCTTGTATATCCAACCAAGTGGATATGGCTTTGGATGTGGAATGGTCTCAAGTTTAAGTTGTTTGACCAAGTCTTCTGATATGAGATTTTATTGTGACCCACTGTCAAATAGTGTGTCAATTTTTGTATGTTTTGAGATTACCCTCACATGGAACAATTCAATTCTTTCTTCCTCATTTGGAGTTTGTACATGACAGTTTGAAGTACTAGTGCTTGGCTTAGTTTTAGTTTCCTTTCCCTTCATACTCTTCAAACCCATGGCTGTAATTTTGGTTTCATCACCTGAATCATCTCCTAAGTCTTGTTGTGTAGTTGTAGTAGCTGTAGTTTTCTTCTTTCCTTTGTTTTTTCTAAACTGAGTTCTTTTTTCAGGATGAAGTTTCCAACTGTTTTTCTCTTCATGGCCTTCTCTTGAACAATGTTTTCATATCACTTTCTCACCCTCTTGTTTGACAGATGCATTCTTTTTACCTTTTCCCTTAGAGTTTTTATCTTTGTTTTTCCCCTTAAAAGGCTTGTTTCTACCCTCATCAAAAGTATGTTTCCCTGTAGCCTCTAAATGTGTGGCTTGTACACAAACCTCATCTAGAATAGTAGGATTGAACATAAGGATAGTATGTCTAAGGTAGTTGTGCAAACCACCTATATATTTCAACAAAGTACCTTGACTTTGTAAGTCTACCCATAATAATAGTGCTCTTCTCCTAAACTCTTGGGTATAGTCTTGTACATTTTGTTCATTAAGTTGTCTGAAGTTTTGCCAATTCATGATAGCCTTTTGTAGATGAGATAATGGATAAAATTTATTTTTAATTGCAGTAATAAATTCAGCTGGTGATAAAGTGATCTGACCATGCTTTTTAATTTCATCCTTGGTCTTAGCTTCCCACCATACCAATGCTGCTCCATCCATTCTCAATGAGGCTAACTGTATCTTGGTGTTGTCATCATGAAGGTTCTGTATCCTCAAGTAAACCTCCAACTGCCTTATCCAATTGTCCAGTTTCTCTGCATTGAATTCACTATTAAACATAGGCAACTCAAATTTAACATCAAGCTTTAAAAATGGACTTTTACCAGTGGTTTTAGAATTGTGAGATTGATTCACCGAAGTAGAGGATGACGATGTAGAGGAAGAGGATGAAGATGGGGATGGTGGATCACCATTTCCTCCATGTCCTTTCTTTGAATTTTCATCACTTTTCTTTCCTCCTGAAGAATCCTCTCCTTCTTTCTGAGGTTTAGACCCTTCTCCTACAAGCCTATCATTCCTTTCTTGGTAGAGTATCCTCACCATCTCCGTCATGTCCAAGAAAGCCTTTCGGAACACCCATTCTTCTTATTTGGGATCAATGTCTTCAGGAAATTCTCCTTCTCTTGAAGACATGCTTGAGGCTTCTTCTACGGCTCTTGGAGGTGAATTAAAAGGTGGATTTAAAGGCACTATGGCCCTCCTTGGTTGAGGATTACTTTGTGCTCTAACCAATTTTCCTTCCCCTCTCTTGAGTTTAAGCCTAGTAAGCATCAAAACTTGCAAATGCAGAGTAAAAATCTAGCTCTGATACCAAATGATCTAAAAATGGAACTATTTGTAATGCTACGCAAAGTATCCATTTCCATTTAATTTAGTGTGCAAAGTGTTCTTCATGACTTGCAGGTTAAACAAAGTAGTTTTGGTAATGTTTCTGAGTTTTATGTGTGAGGATTTGTTATTTAAATTTACTGTTTAGCATATCACAGCAGAAATACATAGCAAGTAAGCTTCACCATAACATAACACAACAAAATGATGAGGCATTTCACCCCTCCTAGGCTACATCTGTCAGTCCAAGGCTCCCCAATGGCATGTCCTTGCTCTATTAATTTTCTCAAAATGGTTAAAAAGTGAAAAATATGCCTAAATAGGAAAAACCAACTGTAAATTTGACTTCAGAAGATATAAATTAGCTAGAAATGGCTTTTTTTTCACCTTAAACAGTGAAATACAACCCAATACAGTGCCTCCTCCATGATGGCCCTGATGGCTCCTTCCTCTTCCCTGAAGAAAAAAATATTGTATATCATTTTTTTTCACTCTGAAACCTATTCCAAACTCTCCAAAAGGTCGAAGAGACCTAAAATTGACTAAAATTTCATCTTTTTTGGTCGAAAATTGAGAAATTTATGACCAAAACAAATTTTTTCCCAGTGGCACTAAAAAACCTCCTCCAAAACTGGAGGAACTCCATTTAACCCCTTCAAAATAGTCGGACATCCATACTTGGCAGAACCACGTGCTAATTCTGGGGAAGAATTAAATTTAAATGTTATTCTTTTTGGGCGCGTTCACATTCGGAATAGGCGGAAAATGTTTGTTCTGGCGGATAAGGATGGGCCCACGCTCTTGGTCACAGCGCTGAGGTTCCATGCTTAGGGGCTAGCACAAAGGGGCTTAACCATTTTTATTCCGACGGTGATATGTTTTAAACCATGGTTTAGACGATCTGGTCATGTGATGACGGGGCTGGCCCTGAGGGGCTAGCCCCCCAACCTTCTCCACCCATTAAACAAGTCGACCCGACTACACGTTTACTCTGCCTGATTCAAACGAGTTGACCCAACTACACATTTACTCCACCCAACGTTCAAAAAACTGCCACAGACGGGCAGGTCGGGTCCCTCTACCCGAGTTGTCGGGTTGGGGGTTCAAGACTCATGGCCTCCACAATTTTCACTTCAACCAATGGCCTGGGGACACGTGGCGGCCTCCAGGTAGGCCACGTGGCACCCACTAATAGGCCCATAAACATTAATAAAAATTACTTTGCCAATAATAATTTTTTTTGTAAAAATTGACAAAATCAATTAGTCAAAAGTCATGTTTTGGAGGTCACTTGATGAATTCAAACCTCAGTAAATTTCACATACAACCTCAGTTTTGAGTCTTGTTTGCGGCGCCAGAATCACAGTGACGGGGCCTTTCTGGTCGTTTAGATTGTGACCATTTCTAAGCACTTCCATTTTTGAGAAATTTTTTAACTTGGACATGATCTCCTGATTAGATGATAACTCTTCCCAAGAGTTATGTGTCTCCTCACCCTCCAAACAATCTATGTACTTCCTCATATGATATTGCATCTCCTCTTTGAAGCCTTCCCACATGAATCCCTCCAAGATAGTATGAGAAGCTCTAATGAACCCAGTGGTATAGGAAAGCAGGATCTCATAGGCTGCATGTAGTGGTTTTTCCTTGAGCTTTGAGTCTCTAGCCAAGAAGATCCTATCCTGATAAAGGATGACCCCATCTCTCACTATATATCCTCCATCTGGAAACTGGTAATCAAGTATCATACATGTAAAGAGATCCTTGGTGTATTCCACCGATAGTTTGGATCTCCAATAAGGATCTAAACTGCAATATTCCAAAATTTTCCTACAATAATTTGGAATATTAAATTTTGTTGATTTCACATAGGAGGAGAATAAATGGGTAAGGAGGCCCATGCATAATGAAACTCTCAATAAAATCCCTCATAGTATGAAAGGGGATCATCATTGGAGTTGGTTTTCACACGCTCATGTGTGAACATGGTTATTTTCAAGTGGACAAGGTCAAGTTTGACCAAGTCAATAGCACTGGGATAAGAGGTGGAGAACACCTAGAGAATAGTGAAATATGAATGGGGAGAGGGTTATTTGGTGGAGGAAACCCTAAAAGGAGTGGGACCCATGGAGAGGGGACCTTCACTTGTTTAAAAGGAGGGCAAGGTAGCCATTGTTTCTCATGTCATAGATTATTGATTTCATTTTCTATTCAAACATTGTGCATTCTCCTCCTGTTTAGTAGAGTTGCTAGGGGAATTCCGGTTTAGGATTCCTTCTCCTTCTTGAGAGGCCTCTTGAGGGATTGTTCTTCATTCTCCACATTTCTTGGCTCAAGGCCAAATCTACTCCTGTTAGTTACTGCGTTTTTTCTGCTCAAGTATAACACAGTGTTGTTGGGTGTTGCAGTGGAGGACCTCAACACCATTTGCGGAGCTTATTTTCAGAGGAGGTGTTAGCCACCCATATTTTTCCTATCATATCAGCTGGTGGCTAAATATTCTTTGCAGCCTTCAAGAAACAAATTCAGTCCTAAATTTTTTGGTGCTTAAAGTATTTTGGTGAAACTCATGTTGCTGGTTAAATCTTCATACCTGTTTCCTTCTCCAAACCCCTGATATCCTGCAAAAATCCAAGTCAAATACTGCAGTGTTTCCCCTTTTTTTCCTCTTCCTTTTCCTTCCAACTACCTCATTCTCCATTTTCCTTTTATTCATAAAAACCCCACGAAAACATATGTTTTCCCTTTAACCCTTCACACATTCCACTTCCCAAGGTTAAAAACTCACTTTTTAACTTATCGGACCCTTTTTCCTTTGAAAAATCATTGGAAATCATATAAATGGCATATTTATGTGTTTTTGGCGTTTTAGCCCTTTCAAGCTAAGCCTTCGGGCCATTTTACTCCATATACCCGAGCGCCAGGACTGACCGCTCAGTCCTTAGGCGCTAAACCAAAAATACAACCTTTCTCCGTCCATTTTCCTTTGAAAACAAAAAAAAAACCATTTTATAAAGTTTAACGGGGAATAATTAAAATCACATGTTTTATTTCGCGATCAACCTGGACCGTCGATCTACTCCCCAGATCCGACGGAGCGGAGCACATCTCACCAGGTGGACCCCCCCTTCTCCCGCGTCGTTTGTCAAGAAACCACCAGTTTCCATTTCGCACCACTTTCTGAGCCACGGTGGTTTTCTCCCGTCGGCCAACAATTCCATACGCTGGCCGACACATGTCCCCACCACTGTTTCAAAACTGTCGTGCTATCACCTCATTTCACGCGTTAAAATTCACACCATAACCATGCAGCGGAATCCACCCCCACCATTTTATTTGGGACTTCCCATCAGACCGCTGTCGATCGCCTCACTTGCTCGACCTTTAACGGACATGCACGCCCGTTAACCCATCCATCGCGCATCCAAGATTCAATCTCCACCGTCGATCTCTGCAGATCGATGGCTATTATTCGTCCTCCTGATTCCATCGCCCGGTCAGACATTTTCCCGCTGACTTCCCGTTGTCCGATCTTGACCTTCGATTTCTGCAGATCGACGGTCCTGATTTAATATTTCTTCAACCTCTTCCACGACCGCCCAGATTTGATCTCGGCCGTTGGATGATGCCATCCAATAGCCCACGTTCCTCTGCACATTCCCCAAAGCAGATTGACCTATAAATTGGATTTTTTACGTGTTTTTTTTATTTTGCAGGGTTAAGGTCACTTGTTTGTGTTTTAAAAGGAAATTTTAGACCAGGAGGGTGACGATCCTCTACGTTTCGATTTATCCAAGGAAATCACTTACAGAGTTAGTTTTCACATCTCTTCAATGTTTCCCCAGGAATTGATGCCTTTCCCTACCAGTGCATCCCTGCACAAGAAGAAAATCCTGAGAAACCGAGGCAGAGAAAGAGTATCAGTGGTAGAAGACCAAAAATGAACCAGAACAGCAGATTAGTGGACAAATTTGTGGGGATTAAGGCTAAGACAGTTATCAAATGCCTAACCCCGGATCTAAAACGTAGATTAACGGAAAATCTAAAGTGTTTTATTAGACAAACCCTCCACTGCCACAAATGGAGGCAAATTGATTCTTCCCAGCGACTACAGCGCCACCTGTGCCTCAAAGGATTCAATCAAGAACTGAATTTATTGATCAAAGTCAGGTATTTTTCCTCGACACGGCCAAAGGATTTATTTCTGCTAGGAAATTAATGACAGAATGTCGGCAGAGCAACCCTATTGATACAAAGAGCCTCAAAAGTCTAATAAAGCTCCCACCGAGCTAAATTCATGAGTGTAAATCATTTAATACAGAGGAACACCTATATAGTTCTTTGTTGAGCCCCTCGATGGCTAAGAAGACATTAATATCTGTATTAATTGGTTTTTGAGATATTTTCATCAGATCTCACCTCCTCATCTTTCTATAAATACTTCAGTAGAAGATGAGTGAGGGGTTGGTTGTTAATGTAATTGTTGAAGCATTGTAATTGTCACTGAGATGAAAACTCTTGATTGTAGATAGGACTCCACTGGCTCTTGGAGCTCTGCTTGTAACAGATAGGTTAGGTTGTGAAGAGAGATGGATTAAAACACTGGGTCTGAATATTGTAACTGGTTTGAAGCATCAATACAAGCTGATTTATGGGATCCTGGTCTATGCTGATGGTGATGTTATTCTCACTGTAACTTGTATTTTGTTTCTGTTCTCAATTTGTTTCATTTTCCACTATAAAGAACAATTTAAACAGGGTTAGGACCTACTGTATATCAGTAACCTTCTCTGGCTGAAAAACCTTTATTTAAATTTTTTCTCTCAACTGTGTTATTTGAAAATGATTTAATTCAGTTTAAGTACAGGGATGTTGGCGTTCCCTCGTCTTGTTGTCTTAGCTGAATGTTATTTTTAAATGTTACTTTCAATATATGTTGTGTGAAGATGAACTGAGGAAATTAAGGTTAGCCCTGAGTCCCTTTCTTATTTGCTCTACTATTTGATTGTTTCCCTTAGGATGTGTTAAAAGATGGCTAGTTTCAAAGTAATTATCAGATATTAGACCATTTTGTGTTATATTTGAGTTTCCCTTTTGTTTTTTATATGTATTTCTATCAGAAGTGTATCAAAGGCTGGATAGTTTCAAAGTACTTACCAGATCCTATTTTGCTTCTATGTTTTTCTTAAGTGCCTGGTCAAAGGCTGGCTAGTTTCAAAGTACTTACCAGATCCTGGGCTGCTCTTTGTTCTGCATCTGTCATTTCCCTTTCTTATTGTATCACTCCATTCCATAAATCAAACTTTAAAAGAGATCCTTAGGCATAGATGACTTGCCCCATAGACCACTCTTGGACCTGATTGTTTCAATTAAATCCTCTTATGACTCCATAGCCCAATGGACTGAAAACCTGCCATCATCTTTCTTCTTGATCAAAGCTTACTCTTTTTGCTTGCAACTTCTCACTTTTGAACCTATTTGCATATAGATCTTTCCGCCTCAGACAACAACTATGTTCAACCATCCAAAAAACCAAACAAACCCTTGGTCTTCATAACTAGCCTAATATCATTACCCTAAACTTCAAAGACAAATCCATCTTTGTACATATTGGAGAGATCCCTCTCCGGATTCAGGAGGGCTAGATCCTAGAATCCCAAATTTGGTTGAAATGATGTTAACTCTGTGATCAGACTTTTGCCAATCTTGCGTATTACAGAGACCTAACATTTCTGGCGACTCCACTGGGGAATGAGTGTTTTTATAAGACCTTAGAGACCCCAGAAAACCTTTTTATTCAAGAAAACCTTGAGAGTGAAAGCAGCCTTTTCAAGCACTACCAAGAAATGGTAATCATGATGAGACTTGTTTGAATCAGTGACAAACTAGGTTAACTCTAGGATTCTCTTAAGTTCTTATCTAACCTTGGAAAATCAGCTGGCTTAGCCATAAGAGTAGACTGTCTTTGTCTCACAACAATAGCTAAGTTTTGAAGCAAAGGTAGCTTATTCTTAGAAACTACAAATTAAAACAATTCAGAAAATACCAAAAAGAATTTCAGATTGGTAGTAAAACACTTGCTCATACATTTCACTTACCATTGGATGTGTTTTACTTCATACTCTTAGACAGAGTCTGGAAAGGGCCAGGTAGCCTCCGGATCTCATCCTCTTTTAGAGGTGACATATCTGGTGAATGCCCTCCGAGTCAATCTCTGGTTAGAGTTTGTTGTGTTTTGGGTTAGCCTTGAAAAGGGATGTCTCACAAGCACTGTGGTGGATAGTGTACTTCTTTGGACACACTCTAAACTTTCCACCTGGCGACTCCACAATCCTAAACAGACCTTAAGACTCCACTGGGAAGAACCCTTATCATTTTAATATCCTTCAAACTCAGTTAGAAGGCTGTAGGATTTAAATTGTGAAAACAGATTAGTTAACCTCTCAAAGATTGTCATATCTGGTTGAACTTTTCTTGTTTATTTGGGTCTAAAAACATAGCATAGTGGCTCCTAGAAAGATTCGCACTAGAGCCCATCCTGACCCTAATCCACCTGAGATAGTTGATAACCCAGAAAGAATCCTTAGGAAGTCTCCTAAGATACAATCTTCAACTATTTTTAGATCATCCCTAAGAGCTAATTCAGTCCCTGAAAATCTTTCAGCTCTACAACAATCACAAGCTGATTTAGTCAATCCATTTAGGACTAGGTCATTTGGTGATTTAGATCAGTTAGATTCTGAGTCTTCACATTCATCTCCGGAAACAAGTGAAAACCTTGGGAGTAGAGAATCAACACCTCCTGATTTACATTTTCTTCTTAACTTAGGTGCCTCTCACCCAAGATCATCTCAGCAATCTACTGTTGTCCCATCCACTTCTGTTCATCTTTCATCCACTGCTCAAACCACTTCATTTCAGCCCACCCCACCTCTTGGAAATCCACTCCCACCGCCTATCATGGAAGCATGGTATGCTCCCTTAGTCCTTCCTGTACCATTAGTCAATCTTCCACAGGACTATCAGTCCAAAATCCCATTGTATGATGCTAGCAATACTACAACAGCATCACAACATGTGGACAAGATGAATGACTACCTTGACAGAAATGAAATTGATGATGATTCTGTCAAGCTTATACTATTTGCTCAAAGTCTGGGGGGATAAGCAAGAAAATGGTTTAAAGGCTTAGCCCCCCATAGTATTAATGATCTTCAAGGTTTCCATCAAACATTCTTAAACAAATGGGAAGTAAAGAAGAACCCTCTCCAAGTTCTTGCTGACTATAAAAATCTCCATAGAAACCCAGGGGAAAGTGTACAGGCTTATTGTACCAGATTTAATAGTGTGTATAATGCACTTTCTCCTTAACTAAAACCTCCACAGGGCTCATCTTTAAACAAGTTTCTTGAAGGGTTTGATGCTGACATGACCTATTCACTCAGAGAAAGAGTTTTTGCAACCCTTGAAGATATGCAAAGAGGTGCTCTTTCTGTGGAAGTAAACTTAATGGAGAAGAGAGCAAGAATGAAAGCTGAAAAGAGAGTATCTTTCAGAGAGGAATCCACCCCTACTACTTCAAGCTCAAAAATGGAAAGAATGATGGAAGAAATGATGAAGAAAATGAGCATTCTAGAGAGAGCGCAAGCAAGTCTAAATCAAAGTGCTCCTCAAAACAGAAACCAAAACCAAAATCAGAGTGTTAGAAGGAATCAACTTCCAAACCGACCAAGGGAAGATGATCAGCAGATCACTCCTCCCTTTCATCAAAACTATTTAAGTGAGGTTGAGGAAACAGATCAAATAACAGAGGAGGATGATATAAACTAATTTGGGGTAGATGATGATGACTTCGAGGTTCATTATGATAGGAAACAAGGTCTTTATACACCTTACGATGAAAAAAGAGATGATAATGAAAATTATTTTCAAAACATGGAAAATACTGTCATAGAGCCTTCAAAGGAATATGAGCTCAGAAGTAAATCTAATCAACAAAACCCCAACAAAAAAACCTCTGACAAATCCTCTCAAAGCAGCACTGAAACCAAGCCTAAAACAGTCAAACAAAAAGACAAAAAAGTGGCTGATAATTCTAGTAAAGGTAAAGAGAAAGACACTCAAAATCTTGAAAAACAGAGTGCAAACATCAGTAGTACTAACACTTCAGCTAGTACTCCTATTACAACCGCTGTGTCAACTGTAGATAAAACAAATCAGCAAGTTGTTGTTGCTGATAAAGTGGCAGTAAACAAGGCTGAATCCAACACCTTAAAGAATCAAATTCCTTTCAGTCTGGAACAGGAAATCTCAAAGATAAAAATTTCTATTCCTTTGACTGAGTTAGCTACCCAACATGTATATAGGTCCAAAATTTTGAAGGCTTTTAACCTAGAAGAAAATGAGGATACACTCAATCTTAATGACGACCAGCCAGAGCTTATTTTTGGTCCAAAGATTGAAGGTAAGTTTCAAGAGGGACCTGTCCCTCCCTTCTATGTAAGTTTGAATGTTCATGACAAAAATTTTCACAATGCTATGCATGACTCAGGCGCTTCCCATAATTTAATGCCAAAAGCTGTGATGGAAAGCCTGGGTCTTGAAATTACCCGACCTTACAAAGACCTGTACTCCTTTGACTCAAGCAGAGTTAAATGTCTAGGATTGATCAAGGACCTCTGTGTTAATTTAGCCCAAATTCCAGCCAAGTGTTTGGTCATGGATGTTGTTGTGGCTGATGTACCCCCAAAGTATGGAATGATTTTATCAAGATCTTGGGGGGCTAAGTTACAGGGGACCATGCAAATGGACATGACCTATGCGACTATCCCTGTTTTCAATCAGACTAGAAGACTTTACAGGGAGTCCCACATGCAATACATAGTTACAAGTCAAGACAGGCCTCAAAACTCTCCTTTGTATGTTGTAAGTACGAGCCTTGATTCTTTTATCATGTTTAATGATGAAGCCCTCACAGAACAAATAACTTTACCAGGGTTAATGGCTGAAACGGAGGAAGAGGAGTATAACGCTGAACTGTCAAGACTGTTTACTGTATCTAAAAATCTTAGCAAACCAAACACAGGTCTTGAACTACGAATCATCAATCCATTAAACTTAAATCTTGACAGTCAAGAGAGAAATCCTCAACCCGATGAAAAACTTGAGGAGTCAAATCATACAAAGGACATGCACCAAACTGATAAAACTGAAAATGATCCTCTCTGGACTATGTATTTTGATGGGTTATGCACTAGAACAAATGCTGGTGCAGGTGTCTGGATTACTAACACTGAAAAAAATCATACAGAATGTATTTCATGTAAATTAAACTTTCAGTGTTCCAACAACATAGCAAAATATGAATCCCTTCTCTTAGGCTTGCATCTCTTGAAGAAGTTAGGAGCCAAGAGAATAAATGTGTATGGGGATTCTGAGTTAATAATTAGGCAAGTCAATAGGGAGTATAATGCAAATCACCCCAGACTTAGGGCCTACAGGAATGATGTCATGGATCTTTTAAAAACATTTCAGGAATCCAACTTAAGTTTTGTCCCAAGGAAAAGAAACATTGCAGCCCACAATTTAACCTTTGCTGCTAGAACCTGCCCAATGCTATATGATGACACATCTCAGATTAAATTCAGACCAGCTGTCCCGGATAACAAGAAATATTGGCAGGTGTTTGATGGAGATAAACAAATAGAAGACTTCATGCAATTCAGAAATGAGTTTGAACTCCATAGCTCATATTCAGACTATGATACAGACTGCAGTGAAGAAAAATTTCTTGGTGAAGAAGAACCGTCTCCTGAGCTTGTAGATATTGACCTTCAGACTAGCAAACTTAGAAACCAAACAGAGTTGAGTGCAGAATCTGAAACAGAGGAGTTGGAAACTCTGCATTCTAAGGATGATAGTCTGCCCAAGGGTTTGGCCCCTCTAGAAGAATTGTTTGATTTTAATGATGTGGCCAATAAACCTAAACTGGAACCTGTAGAAACTGAAGTGGAGGAATGTAGTATAGGCAGTGAGGAAAAACCGAAAATGATCAAACTGTCCAAAACTTTGCCAGCTCACATTAAACTCAAATACATAGAGCTGTTCAAATAATTTTCTGATGTTTTTGCATGGAGTTACGAAGATCTTAAGTCCTATGACACTGGAATAATACAACACAAAATCCCTCTTAAATAAAACCAAAAACCATTCAAACAGAAACTGCGCAGAATAAACCCTGTCCAGTTACCATTGGTTAAGAAGGAAATCATGAAGATGCATGATGCTGGTATTATTGTCCCTATTAGGTAGTCTAAGTGGGTGTCTAATCTGGTGTCTGTTAGGAAGAAAACTGGAGAAATTAGGCTTTGTATAGACTTTAGAAATTTAAACAAAGCTTCATTAAAAGACAACTACCCTTTTCCCAAGATGGATCATATTTTACAAAGGGTGGTGGGGTCTAAAAGAATTTCTTTGCTATATGGCTATTCAGGGTATAATCAAGTCTTAGTCCACCCTGATGATCAATTAAAGACAACTTTTACTACACCCTGGGGCACCTTCATGTATGTGAAAATGCCTTTTGGTCTAATGAATGCCGGAGCAACCTTTCAAAGAGCCATGGACATAGCATTCTCGGAAGAATTGGGTTTCTTCATCATTATCTATCTTGATGATGTAACTGTGTTTTCAAAAATAGATGAAGAACACTTAGAACATTTGAGAAAATTTTTCGAGAAATGCAGGAAGTTTGGAATATCTTTGAACCCTAAGAAGACTTTATTTGGTCTCCAAGAAGGTAAGCTTCTTGGGCACATCATTTCAGAAGAGGGTATAAAGATAGATCCAAAGAGGATAGAGGCCATATTGAAAATCTCTCACCCTCGAAACATCAAAGAGTTGCAGTCTTTCATTGGAAAGATCAAATTTTTGAGAAGGTTCATCCCCAACTTGGCTGAGCTCCTTAGGAATATCACAAATATGTTGAAGAAGGAGCAAGGGGTAAAGTGGACCTTGGAAGCAAAGACGTCTTTTGAGCTGGTAAAACAAGCATTAACCAAAACACCGGTTCTCGTAAGTCTTGATTTTTCAAAAGATTTTTATATCTTCTCATTTTCATCAGAACATACCATAGCTACTATCCTTTTACAGAAAAATCCACGAGGACAAGAGCAGCCTATTGCATTCTTTAGTAAGGCATTGAGGGATGCCCCTTTGAAGTATAACATTATGGAGAAACAAGATTTTGCTTTGGTAAAAGCTTTGAAAGACTTCAGAGTATACATCCTTCACTCACACATCATTGCCTTTGTCCCAAATTCAGTTGTTAAAGACATCCTAACACAGGACCCAGATGGTAAGAGAGGTAAGTGGATTGTTGTTATTCTTGAATATGATTTAGAGATAAAACCCACTAAGCTCATCAAAGGCCAGGGTCTAGCCAGATTAATGGCTGAATCAAATTGTGAAGTTATGGATATTAATATGATTAATGCTTTGGATGACCGAGAAGAATTCTCAGCTCCCATTATTGAAGACCATTTTTTGAATTCTCCTTGGTATACTGATATTGTTTATGTTTTGCTTAATCTGAATACACCTCCTGGTTTATCAAAAACAAAGGCAAGTTAAAAAGCTGTAAACTATTGCATTATTGATAAATGTCTTTATTGGAAAAATGCAAGTGGTGTATTGCTTAAATGTTTGCCTGAGTTTTATGCAAAAAAGATTAAGCAGGAATTCCATGAAGGAGAGTGTGGAGGTCATTTATACTGGAAGGAAACAGCCAACAAAATTCTGAGGGTTGGTTTCTATTGGCCCACTCTTTTTCCTGATATACATGAGATGACCACTACTTGCCATAAATGCCAATTGTTTGAAGGCAAGAGAAAACTGCTACCCCTTCCTCTGCATCCAATCACTGTTGAAGCCCCTTTTCAACAGTGGGGACTTGACTTCATAGGAGAAATCCATCCACCATCTTCTGCTCAGCATAGGTGGATTCTTACTGCCACAGACTACTTCACTAAGTGGATAGAAGCCATTCCTTGTAGGCAGGCCAATGATTCAGTTATCATAAAATTTTTGGAGAATAACATTATCTCCAGATTTGGCTGTCCTACCAAGATCATCACAGACAATGCTGCAGCATTTGGATCAAAGAAAATGGTTGAATTCTGTCACAAGTATCAGATAACATTGGGACACTCCACAGCCTATTACCATCAGGGTAATGGACTTGCAGAATCTTCCAACAAAATCTTAGTGAACATAATCAAGAAACTATTGGAGGACAATAAAAAGTCTTGGCACACAAATCTGATCCATGCACTTTGGGCTGACAGATTAACTTTAAAGAAATCTATTAGCATGTCACCCTTCCAGCTTATGTGTGGTGCAGATGCAATTTTTTTTAACAGCATTGGTGTACCAGTTATGAAGTTAATTCAAGAATTGCAGACTGAAGAAAATGACATAATCAGAAGAATAAATCAAACCATTCATCTTCTAGCAAATCAGAGAGGAAGTGTATAACAAAGCATTACAGAAACAAGACAGTATCAAGAAGATATTTGATAGGAGAACAAAGTCCAACAATTTCAAGATTGGGGACAAAGTTTTGAAGTGGGATTCAAGGAGGGAAGACAAGGGAAAGCATGGAAAATTTGATAATCTATGGCTTGGCACTTACTCTATTCATTCAGTCGCTGGTAATAATGCATTTTTCTTATAGTAACTGGATGGAACAGAATTGTTTGGGGGTCCTGTCAATGGCAGGATGCTTAAGCATTATTTCTCTTGATCCATTTTATGTTTTGAAGCCTTTTTATCTTTTTTCCATTATGAATAGTCCATCCCCCATTGCATTCAAAGTTATGAAAAATCAAAAAATACAAAAACAAAGAAAAAAATGAAAAGAGGGAAGGAATGAAAACAAGAAAGGCAAAGCCCCATGCCAAAAAGAGAAACAGATGCTGAAAGTGTGCAAGCTCAAATGCCACTCCTAAAGAACACACTTCTAGTTAGTCAAACAGCCTAATCTTGACTAATTAGATTTTGAATTTTTTCTGCTGATAGGATAGTGAATTTGATTTGACAAACTGTTCAATCTTGGCTTATCAGTAGATAGATTAGGTTAGAAATTGAAGGTTCAAACAAACTCAAAATCTGAACCAAAGTTTCCAAAGGGAGATGACTCAGATCTATGTTAAATTACGAGTCAAAGAATGTAAAGATCTGGTTCTAATCAGTTTAAAATCTGAACCAGAAGAAAAGCAAAGTAAAAGCAAAGCTGTGAAGAAAAGAGAAGGCCATGATAAGAGACTTTCAGATCTTAAGCCTTCCATTTTGTTTCTATTTTTTCTGCAAATAATAATCTATGTGTAGCTTGTTTTTATGCCATAGATCACAGTTAGTCAAACAGCTTAATCTTGACTAAGTTGTTTTTAAATTTCTGCTTTAGAATTTAGAGAATCAAAGCCTGTTGGACAGTTTAATCCCAAAAGACAGTAGAATAGGTAGAGAAATATTTGAGCTCAACTGTTTAATATGAGTTCAAGGAGAAATAAGGAATAGAATTAGATTAGTTTTTTATGCTTTCAAAAGAATAAAATATTGTGAAAAGAGTTTGCCAATCCAAGTGCACTCTGATGAAGAAAAAATGTTAGATCAGTAGGATTGGGTAGGTAGAGGTTGTATTGATGAAGTTCATATTTCTTTCATGACTGATATTACTTTTTAGAACAAAGCCAGAGCGAATAATGGATCAGGCACCAGTCAGCATCCCAAAGAAATCAAGTCTGAATTCTTGATGCCTTCAGGAAGGCACCATCCCCAAGTGGAGCCGCTGTTAGCCACCCATATTTTTCCTATCATATCAGCTAGTGGCTAAATATTCTTTGCAGCCTTCAAGAAACAAATTCAGTCCTAAATTTGTTGGTGCTTGAAGTCTTTTGGTGAAACTCATGTTGCTGGTTAAATCTTCATACCTGTTTCCTTCTCGAAACCCCTGATATCTTGCAAAAATCCAAGTCAAATACTGTAGTGTTTCCCCTTTTTTTCCTCTTCCTTTTCCTTCCAAATACCTCATTCTCCATTTTCCTTTTATTCATAAAAACCCCACAAAAACATATGTTTTCACTTTAACCCTTCACACATTCCACTTCCCAAGGTTAAAAACTCAATTTTTAACTTATCGGACCCTTTTTCCTTTGAAAAATCATTGGAAATCATATAAATGGCATATTTTATGTGTTTTTGGCATTTTAGCCCTTTCAAGCTAAGCCCCTGGGCCGTTTTCCTCCATATAGTCGAGCGCCAAGACTGACCGCTCAATCCTTAGGTGCTAAACCGAAAATACAACCTTTCTCCGTCTATTTTCCTTTGAAAACCCAAAAAAACCCCATTTTATAAAGTTTAACGGGGAATAATTAAAATCACATGTTTTATTTCGCGATCAACCTGGACCGTCGATCTGCTCCCCAGATCCGATGGAGCGGAGCACATCTCACCAGGTGGACCCCCCCTTCTCCCGCGTCGTTTGTCAAGAAACCACCGGTTTCCATTTCGCACCACTTTCTGAGCCACGGTGGTTTTCTCCCGTTGGCCAACGATTCCATATGCTGGCCGACACGTGTCCCCGCCACTGTTTCAAAACCGCCATGCTATCACCTCATTTTGCGCATTAAACTTCACACCATAACCATGTAGCGGAATCCACCCCCACCGTTTGATCTGGGACTTCCCATCCGACGGATGCCGATCACCTCACTTGCTCGACCTTTAACGTACATGCACACTCGTTAACCCATCCATCGCGCGTCCAAGATTCAATCTCCACCGTTGATCTCTGCAGATCGACGGCTATTATTCCTCCTCCTGATTCCATCGCCCGGTCAGACATTTTCCCACTGACTTCCCATTGCCCAATCTCGACCGTCGATTTCTGCAGATCGACGGTCATGATGTAATCTTTCTTCAACCTCTTCCATGACTGGCCAGATTTGATCTCGGCCGTTGGATGATGCCATCGAATGGCCCGCGTTCCTCCGCACATTCCCCAAAGAAGATTGACCTGTAAATTGGATTTTTTACGTGTTTTTTGTATTTTGCAGGGTTAAGGTCACTTGTTTGTGTTTTAAAAGGAAATTTCAGACCAGGAGGGTGACAATCCTCTACGTTTCGATTTCTCCAAGGAAATCACTTACAGAGTTAGTTTTCACATCTCTTCAATGTTTCCACAGGCATTGATGCCTTTCCCTACCTGCGCAGCCCTGCACAAGAAGAAAATCCTGAGAAACCGAGGCAGAGAAAGATTATCAGTGGTAGAAGACCAAAAATGAACCAGAACAGCAGATTAGTGGACAGATTTGTGGGGATTAAGGCTAAGACAGTTATCAAACGCCTAACCCCAGATCTAAAACACATATTAACGGAAAATCTAAAGTGTTTTATCAGACAAACCCTCCACTACCACAAATGGAGGCGAATTGATTCCTCCTAGCGACTACAGCGCCACCTGTGCCTCAAAGGATTCAATCAAGAACCGAATTTATTGATCAAAGTCAGGTATTTTGCCTCGACACAGCCAAAGGATTTATTTCTGCCAGGAAATTAATGATAGAATGTCGGCAGAGCAACCCTATTGATACACAGAGCCTCAAAAGTCTAATAACGCTCCCACCGATCTAAATTCATGAGTGTAAATCATTTAATATAGAGGAACACCTGTATAGTTCTTGGTTGAGCCCCTCGATGGCTAAGAAGACATTAATATCTGTATTAATTGGTTTTTGAGATATTTTCATCAGATCTCACCTCCTCATCTTTCTATAAATACTTCAGTAGAAGATGAGTGAGGGGTTGGTTGTTAATGTAATTGCTAAAGCATTGTAATTGTCACTGAGCTGAAAACTCTTGATTGTAGATAGGACTTCACTGGCTCTTGGAGCTCTGCTTGTAACAGATTGGTTAGGTTGTGAAGAGAGATGGATTAAAACACTGGGTCTGAAGATTGTAACTGGTTTGAAGCATCAATACAAGCTGATTTATGGGATCCTAGTCTATGCTGATGGTGATGTTATTCTCACTGTAACTTGTATTTTGTTTTTGTTCTCAATTTGTTTCATTTTCCACTATAAAGAACAGTTTAAACAAGGTTAGGACCTACTGTATATCAGTAACCTTCTCTGGCTGAAAAACCTTTATTCAAATGTTTTCTCTCAACTGTGTTATTTGAAAATGATTTAATTCAGTTTAAGTACAGGGATGTTGGCGTTCCCTCGTCTTGTTGTCTTAGCTGAATGTTATTTTTAAATGTTACTTTCAATATATTTTGTGTGAAGATGAACTGAGGAAATTAAGGTTAGCCCCGAGTCCCTTTCTTATTTTCTCTACTATTTGATTGTTTCCCTTAGGATGTGTTAAAATATGACTAGTTTCAAAGTACTTATCAGATCTTAGACCATTCTGTGTTATCTTTGAGTTTCCCTTTTGTTTTTTATATCTATTTCTATCAGAAGTGTATCAAAGGCTAGATAGTTTCAAAGTACTTACCAGATCCTAGTTTTCTTCTATTTTTTTCTTAAGTGCCTGGTCAAAGGCTGGCTAGTTTCAAATTACTTACCAGATCCTGGGTTTCTCTTTGTTCTGCATCTGTCATTTCCCTTTCTTATTGTATCACTCCATTCCATAAATCAAACTTTAAAGAGATCCTTAGGCATAGATGACTTGCCCCATAGACCACTCTTGGACCTGATTGTTTCAATTAAATCCTCTTATGAATCCATAGCCCAATGGACTGAAAACCTGCCATCATCTTTCTTCTTGATCAAAGCTTACTCTTTTTGCTTGCAACTTATCACTTTTGAACCTATTGGCATATAGATCTTTCCGCCTCAGACAGCAACTATGTTCAACCATCCAAAAAACCAAACAAACCCTTGGTCTTCATAACTAGCCTAATATCATTACCCTAAACTTCAAAGAAAAATCCATCTTTGTACATATTGGAGAGATCCCTCTCCGGATTCAGGACGGCTAGATCCTAGAATCCCAAAGTTGGTTGAAATGATGTTAACTCTGTAATCAGAATTTTTCCAATCTTGCTTATTACAGAGACCTAACAGGAGGGAGTATCCATTCCTTTGGGAAGCTAGTGAGGAAGTTTTCTAGACTTATTTTAGATCTTGGCATCAGGCCAACTCATTCCCATTCCCCTACAGCGCAGTTTCATCCAATGACTGCATTATTTTTTGTGAGCATTTGCTGTGGGGCTTTGCATATATGTTTGGAGAGTGAGATCTTAGGTGAGAGGATCAACCTTTCATTCTAGATATCCATTGGAGAAGATATTTCATCAAATGCAGCATCTTCAGCCTTTTCCACTTATTTCCAGTTCTTGAGTTGCTGCTACTACCCAACAACTCCAGCATTCTGCAGATTTTGCATTTTAGAGCTAATCCTTCCAGGATTAATAGGAGGTAGTCTTTGGGAGCTGATATCTTCACTCCCAATGTTGTATGGGCCATATATTTGTACATCTATGTATTTTACATATGTTAGCATGTAGTTTCTCTTATAAAACTGCGCTGTTATAGCTTGGGCATACTTGTGTAGCAGTATTTTATCATGATTTATGTGCATGTATCTTGAGGCTGAGCATTGCCTATCTTGAGTGAAATTTTCCTCAAGGTATTGTATTAATTTGTTGCTGTTATTTCTTAATAAGATAGCTATGGATATTTCTCACACCTCTATGAGTTGAGTGTCACTGCTACTCCATTGTTTTGTTTTCATATTGCTGGGTCTCCAACTTTAGAATATCTTGAGATATTCTCATTGTTGTAGCATTTCCCTAATTTGGGATATTACAGTGGTATCAGAGCATAATCGTGGCTTAGCCTGTGGATCTCATCCATTCAGATATCAAGGAGAGAAAATATGAATACTCCACTATGTGGAGAGAAAAATGAATATAAGCTTACAAAGCTTCTTCCAAGATATGTACAGAGCATTCATGAAGAATTTGAGAAGATAAGAAGGGAGATATGTACAGGATCTCCAAGAGGGTTTGAAACTGATTCAAACTCTAGTTTTTATTATAGGGAGTATGAGCATGCAGCCACACCATATGAGGTACAGCATAGTCACATGGCCATATTTTCCATAAGAGGAAAAGAAGAAGGAGGAATGCCGAAGAGAGGAACTCGTAGTGGCTTCTTGCATGAGTATGAATCTCAAACTTAGAAGTTTAGAGACCATACTACTTTTCAGGAGTTTTGCAAGATCATGGTGAGGAGTAGCAAGAAACACAATGTGGATAGATTTCTTCTACCTATCTTTGATGGTTCCCCTACATGTTCAACCAGGGCTTGGGTAGAAGAGCTAGACACCTTTCTGCAGCAGCATCAGATTTCCAAAGATGAAGCCATCAGAATAGCAGTGCTGCACTTTGGAGGTAAGGTCTATGCATGGTGGTTATTTGAGTCCTTTAATTTAACGAATTCAAATAGTTCTTCCTATTCAAGGTTCATTAAAATTTTTATGGAAATATTTGGTAGGAAGAATTCTGAAACACATGTGGAGGAAACAAATGCATCTAAACAAACAAAACCCTTGCATGTGATGGAGGAAACCATAGACTCAAAATCACTTCAGAGAACCATAAAGGAGCCTGATATCTTGCATGATACTTTGTTGGAGGCAATACCTTCATCTTGTATTTTGGCACAAGGAGGCAAAGAGATCCCTTTTCCAAAAGAGGATCCATTCATTGGAGGGTTTCCCATTCATGTTCAGAAGGCTAAGGGCAACAACGCTGTCATTTCTAGAGTTGATCTAGCACCTCATGCAGAGGAAGGAGGAGCTCTTGATCCAACTAGAGGGGTTTTTGCATATTTACAAGGAAGTCCCCAGGATCTCATACATGGAGTCCAAGCACAATCAGTGAGCAACATGGTTGTGCAGCATTGCAGCCGGAAGGAGGAGGTAGGGAGGAAGAGAAACATCATGTGATGAGAGGCACACACCCTTCTCTGTTCCAGAGAGCTAGTGTAGAGGGGAGGAAGACTATATTGCGCTATGAAAGCAAGGGCAAGGTTGCCCAACCATATGTACAGTCCACTCTTGACATTGATGTCTCACTGCATAGAGGCATTCCACCAGGGAGGCCACTAGATCTATCATTGATGAAAGACATCTTGTCTTGGGATTCACCACTCTTGGATTTTGGAGAGGTGGAGATTTTGGAGGAGAAATTTGGCATGGGGGATGTCAAAGTAGCAGACAGCAGCAGGAGGAGAGCTTCACATGACAGATCACTAGCATTTTCTCTTAGGAGGATTGATCCATATTGGAGGTCTCAACTCTTGGTAGAGTACACCAAGGATCTTGGTGCTTGCATGATTCTTGATGACCCTGATGGAGATGATAGATATATGGTGGATGATATGGTCATCTATTCTTATGGTAGAGTCTTCTTGACTAGAGCTTCTAAGCTCAAGGAGGAGCTACTACATGCAACACATGAGGACTTCTTTTCCATGCATTTTGATGCATATATTTCCTTGGCAGAGGAGTTCATTTGGGAGGGCATTAAGCATGAAATATTTTAGCATATGGTGAGATGCATAGCCCAGATGGTGATAGAGAGGATGTCACAACCACCTTCCTACTCATTGGGAGTGGGGGAGCATTTCCAGTTGAGCCATTTCAGCTCAAGGACCGAGGTACATAGTAGAGGAGGTATACATTTGCATTATGATTTTCCTTTCTCTACTTTATATGAGTATCATATTGTACCAAGGAGGTTCATTCCTTCTTGCATATTGTATAATAATGTACTTGCTGTTGGAAAAATACTGAGAGGGGGGGGTGAATCAGTATTTAGGATTTACTCAACATCTTTTTACTTTTTCAATATTTAATAACCCATATGCTACTTTACTTAACCAGACTCGCGTATATACGCGGATACCTTGCGAGTATGGTAATGCCTGGGGGAATGTGTATCAACAAAATTCTTCACTTAGATCCTTACATGTATTCATTTATGGATGTTTATATAGCATTAGACATGTCTGACAACGAGAATGAAACATCACACAAAAACACATCACACATGGTTTCTGCATAGTGATTTTTAGGTGGAAACCCAAGTTGGGAGAAAACCACCGCTGCCGTTGTCTCAGCCTTCAATATTTTATTATAGAGAAAAGCTTCTTACAATCATGTACTGGTGCAGACTTATACCAGTACGCAGGCACCCACCTGCAGAAGGCTACAACCTTCTCTCGTTTACCAGCCTCACCTGGAAGGGAGCTTCAACCCCCTGCTCTCGTTTACGAGTCTCACCTGGAAGGGAGCTACTACCCCCTGATATTAGCACCAGCCTCTGCTAACAGAAAGCTTCTATTATCAGACTGAAGGCTTCAACCCTCAAATCCACTGCAGACCACGTTTCATCAATTTTCAAACTGGATCCAACAGCTCCAACACAACCCTTTAGCCTTCAACAAACATACTTTTCCCAATGCTACAAACAGAACACTAAACCTACTGAAACCAGAATATCAGAGTTAACCCAGACTTCAGAACAGACCTTCAGAAACACATTCAACTTTGAGCATTCATCAGTTTAGATATGATACGTGCTTTTTATTAGATGGATCCGCGTATATACGTGCTTTCACTGAAGACAACCCGCGTATTCATTCATGCAACTTTTCAAGAAAACCCTAACAGGTCATACGCGCCTTTGTTGAAATAGATCCGCGTATATACGCGCCTTCAGTGAACCAAACCTGTGTATAGATCTATAAAAGATAAAATTTGCAGAACAGACCAGATCTATGAACTTACCCAGATTTCTTCAACTTCTTTTATCATATTTGCGCCAGGTCTTCATCACTTCTTTTCAGATCATCCAAGAGTCTTTCCATTTCAAGATCTAGAGATCTTGAACCTTCATTATGTTCATAGATACATTCTAGAATCAGATCTATCAATTAAGAGGAAATTTCCACCATGCAGATATACTTTAGAGTTAAGTATTCATTAAAGCCCAGACCCTTGCTCTCTTTGCACAATGAAATTCTTCTCCTTATATAGATTTAGCCTTTTTCAATATCATGAGTCAAAACCACATTACTTCCGATGGTATTCCTGGACGGGACCACATAGACAACCCAACGCTCAATACAATGGGTCAATACCATGGTAATGCCCCTTGGTATTCTAATTTTGGAGCGCAAAAGCCCATACGCGACTTGGAACATACTTTTCCGCGTGCATACGCGACTTCCCTTAAGCTAACTCGCGTATTACTTGTGACATACATTTTTTCATCATTCCTTTCATCATTACATCTGAGTTGCTCTGTAGGCACATCATATCACATAATTACATCTTTACCAAGTCCATCAAGTCAGGAATAACTTCATCAAGAAGTTTGCCATCCTCTTCATCAAGTGGGTTGCCATCAAGGACAACATATTGCATCATATTGCCAACAATCTCCCCCTTTGGACTTGATGGCAAACCATGATGGTGTTTAATCACCATAATAGAATCTCTCCTTATTCAAACACCAAACACCATGTCTCTCCCCCTTTGACATCAAGGGCAAAGGGTGGATCAAAACCATCACAAAGTAATTCTCCTTTATCAAAGCGCTATAGATCTGAAGTGTACTGAAGTTATCATGATCCCCCTGACTCTATGACCTTCCTATGACCAAGGACTCATACTTACATCAAAGATCCAACCAAGTGGATTTACATATGGGACGCAAATACCCAACCAAGAGGGTTTACACATTTTGACTCAAGTTCTTACATGACTGAATATTACAAATTTACATCATAGGTCTCATTCATGACCTGTTCAACAAATTACAAATGTGATCTTTTATGACCAATACCAAAAAGGTCTCAAGAGAGATCATATTATAGAACCAACATAATGCCAACAATGGATTATTCTCAGCAAGGCCAATGCTCCCCCTAAAAATGTGCATCCAAGAATATTTTCTATATGACCAAGGCTCCCCCTTTTCTTGTGTATCTTGAACACTTTCAACAACAACTCATCAAGGCATCTTCACCCAAAATCAGAGAATGAAACAGAAAATAAGAGTTGAAATATCAACAGTGACTCCAAACAGCATCAGAGATACCAAACAGCACTGCAGCAGAGCTGAATAATGTTGACCCCAAACAAAAATTGCCAGCAACCAACAATACGCGGCTTTAAGCGATTAAACTCGCGTATATACGCGACTGTGTTTCAGGAAACCCGCGTATACAATTTAATCTTCTGAATTTAATCAGATCTGATCTTCTGAGAGGCAGAGACAACACCCAACTTCTGTCTGAGATATTCGAATGCTTCCCTGGGCAGAGGTTTGGTAAAGATATCATCAGCTTGTTCTTTGGAGCGAACATACTCCAACTTCACCTTTTGTTCAAGCACTTGTTCACGTAAGAAGTGATACTTGATGGGAATGTGCTTGGTCTTCGAATGCATAACAAGATTCTTTGAGATACTAATGGAACTTGTATTATCACACATAATTGAGATAGGAGAAGTTACATTTGATTTGAAAATCTCCCAAGGTTTGCATCATCCAAAGGAGTTGAGTACAACAAGATGCGGCAGCCACATATTCTGCTTCAGCAGTAGATAAGGCAATAGAACTTTGCTTCTTACTGAACCAAGATACCAACCGAGGCCCCATATAGAATGCACCACCACTTGTGCTTTTTTGATCATCAACATTTCCAGCCCAATCTGCATCAGAGTAAGCATGAAGAGTAAGATCATCATTCTTTGGATAACATAGTCCAAAGTCTTGAGTTCCTTGCAGATATTTGAATATTCTTTTGACAGCCTGAAGATGAGACTCTTTTGGATTAGCTTGGAATCGTCCAACAATCCCAACAGCATGCATAATGTCCGGTCTAGTCCCGGTGAGATAAAGTAGACTTCCTATGATTGATCTGTATTCTGGTTGATTCACCATGGGAGAATCATCATGAGAACTGAGATTGCATCCGGTTATCATTGGTGTACTTACAGGCTTGCATTCTTCCATGCCATACTTCTTCAAAATTTTCTTAAGATATTTTTCTTGTGATAGGAATATGCCATCTGTAGTTTGATGCACTTGCAAGCCAAGAAAGAATGTTAGTTCCCCAAGTAAAGACATCTCAAATTCTTGCTGCATAACAGAAGCAAATTTTTGACTCAAGGATTCTTCATTACTCCAAAAAATGATATCATCAACATATACAATCACAATCAAAAGTTTGTCATGTTCAATTTTTGTGTATAAGTTGCTATCAGCAGACCCCTTTGAAAATCCTTGTTGATGGAGATATTTGTCAAGACGATAGTACCATGCCCTTGGAGCTTGTTTCAGACCATATAGAGCCTTTTTAAGTTTACAAACAAGATTCTTATCATTTCCCAAAATGAATCCCTCTAGTTGTTCTATATAAACTTCTTCTTCAAGATCACCATTGAGGAAAGAAAATTTGACATCCATTTGATAGACTTTGATTTGTTGAGAACTTGAAAAAGCAATAAACATTCTTATGGCTTCAAGTCTAGCTACAGGAGCAAAATTTTCTTCAAAGTCTATACCTTCTTGTTGAGTTTACCCTTTGCAAACCAATCTGGCTTTGTTTCTTATAACATCCCCATTTTCATTTAACTTGTTCTTAAATATCCATTTGGTTCCAATGACATTTTTATCATGTGGTCTTGGTACCAATTCCCAAGTGTGATTCTTTTCAATTTGATCAAGCTCTTCATTCATGGCTTGAATCCAACATTCATCTTTGCTAGCTTGATTGACATTTTGGGGTTCAATTGTGGATAGGAATGCCAGATAGCTAGAAGATCCCACAAGAGTCCTCCTTGTTTGTACACCTGATTCCTTGTTTCCCAAAATTTGAGATTCAGGATGATTCTTTGAACATATCTGGATGGAGCTTTCTCTGATAAATCATCTTCAGGTTCTTCATTGGATCCACTGTCTATATCATTTCCATTTGATGTAGAAGGACAAAAATCACCATCATCTTCTTATGTTGCTTGTTTTTCTTCTTTAGGAGCTGTAGGAGACTCATCAATGACAACATCAATACATTCAACAATCTTTCGAAGCCTTTTATTGTAACATTTTTATGCTCTGCTTGTAGATGAGTAACCAAGAAGTATCCCTTCATCTGATCTAGGTTCAAACTTGCCAAGCTTTTCATCATTATTTTTGATAAAGCATTTACTTCCAAAAATTCTAAAATTCTTTACAGAGGGAGAATTACCATACCAGAGTTCATATGGAGTTTTGTCACTATTTACCCGAACATGTGCCTTGTTGAGAATATTTGTTGCTGTATGTGCTGCTTCTCCCCAGAACATGTCAGGAGTTCCAGAATCATCAAGCATAGCTCTAGCCATTTGTTGAATTGTTCTATTCATTCTTTCTACTACGCCATTTTGTTGTGGAGTGCCTGCTATAGAGAACTGTCTCTTTATGCCATGTTGTTCACAAAATTCAAAGAATTCATTTGATGTATATTCTCTTCCTCGATCAGATCTAAGACATTTGATTTTTAGATCTAATTCATTTTCAACCAGTGCTTTGAAGATCTGAAATTTCTCAAATGATTCATCTTTGTGTTTAAGCAACCCAATCCAACACATTCTAGAGAAATCATCAATAGATAAGATATAGTATTCTTCTCCACGTGGTGACTTTTTCCTCATAGGTCCACAAATGTCAGTATGAACAAGTTCAAGAGGCCTACTTGATGATCCTTCTTTGGCATTAAATTGTACTCTGGTCTGCTTACCAAATTGGCAGGATTTGCATATGATACTTTCTGGTAGAGTAATATTGGGAAGACCACGAATAGCTTGAAGTCTACTTGCTTTGTTGATTTGAGAGAAGCTTAGATGCCCCAGCCTTCTATCCCATAGCCAATTTTCTGAAAATTTGCTCAAGTAACATTGATATTTGCAGTTCTTCAATACATATAGGTTTCTTGGAGTTCTTTTCCCTTTTATAATAGTTCTACCTGTATCCAAATCACGAACCACACATTCTTTTGAACTGAAGACAACTTCTGTACTTTGATCACACATTTGACTTACACTTAACAGGTTATGCCTTAATCCATCTACATACATGACATCATTAGCCTTCACCTTTTCTTTTAGAAACACAGACCCTTTTCCTTTAATTACAGCTGGATTATCATTTCCAAATGTAACTTTCTTTTCCTTTTCTAGAGCATTATATGAAAGAAGTTTGCTTTTGTCACCTGTCATGTGTCTTGAGCACCCACTATCAATGTACCATTGATTTTCTTCACCTTCTGCAAATAACACTATCCCACAATTTTTAACCTGTAATTCCTTCTTTTTCCATACTTTGGAACTTGAAGGAAAATGTTGTTTTGGCTGGACTTTGCTCCTGCATTCAGATTCTTCATGGCCAAAGTTATTGCAATAAGCACATTCAACTTCATTTTGAAGAGGAGAAAAGTTGTTATAGGTGTTCTTATTTGGTTTAGTATCCATCCTTTTCTTTCTTGCTTCTCTTGTCATGATGGTTTTATATGCAACACATTGAACAACTTTATGACCAAAATTGTGACATGAGAAACATTGTCCATTGAAGTAGAAATTTCCGCGATCATGAAATCTTCTATTTGAATTTACCTGTTGATTGTTGCTTCTTTGAGAGATATCCCTGTTAGTGTTCCTTGTATTGTGAAGATCATGCTTTACCTGTGAAGATTATTTATTCCCTCGTTGAGTGGCTGAATGTAGTAAACTGGTTGTAGCAGCTTTTAGATAATTTGGTGTTGAAGCCTGAGAGGATTCTCCGGTGTATCCAAGACCTGTCTTAATCAGAGGAGATCGTTGAACCTTGATAATCTCATCTAAGTTTTCAGATCCTTTAGAAAATCTAAGATTCAGAGACTTTACTTTCTCAAGTTCTTTTCTTAGACTTACTACTTCACATTCTAATTTTTCATTATGTTTCTTTGCTTCTTCATTCTGCCTTTTCAGAGTCTCTATGATTATTTTACTTTCTTCCAAGCATATTTTGAGTTGATTGTTTTGATAAAGAAAATAATTTTCATCAAGAGCATCCATAAAAGCATCCTTATCATCTCTAGAATTATTTTCAAATGCCATGAGAAGTCTAAGTTCTTGTTCACATTCTTCCTCACTGTCAGATAACCCATCACTATCTTCATTTGTATAGTAGCTTTTCTTAGTGCTAGACCGATTCTTATTTCTTCTTGCTACTTCTTTCTCTTTAGCAGATGTTTCTTTATAAGGACATTTAGCAGCATAATGACCAACTCTTCCACAATTAAAACATTTGAAAGGAAGCTTACCTATGAATCTTCCGGTTCCTAGTTGGAGTTTTCTCACAAAGTTTGCCTCATCTTCTTCTGAGATATATCCTGACCCTTCTGGTTTTTGAACTTCTTTCCCTTTTGTAGAAACTTTAAAAACAGCTTCTTTGACTTCAGATGACCCTCCTCTCCTCATTTCATATGCAGTCAATATGCCATGAAGTTGCACCATAGTAAGATTTTGAAGGTCCTATTTTTCTTCAAGAGCAGAAACTTTTGACTCAAACTTGGCCGTTAGTGATCTCAAAATTTTCTCAACCAAAGTGGATTCGGTTATTGTTTCTCCCAGATTTCTCATACGGTTTACAACATCATCAACACATAAAAAGGAACCAGCAATATTCTCATCACTATGCATTTTTAAATTTTCATACTCAATTCTGAGAGATTGAAGTTTTGCACTTTTTACCTTTGCATCACCTTCATAGCTTAGGATGATTTTTTCCCATATCTCCTTTGTTGTATTCAGCTGCATGACTTTGACAAATTCTGCTTCAGTTAGACTTCCAGTTATTGCATTGACCACTTTTGCATTTGATTCATAATTCTTTCTTTCAGTGGGATCTGTTGGTGTAGCAGCTGGATATTGATATCCTTGTTCAACAATGGCCCATATATTTTCTCCCATAGACTGAAGATAGGATCTCATCCTTATTTTCCAGAAGATTAAATTGTTTGCGTTGAAGAGCAGAGGTTTGATAGATGTCGTTCCCTCGTGATTGCTCATCCTGCTTGATCTTCCTTCTAGCGGTTAAGCCTTTTCAGAAGGACCTGGCTCTGATACCAATTGTTGGAAAAATACTGAGAGGGGGGGGGGGGTGAATCAGTATTTAGGATTTACTCAGCATCTTTTTACTTTTTCAATCTTTAATAACCCATACGCTACTTTACTTAACCAGACTCGCGTATATACGCGGATACCCTTTACTGAACTCGTGTATGCACAGAGATATTAATAAACAAACAATTCTTCACTTAGATCCTTACATGTATTCATTTATCAGATGTTTATATAGCAGTAGACATGTGCAGTAATAACAGAATGAAACATCACACAAAAGCATCACACATGAACACCATGATTTTTAGGTGGAAACCCAAGTCAGGAGAAAACCACCGCTGCCGTTGTCTCAGCCTTCAATATTTTATTATAGAGAAAAACTTCTTACAATCATGTACTGGTGCAGACTTATACCAGCACGCAGGCACCCACCTGCAGAAGGCTACAACCTTCTCTCATTTACCAGCCTCACCTGGAAGGGAGCTCCAACCCCCTGCTCTTGTTTACCAGTCTCACCTGGAAGGGAGCTACTACCCCCTGATATTAGCACCAGCCTCTGCTGACAGAAAGCTTCTATTATTAGACTGAAGGCTTCAACCCTCAGATCCACTGCAGACCATGTTTCATCAATTTTCAAACTGGATCCAACAGCTCCAACACAACCCTTCACTCTTCATCAAACATACTTTCCCCAATGCTACAAACAGAACAGAGAACCTCTGAAACTAGAATATCAGAGTTAACCCAGACTTCAGAACAGACCTTCAGAAACACATTCAACTTTGAGCAATCATCAGTTTAGATATCATACGCGCTTTTCTTTCGATGGATCCGCATATATACGCGCTTTCACTGAAGACAACTCGCGTATACATTCGTGCAACTTTTCAGAAAAACCCTAACAGGTAATACACGCCTTTGTAGAAATAGATCAACGTATATACGCGCCTTTAGTGAAGCGAACCTGCGTATGGATCTATAAAAGATAAAATTTGCAGAACAGACCAGATCTATGAACTTACCCAGATTTCTTCAACTTCTTCAACAGATTTGCGCTTGATCTTCATTACTTCTTTTCAGATCATCCAAGAGTTTCACCATTTCAAGATCTAGAGATCTTGGACCTTCATTATGTTCATAGATACATTATAGAATCAGATCTATCAATTAAGAGAAAAGTTTCACCATGCAGATATACTTCAAGGTGAAGTATTCATTAAAGCCCAGACTCATGCACACCTTTGTACAATGAAATTCTTCTCCTTATATAGATTTAGCCTTTTTCAATACCATGAGTCAAAACCACATTACTTCCGATGGTATTCCTGGACGGGACCACATAGACAACCCAACGCTCAATACAATGGGTCAATACCATGGTAATGCCCCTTGGTATTCTAATTTTGGAGCGGAAAAGTCCATACGTGACTTTGAACGTATTTTTCCGCGTGCATACGCGACTTCCCTTAAGCTAACCCGCGTATTACTTGTGACATACATTTTTCATCATTCCTTTCATCATTACATCTGAGTTGCTCTGTAAGCACATCATATCACATAATTACATCTTTACCAAGTCCATCAAGTCAGGAATAACTTCATCAAAAAGGTTGCCATCCTCTTCATCAAGTGGGTTGCCATCAAGGACAACATATTGCATCATATTGCCAACACTTGCAGCCTCTTGTAGCATTGAGATTGGCTATCTCATTGGTGGTTTGTGGGGAAAGCCACACGATTTTTGGTGTGCACCACTGACACCCTTTTTTACTCTCATGTTTATATCTTGTAAAGTGATTGTGGTAGAAAACAAGTGGCTGGTAAGAAATTGTTATTTTTCATTTTGATGTAGGCAAGGGATGCACTGCGCTGGTTGCATGGGTGGAACTATGATTCACTCTCTGGTTGTCATTTGGAAACTTTTTCTTATTGTACCTTGCTTCCATGTATTGTTGATATGTTTATGTTCATGGGGAGCTTTGATTGGAGAGTGGGCTTGAGACTAAAGATGCCCATTGGGAGCATGATTCTCCCTACTATACATGTTGTACATATCAGGAGGGATATCCTTCCTTCTAGATTTGGTGGTCTACATAAGGCCATTGTGGATGATCACTCCCTAAGTGGATATGGGGAGGAAATTTCTCATGGAGAACATACTCACATTGCACATTACATCATTCACTTTCTCCAGACTTGTGAAGGGATTGGAGCAACAAGAAAATGGTGGGGAGGCCACCCATCATTTTATTTTCTATGGAAGTGGAGATTCAAACTACGTTGGGTACATTTGAGGGACCATTTTCCTTCTCCTTTACTTCACATGGAAGCCAGCATGATTCTCCTTATGGTTCCCTTGGTTGATATTGCTAAAGCCTCTCTTGGGAGCATGATTGGAGGGGAGACACATTGGGTGAATGTGTCCTTGGAGGGAGAAAACTCCCACACACTTTGCACTACATGTTCTAAAGGGAGCATGGGAGATGGTATGGCCACTAATTCAGCACATTTTTTTCCTTATGAGGTGATCCATATGAGGAATGTGATGCCATATGATGATGACTTCCAAATCATCACATATGAGCTGATTTGGGCCCACATGTTTCACAACGTTGGAGGAGATATCCTTAGAGGTCTAATCTCCATTTTTCCATTTGAGGGAAATATCATTGCAACCCAGGATCAGCATACACTCTACACTTATCCTAAGTGGAGAGGAGGACAGCGTGGGGTAGGCTATTTTGTCTACCAGGATCAGATTTTCAATCCACCTACATTGCCGGAGCCAGAGGTGGAAGATGACTTTCAGGAGTTGCTAAGTTGGGAGGTAACTCATTTTGCATGGATGATTGCTTGGGGGATGGAGGATCCACATGAGGGAGATGTTCCTCAACACATCATAGACTCCATGCCTTTGGAGGAGGCTTTCTAGTTCTATCCTTGCAGTTGCTTGAGGACAAGCAACATATTCAAAAATTTTCCTACAATAATTTGGAATATTAACTTTTGTTGATTTCACCTAGGAGGAGAATAAATGGGTTAGGAGGTCCATGAATAATGATAAAATCAATAATATCCCTCATAGTATGAAAATGGATCATCTTTGGAGCTGTTTTTCACACCCTCATGTGTGAACAGGGTCATCTGCAAGTGGACAAGGTCAAGTTTGACCAAGTCAACAACGATGGGATAAGAGGTGGAGAGCACTTAGAGAAACAACGCAGTATGAATGGGAAGAGGGTTATTTGGTGGAGGAAACCCTAAAAGGAGTGGGACCCATGGAGAGGGAACCTTCACTTGTTTAAAAGGAGGGCAAGGAAGCCATTGTTTCTCATGCTTGGATTATTGATCTCATTGTCTATTTAGACATTGTGCATTATTTGTTTTTTAGCAAGAGTTGCCAAAGGAATTCATGTTTAGGATTCCTTCTCCTTCTTGAGAGGCATCTTGAGAGATTTTTCTTCATTCTCCACATTTCTTGGCTCAAGGCCAAAGCTAATCCTGTTAATTACTGCATTATTTCTGCTCAAGTATAACACAGTGTTGTTAGGTGTTGCAGTGGAGGAGCTGATTTTCAAAGGAGGGAGTCTCCATTGCTTTGGGAAGCTAGTTAGGAAGCTTTCTGGACTAATTTCATATCTTGGAATTAGGCCAACTCATTCCCATGCCCCTGCAGCGCAGTTTCATCCAGTGACTGCGTTATTTTTTGTGAGCATTTGCTGTGGGGCTTTGCAGATATGTTTGGAGGGTGAGATCTTAAGTGAGAGGATCAGCCTTTCATTCTAGAGATCCATTGGAGAATATATTTCATCGGATGCATCATATTGAGCCTTCTCCACTTATTTCCATTTCTTTAGTTTCTACTGCTACCCAACAGCTCCGGCATTTTGCAGATTTTTCATTTTAGAGCCAATCCTTCCAGGATTGATAGGAGGTAGTCTTTGGGAGCTGAGATCTTCACTCCCAATGTTGTATGGGCCATATATTTGTACATATATGTATTTTACATATGTTAGCATGCATTTTCTCTTATAAAACTGCGCTGTCATAGCTTGGGCATACTTCTGTAATAGTATTTTATCATGATTTATGTGCATGTATGTTGAGGCTGAGCATTGCTTGTCTTGAGTGACATTTTCCTAAAGGTCTTGTATTCATTTTTTGTTGCTATTTCTTAATAATATAGCTATGGATCTTTCTCACATCTCTATGAGTTTAGTGTCATTGCTACTCCATTTTTGTGTTTGCATATTGCTGGGTCTCCAACTTTAGAATATATTGAGATATTCTCATTGTTGTAGCATTTCCCTAATTTGGGATATTACATAAACTCTCTAATGATAGTGCTGCTGATCTATACTGTGCAGCCCTTGTCATGTGGTTGCCTTCTTCCTTGACATATCCTATGCCAAATTCAATCACTGGTATGCTACTGACATGTTCCTGCTACTCCTCTTGTATATGCTCATGCTCAAGTGAAGGTTGAAGCTTTTGGAGGTTTGTCTTCCATAGAAAGCTATCACCTCTCCAAAATCTCCCAATTATGGCCAATGCATGAATGAGTGGCCATCCTCCTCTACCAAATGGGGAAAATTCCTCCCTATGTGGAAGTATCCTCTGTTTCTCCAATGCCATGGAGTGGTCTTCTTACACCATGATGGTGCCATCCTCTATCCCAGAAACATATTCCTCCAGCGCAGAATAGCTGATCAGAGCAGGTAATGATGATATTGGGAGAATGTCTCCCTCCACCTTGAGCTTACCAAAGACCCTCTGCATTGTGCCAAATCCTCCCAAAGTTCTCACCCCTCCTGGATCAATGAGTGGTGAGGTGTCTCTCATCTCCTAATCTGGTGGTCTCCCGGGTGGAATTCCTCCATGTAATGAGACATAAAAGTCTCAGAGTAGATTGTATAGGTGAGTGGATTGGTTTGTCCCTCATTTCACTACGCAAACCAGTCTCCTTCTTCTGTGTATAAATCCCTTGAAATAAACAAGGGTGCATGCTCCACATCCTTTGATGCTGACCCACCTTTTCTTCTCCTCCTTCCATCAAGGTCTTACTGCCCATCACTACTGTCACATGTTGCTCCTTGGGAACCTTTTGTAAAGATGCAAAAGATCCTCTAATTGAAGCAATAGCTTCATGCCCATCCCCATGTGGTGATGGTCCTCCTCCTGAAGTGAAGGAGTTGTTACTTCCTCTCCGCTCTTCCTCATTAATATTTGAGAATACCTCATCAATAATGAGAGACCCTAGATCTTGGTCTTCCCTTGAAGGAGGAATCTCCATGTCTTTCTTTTGAGAAGAAAAATATTCCTGCAATGGGGATATTTCCATGGGAAAGGTATCATACAGGTTTTTATCCCCCTCAATAGACATATGAAGTGGAGTGGGTATAATAGATATTTCCAACTCATGCAAAGGTTTTGAATGTTTTAGTTTCGCTAGCTCAATCAAAGATGTTTCAAATTATTTTCCATCAAATCTCTTCACTAATATCTTAGTGAATCTTGCATAAGTAGCTATATTTGCATGATTAAATGAAGGAGATTCATAAAACCACAAAATACCTTTAAGATGAAGCGCTGCTATCCTAAGGGCTTCCTTTTCTGAAACTTGATGTAGCTGCAAGTATGAGTCTAGTTGCTCTATCCAATCCTTGGCTGTGCATGTGGATGACCCATCAAAATTTGGCAGAAATAATCTACCTCTTATGCTTCTGTTGTGATTGTTGGGTCTTATTTCCTCCTTGAGTTGGAAAAACCCTTGGAAGTTCAAGTGCTCCTTGAATCTCCAAGATTGAGATTAATAATCCTAAATATAGTCACTCAAAGTCTCCTCCTTTGGTGCATATTCTTCCTCCATCTCTCTTGTTGTGAATCTGGGAATAAAAATGCATTGTGGATCATATTGTGTGGCTACATACTCACACCCCACATGTAAAAATATATGGTTTTCTTCAGATTCAAACCCCCTTGGAGATTCCCTACACATCTCCTTTCTCATCTTCTTGATATCTTCATTGATGCTCTGCATAGTTTGAAAAAGAAGATTTGAGAGCTTCTCTTCCTCCCTTCCTCCAAATAGTGGAGTCTTATCTTTGTCCCTTTTGTACATCTTCTCTCCTTTTGAGAAGCTTCTCCATATGGTGACATATTGGCTGAATGCACATGTTGAGCCAAGATCATGTTCTGATACCAATGTAATATTCCCAAATGGGGAAACGGCAATATATGAACACAAAACTGGAAATAGAAATGTAAATAAACACATAAAAATTGGAGACTAATATAGAGTCATACCATTATGTATAATAACAAATAAATAAAAAATAGTGAGGCATAAATCATATGCAATGAGGAAACAAGCCTCCCATAAGAAATTACTCCCAAATATGAGTTGTTGTTACAATACAAAATGCCGGAGAGCAACTACAACGCGGTCATATGAAACATAAATATAGCTGGAGGTGGTACAATGATATAAAAATATTTATATAGGCCCCAATATATTCTAGACATACAAATATGATCAATAGATCAGCTTTCCAAGAAAACCCAAGAGGGTTTTCCAGAAAATGCACACAATGTGCCAATGTAAGTTGCAGCCCTAGGGTTGAAGATATGCTGGAACAAAAGAAATGAGAAGATATCATTGAATCTGATGTAGAAACCTACATCTCTTCTCCAATAGACCCCTCAGATGAAAGAATGGCTCCTCCACTGAAGAAATCACCTCCCAAAACAACCACTGCAACTACCCTTGCAACTCCTCCCTATAATAATGCATATCTGGATTGAAACTACACTGTAGGGGATAAATAATTCTTGGCTTGATGAAAAATTTGTCAAATAAGACGAAGGGGCTTCTTTACAGGCCTTCCAATGGATGGAAACCTTCCTCCACTGCAAAACTAGCTCTGAAGACACCCAATATAATTCTCCACTGATGCACCCTGCAACACAACACAATATTCTGTAGAAACTACGCTGATGAAGAAATATGTAGCTTGGCCTTAAGCCTGAGTGTGGAAATGAAGTGAAATAATCCTCCAAGAGGCCTCTCAAGGAAAGAGATGGGATTCCCACTCGAGAACACCCGGTGCTAAACAACACAACAATCTCAACTAAACAGCTGAAGAATGCAAGAAGTCCAAACAGACCACATACAAAATAATAATCCAAAACACACCCCATATGGCTGCCATCCTCTTCCTTATATAATTTATGAGCTTCCTTACTCTTGGCCCCACTCAATTAGGTCACTTCCTCCATGCAATCAATCTTCGTCCAAAACTGTGTTATTCCTCATTAAATGTCCACTCCTCCATAATAGCGTTTTTTATTTGGTCAAAGTTGACCTATTCAACCTATTCCATCCCTTGTTCACACTCAAAGGTGCTTTGTTTAGCTACTTAGAGGGTCTCCTTTCACACTTGAAGTGTTTTGATTGTTTCTAAGGAGATTTATGGGCCTCCCTACCCATTTATTCACCTACCTAGTGATAAAACAGTCTATAATATTCCATTTATCTAAAAGCTAAATTTTAGGAATATTACAAGCGCGGGGGATTTGGGGCGTGTCAAAGCCCCGATGAATTATAATGGGCCAAAGGGTAGACCAGGAGTCCACAAACCACTGTTTGCAGACCATAGAGTAGCGCAAGCTAAGATGGTATAAATAGATAGATAAATCGAGTCTAAAACGAATGCAAATAAGTAAGTAAGATTGGATATGAACTTGTGGATATTTTGTGTCGATTTTCTGGGTAAGGGCTCCTACTAGCTGTGTGCACAGAGACCCCAAGTCCAGCAGTGTGCAGACCCGTCTGGCTGCTTGCATGGGCTGATAATAGAGTTTGTAAGTTGGATCTGGATATGAATGAATGAGAAGGTTGTTGATGATGTTAAGTGTCCCTATGTTATGATTATTGGCTATGCTTGTGTTCTAAGATTATGTTTTCTTGCTGAATAATAATAATATATTGATGTGCACATGGATGTTATATGATAAATGTGTAGCTCTTATTAAAATAATATGCTCAGTTACCTGTTAATTATGATCAGTGCTTAGATGATATAATGTTATAAGGGTTCTGTATTAGAGCTTCCCTTGTGCAAGTCTGTTAGATCTGAAGGGGGCCACTTCAATTAAATCTCTCTCTCTCTTGGGGTGCAGAAAACTGGTTCCAACACCCTCCCATACTACTTTGGGTGAGACCTTGACCTGCGCAAGTGGGCCATTATCGAGAGGACCAGTAGTACCGGGGTTTGTTGGAAAACGTTAAACTGAACATGGGTCAAAACCTCTAAAGCCAACAAATGGTTCCGTTTCTGGGACTGGGAGAATTTTTTGAGAGAGATTGGGTAATGCCACAGGGTCTTTGGCAGTCGTTGAAGTAGGAGCTAGAGGACTGGTTCGAAAAATAGATTCAGGAGTTTTCCCTAAAAGAGAATAGAAGTAAGAAGCTATCTGCTGAAGAGTGGAAAAAAAAATATATTTTTATGGAAGCACATGAAATATTCTTTGTATCCTTTGCAAATAAATTACAAGATTGGTTGGCATGATTGGCAGAGTTTGAGACTTGCTGGAAAGATGACCGGGTCACACAGAGTACCCCCAAATCGATCCAACAATTGGAAAAGACTGATAACAAGATTACCAGGACTATAGAACACTGGGTTGATAGTATCTTGGGAGGGTTCATGAAAGAATTTTTCATTGATCAATTTGTGTCATATTCATAAGCGGAGCGAAGGTTCTTCAAGGGATTTAGAGGTAAGTTCCTGAAAACCCTGCCACTATTTATTAAGATGCTATTGAGTGAAAAGGGTGTCCTGTGTGGCCACATTGAGTGAATGACCTCTGACCAGAGTGGGAGCACAACACGAAGCGGTAAATAATACTGAGTTAATAAAGAAGAAGATAGATCGATATACATTCCCTTAAGGGAATCACATGATTTTAACAAAGGAGGGGCTGCACAAGTTGGAACCAACCCCCTGGCCACGCCAACATCAAACCCACTTAAGGGTAAGAATTCTCATACCCCAACTCTGCCACCATCTAAGGACGATATGGCTACGCACATGATACTACCTACCTTTAAGGGTGTAGGGGACGAATATATGTATTAATTCTAGCTTGTAGTTGAGTCTGTATGGACTGCACAGAACATTAATAATGATGCTATCAAATGAGCGCAACCCTCCATAGCCTTCGAAGTAAGGGCCTTGGACTGGTTTATGGGATACAGTGGTCAACACACGAATGCACCAATGCAAGATATTAAGGACGCCCTGAAGTAACAGTTCCGAAAGCCTAAATCATACTCTCAATGTGTAGTCGATGTGAAGGGTTTCAAACAGGGACCTATGGAGTCCATCTGGGAAGCTAACCCACGATTGAAAGAGGCCATAAATGATGGGGGATTTTTCTATGAGGATAAGAAGCACAAGGAATGGTTTATTGCCATGCTATTGCCACACCTGTGTGGACCCATGGGGCAGTAGAAGATCAGCTCCCAGGAAGAAGCTCTGGAGATTTCCATGAAGTTAGAAGCCTCGCCAAGAGATGATACGCAGTTCACAGATCCAAAGCCAGCTTGATGAAATGCACTTAGAAATTCAGAACTTATGGAAGGATCGAGGTAAGGAAGCTAGCCAGGATATCTGGGTCATACATTGTAGGGTGTCAGACCATACTAAGGATCAATGCCCTTCGTTATCATATTATATGCAGGTTGGGGGGCCAAGCCCTATCTTCCTAGAGAAATGGTTGGCCCTAGTAGTCCCATGTTGTGGTGCACTGACTGTCGGGTAGCAGGAAGACATGATACAGATCACTGCCCACGATTGGGTGCCTATGTTTCAGAACTGAAACAACAGTGGTGTAGATTCTTCTTTCTGTGGGTTATGACAAAAAAAAATTTGGAACACTCAACCTCATGGTAGATAGGGGAAACCTATACAGGGTGTAGGCAGACTCCTCATCGCCACTATCTCCTTCTGGGCGGGGTGAATCTCCCGCAAGATGAAAGGAAGGAGGGAGAGGGATGAGTGCAGGTCGAGGATGTGGACAGTTGATCTACTACAATTGTGGGTATTTGGGACATTTTACACAAGATTTCCCGAACCCTGCACGCCAGTCCTTAAGATATTGTAGGCAGTTCAACCATGTCATTGAATACTGCGCGATATTAATACCAAAAATGCAGGAGAAACAACAGAAGCCCATGAAGAATGTACAAAGGGTTAAGGCAGATCCATGAGATGATGGAACATGTATCAATGTGATCAAACGAAATGGCATTGCCATAGGAGGAGTCGAGGAAAAGGCTGAAACTGAATCACTAATCCAAAAAGCTGGGGAAAAAATGGAAAGCTTGGATCTGAACAAGGAGAAAGAAGCCTTCATAGAAGCTCGGAAGGAGATGGCCAAAGGCAAAGCATCTACTTCAAGGGGTATGGTAGATAAAAAAGTAGACGAAGTAGTTAAACCATTCCTCCAGGCACGTATGAAGCTGTTGCGCAACCAAAAGGCCATAGATAATCTCCAAGCATTAATAGATAGCTGCGTAGAAAATGTTGCTTTACAGCCAAAGGTTAAAACTGTGAACAAGCTATACAAGAACGAAAAAATGACTGGACAGGAGATGCGTATGACTGCACAGATTGGAGACTACGAAATGGACCAAGTCATCCTTGATTTATGATCAAGTGCAAATGTCCTGCCCAAGAAAACTTGGAAAAGAATGGGAGAACCTAAGTTGGAATGGTCTACTATCCATCTACGGATGGCTAATAAACAAAATATTATCCCACTAGGACGACTAAAAAAGGTTGTAGTAGACATTGCAGGCGTTAAGTTTTTTTCTGATTTTGAGATAATTCAGATAGTGGATGATGCAAACCCTTACCCTGCACTCTTGGGTCTAGATTGGGCTGTTGACGTGGGAGGTATCATTAAATTAAAAATAAGAAGCATGATCTTTGAAAATGAAGGTACACGGGTGATAGTCCCTTTGGATCTAGTAGAAGGGGAAAGGTACATTGAACCAGTACGAGAGGAGGAGGATGTTGATCACATCTACAAGCTGACCGCCTGGGATGACGAATGGATCAACCCCAGGACTGATGGTATGTTATGCTAGGAAAAATACAACGAATGCTCATATGACTCAGATGAAGAGATGGAAAATTGGCAGAACCATCTGCATGATGTATCTGCGCTGCGGTGTCTTAAGACCATAAAGAGCTTCTGATGCATCTCCTCATAGGTAAGAGAGCTACCCTACTTTGATGGTTCTCGTAATATTAAGGATTTTCTTAAAGAAATTGAAGCAGTTATCCCTGAAGAATGGATATTTTTGTCCGTTGACTTGGAAATGCATGCAACCCCCACGTGCTGGTGGGAAACCCATAAGGGAGCATTTCAGGACTAGGGGAATGTAGAAAGATGATGATCTTACGATTTGACCCCCCAGTCAAACCACCAATGCAACTCTTCTCAGGACGAGGGGATCTGCGCAAGCACTTGGCTCTCTGGATGGAAGTATGGAATAAAAACACATGGAATGAATGGGTCCATATGTTTATTCACGTGTTGGGACCAATCCCTACCATTTGGTATTTGGATACAGAACTACATCAATGTACTCATCATTGGGATACAATGGCTGAGGATTTTGTAATAACTTTTTGATTAACAGGAGGAACTAAGAAACTTGATGAAGCCTTGCAAGATATATATGCTCTGGTCTTCAATGAGTCCCTCCCTAAGTAGGAGTGTACTGCGTTAGCCTGGGACTAGCAGATACATGATATTGCAAACTGAAAAAAATTGTTAATAGAAGAATGTGATGAGGATCCCCGGAATATCACTATCCTAGAGTCAGAAGGAGAACGTGCCATTGTAGGCCCCTTGCTATAGGCGGTCGATGTTACCAAACCATTGAAACTGAAGGAAGTTAACATTGGCATAGAAGAGCAGCCCAAGATGGCCAAGATTGGGAGTACTGGGATGATGAAATGATGGGAAAGATCGTAGAATTGCTGACTAAATATCACGATCTATTCCCCACAAAGTTCTCTGAACTCAAAGGGATCGTAGGGGATATGGGTGTTATGAGGATTACCTTGAAACTAGATTAGTAGCCTGTCAAACAATGTCCCTATTGCCTGAACCCTAAATACAAACAGAAAGTTTAGGAGGAAATTGAGAAGATGGTGGCTGCAGGTATCATTGAACTAGTAGAACAGTCAGATTGGGTAAGTCCTATGGTGGTCCAGGAAAAGAAGCCTAAAGGAGAGATAAGGATCTACGTAGACCTATGCAAGTTAAATGATGCCTGTGTACATGACCCCTTCCCTGCGCCATTCTCCGAAGAAATTTTGGATAATGTGGGAGGTCAGGAAGCTTACTCATTTACTGATGGGTTCTCAGGGTACCATTAGATCCACATACCACCTAAAGACCGCAGCAAGACAACCTTCGTAACTGAGTGGGGCCCGTTCCAGTACACTGTCATGCCATTTGGACTAAAGAATGCCCCTACCAGCTTTTCACGCGTGGTTGTAGCAATATTCAAGGAATTCATTCACATGTTTCTGGAAGTCTATTTTGACGATTGGACAAATTTTGGGTTAGTAAAGAACCATGTGTCAAACCTGCGCATAATGCTGGATGCCTGCAGGAAACACCAAATTTCGCGAAACATCAAGAAATGCATATTTTGTGTCCCATTTGGAATTCTATTGGGACACATGGTGTGTCAACAGGGATTGATGGTTGACCCAAACAAGATCACAATTATCATCAATTTGGCGGTCCCCACTACTGAGAAACAATTGCGCTCCATCCTAGGCCACATCGGTTACTACTGAAAGTTTATTCAGGGGTACGATTTGATCACTGCCTCGATGGAAAAATTGCTGAAGAAGGATGTCTCATTTTTTTGGGATGATCAATTTTAGAAAAGCTTCAAGCTATTAAAAGAAAATATGGTAATTGAACCTATTCATATATTCCCTGACTGGGCAAGGGTTTTTCATGTACACGTGGATGCATTAGGGATCGCATTAGGAGTTGTCTTGGCACATCCTGGAGAAGGGCACATCGATCACCCGGTGGCCTTCGCTAGCAGGAAGATTTTGCGTGCAGAGCGTAACTATTCTACCACGGAGCGTGAAGGGTTGGCGATGGTGTATGCCCTACAGAAATAAATGCACTATTTATTAGGTGGAAATTTCAAAATGTTCATGCATCATTCAGCTTTGAAATACTTGGTTAATAAGCCTGTGTTTGGGGGAGGGAATATTTAGGTGGTTACTATTGTTTCAAGAGTACGATTTTGAGATTATATTGAAACTAGGGAGGTTAAACACGGGACTGTATCACTTGTCTAGAATCAGGAATGGGGAAGAGCCGACTAACCTAGAAGAAGGATTACCTAATGCACAAATATTTTCTATCAAAGTGATTGACAAGCGCTTTGCAGATGTTGTGCAATTCTTGACCACAGGCAAGGCGCCTGATGGCTACTCAGTACCACAAAAAAAGGAATTGGTCGCCCGTGCAGGCGATTTTACCATAATCGTGAGATAACTCTACAAGCTAGGTGCGGATGAAGTGTTGCGAAGGTATATACTAGAACACGAGAGAAAAGGTATCTTGGGTGAGGCCCATGGAGGAATTGCATGAGGGAATTATGAAAGTAAATCCACTGCATAGAAATTATTAAGGGCCTGATTGTGGTGGCCCACATTGCACAGCGATGCCCATGCGTACTACTGGGCCTGTTACGCGTGCCAACGAACTGGAAAGCCCTCACGTCGAGACGAAATGCCCCTGCAACCACAGATGGCTCTGCAAGAATTCAAAAAATGGGCCATAGATTTTGTGGGACCCATCAATCCCCCAGGAAAGAAGACAGGTGCCTGATATATCATCACTACCATGGATTATGTAACCAGATGGGCGAAAGCAAAAGCTATCAAGGATTGTACTACATATACTACTGTGCACTTTATTTTTTAGCATATTTTGACTAGGTTTGGGTGCCCGAAGATCCTAATGAGTGACAGGGGTACGCATTTCGTTAATAAAACTATTTTGGCTTTGATTGAGGAATTCCAGATCCACCATGCGAAGAGCACCCCGTATCACCCACAGGAAAACGAGGCCGTAGAAGCCTTCAATAAAATTTTAGAACATGCGCTCACTAAGGTCTGTAATGTTGACCGAAGAGACTAGGACATGCACATCCCCTCGATACTCTGGGCCTATAGGAATACATGTAAGAAACTCATGGGAAAATTTCCCTTCATAATGTTCTACGGGAAGGAGGTCGTCATTCTTATGGAATAAATTGTTCTGAGCCTGCGCATCTCAGCTTTCACAAATATGGTAGAACCAGACATCATGGAGGATTGCTTAGCATAGCTAGTGGCCCTAGAAGAACGTCATTTCATTTCTTAGTTCCACCATCAGGTTCAGAAGGCTTGCAAAAAATCTTGGCATGATTGACATATTCGACAGAAGATATTTAAGGAGGACGAATTAGTATTACTTTATGATAGCTAGTTTGTGTAATAGCTAGGAAAGTTCCGTAAGCACTGGTTGGGCCCATATATAGTGAAGGAGATTACCGATGGTGTTGCGGTAAGATTGGCTACACTTCACGGAGATCTCCTGCCGGGGTACATTAATGGAAGTCATCTAAAGCCCTATAGGGACAACCCAGTGTCGACCAAATGACTATATGGTCGGGGTAGCTATGTAAAGGATGTTGCACACTTTAGGGCACACAAAAAAGGACAGGATTGATGAATGCACAGGGCAGAAGGTGCAAAGGGGTGCGACACAAGCACATGGCTAGTACGCGGCAGAAAAAAATAGCTGTTGGAATAGGGTGCCAGGGTGGAAAAGCGATTTTTTCGAAGAATGAAACGGGAAATTGGCAATTAATGTGGTGATTTGAGAGGATTTTTACCATTTTTGTAATGATATATTTTATTTAAGGCTAATCCGACCATTTTCCATCATCGTGAGCTATAAGAAGAGGGGCTTCGGTCACAAGGAGTTTGTTTGTTGTCCGAAACTCTCGCGCCTTGGCCACCTCGGTGAATTTTGTCTAGTTTGTACAATTGCCATCCACATGTATGAGAGAGATACCCCTTCTGATAGTAGCAACCCCGAATTTATCTTCTGAGCAAGAATGACCACTACAAACCCTAATGAGTCATTTCCTGTCACAGCTTCCAGAGAAGCGAGGTCTCATGATGTATTCGAGTGAACCCTAGAGATGGAGGATGTTGTGTCCACACCGGCCAGGAGAAAGGGCAAGGGGAAGGTGCACAAAGCAGAAAAGGGAACAGGAAAAGAAGAAAAGTGGACCAAGGAAAAACCATGCATGTCCCCTTGGATTTTGCATTCCCCCAAAAAGTGCCTAAGGTACGATCACTTGATTTGTCAAAGCGCCCTATGACAATTATGGAGGATGCCCTGTATTCGACTCCACTAACCTGGCTACTGCCTTATGTTAAGCCAAGAAATCCAGCAACGTGCACCCCCAAGAATGTTGATGTCATCCACACTTACCTCGAGATGCCTCTGATCCCGGAAGAGGTGCCCCTGCATGGAAATATGTTCGGAGGCCTACTCCTCCTTAAATTTGATGATCATGACCTGGGAAACCTGGACGCCTTCCCTACACTGGATCCAAAGCTATATATGGAAAGGGTAATGTACGACAACGTGCCGAAGGTAGAGCCAATGCTGTGGGCATGTGGATTGGTAGGTTCGGGGATCTTAAACTTGTTTCGCATCCCCCACTTTGGTCGTTACAACATCATCGGCCTGGTTTTTCTCCAGCTGTTGGCATTGGTCCACGATGGGTGCTTATGGATCCAAGGTTGCATCTCGATTGATGCTGCTTTAATTAACTGAATCACCGACCTCACCATGCAATGGCCAAATCCTAAGGAGGGAATTGGTAATAAGTATGAGCAATAGATTGATGAAGACATCCAAAAGAAATACCTTGTTGTTCGCAACAAAAGAGGGTTTAAGATAGATACAATCAATGATCTAGGGACGCTCATGGGTACCCTACTGCTTGCATGCAAATTGATGCGCAAATGCTAGGCAATGGCCGCCCCCGCCTATGTAATTCAACTCATCAGTAGATGAAAAAAGGGAGTCTGCTTCAACTGGTCGCAGTACCTTGTCGATGAATTTATAGAAAATGTGCATGAGGCCCAGGATCAAGGAAAATATTTCTTCTACTCCTGGTTGATGCTGTTAATTTCCTTAGTGCATGGGAGGCACCTGAAGAGGCAGTGATCCCTAATCTTGAGACAGGAATGTGTGAAGGAGCATGGTTTGAAAACCTCTGGGATTCAAAGGATTCCAAGTGGTTCGAGGAGAACAAGGTCTTCTAGGTACTATATGATCATGCCCTGGCAGTGGAAATTCATTCCCATCCGCGCGTGTCACCTACAGTCTACAAAAAATGCAAGGATATCGTGGCATTCCAGGTGTGCATGCATAACGTGCAAGTTCGGGCACACAGAGATCCAGCTTGGTATAACCTTCCTTATATGACCACAGAATCATATATTGTCCAAGTGATTGCAACTTGGCCACCTAAGTGGAAGATTGGCGCCAAGACATCCGGCCCAATGTAATATCCCAAAATGGGGATGCAACAATACATGAACAAAAAATTGGAAATAGCAGTGAAAATATCATGCCAAAATGTATGGAAACCATGGAGCCATTTTATTATGTAAATCAGTATAAAATGAGTACAATAGAAGTCAGCATAACTCAAATAATCAAGGCAAACAAGCCTCCCATGAATACATATGCCAAAAGTGAAATGCTGCTATATTGCAGAATGTTCGTGAACATGTACAGCACAGTCATATATGGTACACTACTACATGGGAATGTAAAATAACATAAATCTGCAAATATATGGCTCATACAATGTTGGGAGTGAATATCTAAGCTCCCAAACACAATTTCAAGAAAATCTTGGATGGATTTCCTAAAATATACAAAATAGAAAAAATGATAGAGTTGCAGTCCTAGGACTGAGTAGCAGCTGGAACTCAAGAACTGGATGGAGATGGCTGAAGATGATGCACAAGATGAACAAACCTCCTCCAATGGATCTTCCAAGTGAAAGGATGATCCTAACATTGAAGATCTTGCCCTCCAAACAATCTGTAAACCCTCACTGCAAATGCTCATTGAAAATAACGCAGTCACTGAGGGATACTGCGCTGTAGGTGAAATAAAATGGGTTGGCCAAGTGCCAAGATCTGAAATATGCTCCAAGGGCTTCCTCACTGATCTCCCAAAGGAAGGAAAGCTTCCTCCTTTGAAAAATAATCTCTGAAAGTGGTGTTGTGAAACATCCACTGCAACACCCTGCAAAACAATGTTATACTGCTCCAGAAATAACGCTGTAGCTGAAGGAGGTGGCTTGGCCTGAAGCCTGGATGTGGAAAAATGAAGTACAAACTCCTTCAAAAGGCCTCTCAAGAAAGAAGAAGGAATTCCTAAACAGGAATTCCTTGTGCTAAGCAACACAACAATCTCAACCAAACAGTTGAAGAAAGCACAAAGTCATACATACCATAAAATCAATATTCAATAACATGTCCTGCTATGGCTACCTTTCCCTCCTTAAATACAAATGGAAGCCTTCTCATCTTGGGTCCCACTCGTTAGGGTTTCCTCCACCAAGGAATCTTCCTCCCGCTATCTCTACGCTGTCTCCAAATATGATCTCCACCTCTTATCCCAACGTTGTTGACTTAGTCAAACTTGACCTTCTCCACATGCAAAAGTCCCTTTTCACACATAAGGGCATGAAATCCATCTCCTATGATGATCCCTTTCCGCACTATGAGGGATTTTATTCTTATTTCTGAAATGTATGGGCCTCCTTACCCATTTATTCATCTCCTAAGTGAAATAAGCAAAATTCAATATTTCAATTAGCTGCATGCTAATTTTGGAATATTACGGTCCTCCCCTCCCAAATGTTGCTTGTCCTCAAGCAACTGTAAGGATAGAACTGAGAAGTCTCCCCTCCTCCAACTATAGCATCCACATATGATGAACTCCTCCAAGTAATGATATGTTGTCTCTTCAATGAATCTCCATATTTCCCCTCCCAAGCATGCAAGCCAGCCAAATAGCTATCATCATGAATAAGTAAAATACTCAAGGAGGCAATAAGGTGATGTCTAGAGGTCCCCTTGAGGCATGGGATCTAAAATTTATTAGGAATCATCATTCCCTTGTGGATCCTCCATCCCCAAGCTATCATCCATACAAAATGAGTTACCCCCCAACATGGAAAATCCTGAAAATCCTCTTCCACCTTGAGCTCCTGCAATGTAGGTGGGCTGAAAATCTAATCATGGTAGACAAAGTATCCTATCCCATGCTATCCTTCTGTGCACTTATGATAAGTGTAGAGTTTTTTCTGATCTTGGGCTGCAATAGTGTTGCCCTCAAGTGGCAATAAGAAGACTAGATCTCCAAAGATCTGCTCTCCAACGTTATGAATCATGCTGGCCCAAATAATTCCATATATGATGAGTTGGAAATCACCATCATATGGCATCCAATCAATCCCATGGCCCACCTCATAAAGAAACAAGTGTTTTTCTATGGTGGCCATATCAACTCCCATGCTCCCATTATAACATGTAATGCAAAAAGTGTGGGAATCCTCTTCCCAAAAGGACACATCCAACCAATGTGTCTCTCCCCCAATCATGCTCCCAATAAAAATAATATCAACAAAAACATATGGAACCAAAATGAGAATCATACATGCTGCCATATGAAGCAAGGGAGAAGGACAATGGTCCCTCAAATGTAGCCAACGTAGTTTGACTCTCAACTGCAATAGAGAATGACATAAAGTGTGTATTCTCAACCACTTGCTTGATGCCCCAATCTCCTCACAAGTTTGGAGAAGGTGTATGGTGTATGGTGCCAAATGAGCATGCCCTGCAAAAGATATAATCTCCCCAAGTCCTCTTAGGGAGTGGCCATCACCAATACTGCTTATGGCCCCAAGTAGACCATGAATTCTAGAAGGAAGATTGCTCCTTCCTTGAGCAATATCCTACACATATATGGTTAAGGGTTGCACATATACATTATACCAATCATTATGCAAAAAAACAATACCCTTACCATATGTTTCGCCCATGCAAATGGAGTGGCTCATAGATGAGTCTCCTCTCATCCTCAAAGAGAAAAGAGGTGGTTGTGTTAAATCTTCCAAAGATTTATGTATTTCGTCCATCTCCAAATGATCCATGCATCTCCTCATATGCTGATATATCTCCTCCTTAAATCCTTCCCAAAAATACCCCTCCAAGATGGTGTGGTATGATCTCATAGGATAAGTGTGGCTGAAAAGGAAATATTCATGAGCTACTTGTAGAAAATTCTCCTTAAGCTTAGAAGCTCTAGATAAGAATATCCTACCATGATATTAGATGACCCCATCTCTAACTAAATATCCCTCCTCATGCAACTGGTCATCCAATATCATACAAGTAAAAAGATCCTTGGAATACTCCACCAATAGTTGGGAATTCCAATATGGATCTATCCTCCATAGTGACAGTGTTTATGATCTATCATGAAGAACATTTGTCATATGGATGTCCTCTTCTTTGACATCTCCCATGCCAAAGATGCAAGTTGGAAGGGTGTTATCCTTCCCATGTTGCTCTGCCACAGCGCAGAATCTGAAATCAGAGTGGGTAATGATTATGTTGAGAGAATGTCTCTCCTCTCCTTGAGTCTACCCAAGACTCTCAGCGCTGTACCAAGTTCTCCCAAGGTCCTCACCCCTCTGGAATCAATGAGTGGTGCCTCCAAATGTAAAGCATTCCTCATCATCTGATGATCTGGTGGTCTCCTTGGTGAAATTTCTCCATGCAATGAGACATCAACATCAAGAGTAGACTGTATATATGAATGGACATAATTTCCCCTACCCTCACTATGAAATTTAGTCTCCCTCTTAGGTTCATAAACCTCTTGAAATAGATAGGGGTGTGTGCTCCTCATCACATGATGCTGGTCATCCTCCCTATCTCCTCCTTTTATCTCCATAGTTTCACACCATATCATCAATGGCACATGTAGATCATGAGTTGTGCCTGATCTCCACATATGAGATCCTAGGGAATTACTTGCAATGATACAAGAATCCCTCTAGTTGGAGCATGTGCTCCCTCTACCTCTGCATGAGCTGCTAGATATACTTTAGAAATGATAGCATTGTTGCCCTCAACCTTTTCTTCCTCCTCAATATGAATAGGAAACCTCCCAAGAATTGGATCCTCTTTTGGAAAAGGGATTTGCATGCCCTCTTGTTCAAAAATGTGAGATACAGGTCTTGCCTCTAACAAGGTATGATGCAAGATGTCAGCCTCCTCAATGGTTTTCTGAAGTGGAATTGAGCTCATAGGTTCCTCCAACACATGCAAGGTATTTGTTTTTTTAAGTTTATTTAGCTGCAACACATGTGTTTCAGATTGTTTCTTGTCAAATATTTCCACTAATGTCTTAGTGAACCTTGCATAAGAAGAATTATTTACATTTTTCAAAGAAAAACACTCAAATATCCACCATGCATAGACCTTACCTCCAAAATGCAGCACTGCAACTTTGATGGCTTCATCTTCAGAAATTTGGTGTTGCTGCAAATAGGTGTCTAGCTCCTCCACCCAAGCTCTAGCTGAACATGTAGGTGAACCATCAAAATTGGATAGAATAAATATATCCATATCATGTTGATTGCTTCTCTTCACCCTGATCTTGCAAAACTCTGGAAAAGTGATGTGATCTCTAAAATTCCGAGTTTGAGATTCATACTTTTACACAAAATCACTAAGAGTTTCCCTCCTAGTCATTCCTTCTTCTCCCCTTTCTCTCCTGGAAAATCTGGGCATATGACTATGTTGTGCATCATAGTGTGTGGCTACATGCTCACACTCATCATATGAAAATCTAGAGTTTTCTTCAGATTCAAACTCTCTTGGAGATTCTCTATTCATCTCCCTCCTCATCCTCTTGAGATCTTCATGAATGCTCTGCAAATTTTGAGAAAGAAACTTTGGAAGTTTCTCCTCCTTCCTCCCTCCAAAGAATGGAGTCTTCTTTCTCTCTTTTCTATTCATATTTTCTTCTTCTTCTCTTCTTGATAGCATATTGGCTGAGATTCCATAGGCTGAGCCAATATTATGCTCTGATACCACTGTAATATCCCAAAATGGGGATGCAGCAATACATGAACACAAAACTGGAAATAGAAGTGAATAACATCATACCAAAATGTATGGAAACCATGGAGCCATTTTATTAATGTAAATCAATAGCAAATGAGTACAATAGAAGTGAGCATAACTCAAATAATCAAGGAAAACAAGCCTCCCATGAATACATATGCCAAAAGTGAAATGCTTCTATATTGCAGAATGTTCATGAGCATGTACAACGTAGTCATAGATGGTACACTGCTACATGGGAATGTAAAATAACATAAATATGAAAATATATGTCTCATAAAATGTTGGAAGTGAATATCTAAGCTCCCAAACACAATTTCAAGAAAATCCTGGAAGGATTTCCTGAAATATACAAAATGGAAAAAATGCTGGAGTTGCAGTCCTAGGACTGAGTAATAGTAGCAACTCAAGAACTGGATGGAGAAGGCTGAAGATGATGCACAAGCTGAAAAAAACTCCTCGAATGGATCTTCCAAGTGAAAGGCTGATCCTAACACTGAAGATCTTACCCTCCAAACAATCTACAAACCCTCACTACAAATTCTCACTAAAAATAACGCAGTCACTGAGGGATACTGTGCTGTAGGTGAAATAAAATGGGTTGGCCAAGTGCCAAGATCTGAAATATGCTCCAAGGGCTTCCTCACTGATCTCCCAAAGGAAGAAAGCTTCCTCCTCTGAAAAATAAGCTCTGGAAGTGGTGTTGTGAAACCTCCACTGCAACACCCTGCAACACAACGTTATACTGCTGTAGAAATAACGTTATAGCTGAAGGAGGTGGCTTGGCCTGAAGCCTAGATGTGGAGAAATGAAGTACAAACTCCTTCAAGGGGCCTCTCAATAAATGAGAAGGAATTCCTAAACAGGAATGCCTTGTGCTAAGCAGCACAACAATCTCAACTAAATAGTTGAAGAAAGGACAAAGTCATACAGACCATAAAATCAATATTCAATAACATGTCCTGCTATGGCTACCTTGCTATCCTTAATTACAAATGGAAGCCTTCTCATCTTGGGTCCCACTCATTAGGGTTTCCTCCACCAAGGAATCTTCCTCCCAATATCTCTGCATTGTCTCCAAAGATGATCTCCACCTCTTATCCCAGCACTATTGACTTGGTCAAACGTGACCTTGTCCACATGCAAAAGTCCCTTTTCACACATGAGGGTCTGAAATCCAACTCCTATGATGATCCCTTTCCACACTATGAGGGATTTTATTCTTATTTCTGAAATGTATGGGCCTCCTTACCCATTTATTCATATCCTAAGTGAAATCTGCAAAATTCAATATTCCAATTAGCTGCATGCTAATTTTGGAATATTACACCCAGGCACAGCTGGCCAAAGCACAGCCCCGAAGGATACTACTCCATCAGCCACAATGAAGGAATCAGAGGTTCCTGCTATGATGCAGCGTACGACCCCCACCACCCCTAAGGGCACTACCATGCAGATAGAATCAGAGTCCCAATAGGATCAGGACTTCGACGATCTTGGTGGCGAAGACACGACGTCCTTGCATGGTATCAAATGCACCAACGAACCTCCTAAGTGACCTAAGAATAAGCGTAAGTTTATTAAGCCTGGCGCAGATGCAGAGGTTACGTCGACAGAGGATTACCTAGAGAAAATTGCGGATATCGTCACCATCGTGTCCGAGGACAGATTAGCTAGTTTGGAAGGATAGCACAAGGCTACGGTCAAAGTTCTGCAAGCTGAGATATAGGCTCTTCAAATAAAAGCAGACACGCTTCAAGAGAGCATGGATCAAGAGAGGCAGAATCAAGCGAGCGTGGATCCAGCGAGGCGGAGTCAAGTAGGCCAGCCAGCTCTAGTTATGACCCTGACCACCATCACAGATAACTAGATCTTCCCCCTCTCGGACGTTACATTTGCAATGATACCCGTGGAATTGTGCAACTAAGTCCGTGCATTCTCTTTAGTTGATCTCGAAATTGGGCACTTGACAGGTGCACAACTACATGACTTGTGTACCTCCATCACTAGTGAGCTTTAGCATAGAGAACTACGAGCATAGAAGCACCTTAGTGAGGCCAAGTAGACGATTGTGACTAAAGCTATTGACGCCACCCAGGCCCAGGCTGCACACATCATCGACATCGCGTAGTAGGATGAATTAGAGAAGTTGATCGATCGGCTCTATGAGGACATGCCGGAAGTAATTCTTGCCTCTGCTATGCCACATGCCATGGTTGAAGGCTTGGTTTCTGCTTTGAGGGCGTCTCAGACTGAGGTGTAGGCTTTTAAGGCTGATTTGGAGCTTCAGATAGCATCACTTCATGCCAATATATAGCCTGAGACCCCACCCTTTCGGAGGTATGTGTCCAACGAGCCGCGTGGGGTATGGAAGCTTCAACCACTATTACCACGCAGATCACTCAGGGCACCGCGTTGTTTGAGACTTCTATGGAGTTATTGTCCCAGGTGCAGTGTGACCCCCTCCTTCACCAAATCGATCAAGAGCTGCACCAAAAGGAGCAATATTTTGAGCATATAGAAGCCACTATGACCACCCTTGTCCCAGCTCAACGACTAGTGCGCTTTCAAACTAGCCACACGATCAGAAGTGAAATTCTGGGGCTCCAGCATAAGAAGTAGGTACTCAGTGACCATCTGACACCCTGGGATGATGAAGCTCTCAAGCTTTCGCAGGAGTTAGAAGGGGCTGTGAGACATTTGAATCAAACCTTGGAAAGTGTCACTGCTACTACTGAAGGACCAACTTCACAAAATCTAGTTGATATTACGTAGAAAACATCCGCGCAAAGCATAGGTGTTCTTCCCTTGTTGGCTTCTGTTATTGAGCAACTCCAGGAAACAATGAAGACCCTGTTGGCACTGTGACTCGGGACGAGTCATAAGATTGTGTTGGGGGACTATTGGAAGGTGGTCCCATAACTGCATTTTTGGTCCAGTTTTGTGATATTTCGTAATACTTAGTCTAGCGCAGGGGCTTTGTGGTGGGTCAAAGCCCCGATGAATTGTAATGGGTCAAAGGGTAGACCAGGATTCCAAAAATCACGGTTTGCAGACCATAGACTAGCACAGGCTAAGATGGTATAAATAGATAGATAAATCGAGTCTAAAACGAAGGTGAAGAAGTAAGTAAGCTTGGATACGAACTTTTAGATAGTTTGTGTCGATTTTCTAGGTAAGGGCTCCTACTGGCTGTGTGCGCGAAGACCCCAAGTCCTGCTGTGTGCAGACCCTACTGGCTGTGTGTGCGGGCTGATAATAGAGTCTGTAAGTCGGATATGGATATGAATGAATGAGAAGGTTGTTGATTATGTTAAGTGTCCCTATGTTATGATTATTAGCTATGCTTAGGTTCTATGATTTTTTTTGCTTACTGAATACGAATAATATACTGATGCACAAGTGGATGCGATATGATAAATGTGTAGCTATGGTTAAAATACTTTGCTCAGTTACCTGTTAATTATGATCGATGCTTAGCTGATATACTATTAAATGGATTCTATATTAGGGATTCTCCTGCACAAGTCTGTTAGATCTGAACGGACCCACTTCAATTAACTATCTCTTTCTCAGGGTGCGGAAACCTAGTTCCAGCACCCTCCCATACTACTTTGTGTGAGACCTTGACCTACGCAAGCGGGCCATTGCCGAAAGGGCTAGTACTATCGGGGTTTGTTGGGAAACCTTAAACTGAACCTGGGTCAAGACCCCTAAAGCCAACACATAGTGAGATAGACTCCCTGCATGAACCTAAAGGCTTGAAACAAAAGTGCTATACTGGCAGTCATAGGCATGGGTCCTATGGCATGAATAACAGGGGGGAAAATAAAAAATGGGGCTAAGAGTATCGGAATTGAGTGATATCATACATTCCTCTTGCATAAGTTACGATATGATGTGGCCCCAATATAACACTACAAAGGCATATGGTAGATGGATGAGTAACACAAAAAGGAACAAGATGGCACAAAGGAGTTTGTATCAAGATTAATAATGATTGTTGAATATCTCTAGGGTAAGGCAGCAAGGACCACAATTGCGTAGAGGAGTTGGTATCAGGAGTAATAGCGACTGGCAAAGATTTCTGGGTCAAGGCAGCAAGGACCACAATTTATATAAAATGATGTTGGGTTTTCCTTGAGGTTAGACAAGCCATATCTGTGTTTCAATGCATGCCTCAGTGAATTAAATGAGCATCAAAGAAGCCATTTCAAAGTACATTCGAGCTATGTGAAATTATGAATAAGCATGGAGAGCCTTGGTGAGAGGGATTTTTGTTCATAGAGAGGAATTTTCCTGGTTGAAGTGTGCAGGTGGAATGATAATTAATTCTTAGTATGATGAAACAGTCAGGTTCCCATTCTCATGTTTAATTTAGTGGTAGAGACCAAGTCAGATGTAGTAGCAGAATGGAAGATCCATGTCGAGGTACACTCAAGAAGTATGGAAATAGGAAATAGTGGCAGCATCGAGCGAAGTGCAGTTGTGGAACACAACCCAAGTTCTTAGATGAGAAATGAAAGGGGGAGGGGGAATGTAGCATATTTGAGTGAGCTATGGAGAGAGAAAAGGGATCATAATCTATACTGTGTGAAATATCAAGAGAACATGTTTTGCGGAAAAAGGGTGAGAGTGCCTATGCAGAAGAAAAGATAACCCAAGAGAGTTTGTGCTACTATGTGAGAAGAGGTAGAGAGTTCCTATGGAGAGGGTCAAGAGAAATGTGGTTCTGTGGTGAGAAAGGTTGAGAGTTCCTAGGTAGAGGGTCAAGAACAGTGTGGTGTTGTGGTGATAAAGGTCGAGAGAGCCTATGTATAGAATCGGCTAAGTGGTGAAGGCATATGGTTGAGAGTAGAAGGCTGAGAGTTGAATGTATGTTGTGAGAGAAAAGGTCCAAGAATATTTGATGTTGTAGTGTGGACAATGGGTTGTGAGGAGTGAATTTTTTTGAGCAGAACAATAGGTTGCAACAAAATGAGTGGAGGATAGAGCAAAGCTAATAGCAGGTAGAGTTGCTGCCATATAAAGTGAACATTAGTTCCTTACCGAGTGTGAGTTGGTGCTTGCACACAAGAAGTTGTTGATTCCATATGTAGTCAGTACTTGAGAAGGCTTTGGGGTTGGTACCTCCTGCAATTTGGTGCTTACATAAATCCAAGGAGATGCAAGTTGGTTCTTGCAACAAATCTGTAAAGTTGGTGCTTTTGGTAAGTTAGAAAGGTCACTACAGGAGTTGTTGCTTCATGCTAGTGGGTGTTAGTTAACAAATAAGGGGATTTTGTGCTTCCTGTGAGTAGTAACTCACAAATCATATTGATTTAATAGAGTAGGTTCTCTTATTTTACATCAATAACAACAACAAGCTTTGGTGGTTTTTTCCTAAAATGGTTTCCACATAAAACCTTGTGTCTCATGTGTATGATGCTCATGTAGTGAACTTGTATGATTATTTCATATTCATACCATATTATATGTTGTTGTTGATTATATGGATGTTTTCCAAATTTGAATAAGAAAATAAATTGGAATAATGAATTGAAAATTAGCCTTAATACTGATTCACCCCCCTCTCATTATTAACATAGTTTCCAACAATTTCTTGAGTGACTTCTCCAAGGCTATGGATGTTCGCTGGTAGCAGAGAAACACCAACGACTTATATCAAATTTATAAAAAAATCAAGTTCATATATATACTATCCCTATCTCCTATCAGAGTTGTTGATGACTGACCAAAATCTTGTGACATGTTTCGAATCACACCAATCAAAGTGAAAAAGAAACTAGATTCATAACCGAGGTTGAATAGTGAAACTAGTGGAATACATATGTATGATTTAATACTTCCTAAGGATTAGAATTTACTTCAAATAAGGGCTAAATAGAGATGTTGAGGTCCTACCAGTGAATCTCCAATTATTGTAGTGGCTACAACAACCCCCAAAATTTTCAAAAATATAAATCTGCAGTCCCCTAAATTTCTCTTTCGACTCTTCTTTCAATTTAATTCTACCCTAAGAGACTTTTTTGGAAAATTTTTGTGATCAACTGCATCACTATATTTCATCACAAATATGAAATGAATTTAATTGGAAATCACCCTCATCACATATGCTACCACATAATGGTCTCTATCGCAAATATCAAATCACAGTTGAATCCACTACAATGTGCAATCATGATTTGTAGTTAAAGAACCTGATCACGACTTTAAAATGAACTATCACATATTGAGATAAAATTTTGTGCTCATGTAACTCTATCACACCGTCTTATTCCTTCCCCCATAATTTCTCTTGTTCTTGCATTTATTTCTCATCACGTCCACATGTGTGGCAAAATCCTATAAAAGAGCCTCCCAAATTCCTTTTACCCTTGTTTATTGCTCTAAGCTCCTGAATTACTTAGCAGAATGAATCTCCTCATATCGCTACCTTCACCTATAGTTAGAAATCACGACCAACATTTGGAACAAGGTTAGTATCACACCCTTCCCTTTTGTGATTGTGATTTATTGTCCTTTTGTCTCCCGTCATTTGGGTTACCTTGTTGCTCCACCTACCTAAAAATTTGTCTACCTTGGCATCTAGACTATATATACAGGTCTTTGCAACTCTGTTCTTATGCCTATACTTCTTCCCAACTTCCCATACTTTGTTTCGTGATCCCTTTCTCTCCCACAATGGTTGGGACTACAAATTTCACCCTACAAACCTTCTTAGTGATATTGTGGCCAAAATTTCCCATTTTTGCATCTTTCCTTCCTATCACACCAGTGGATTCCAAAACACACACGCTAACTCCATGTATTAATTTGTTCTTTGTCGTTGGACCCTTCATATCCACATATCGCCAACAACCTTTTTAATTTTCAATTGTGTGTTTTCCATGATCACAAATCACTATTGCAGATTCTATTTGAACTTGCTACCATGCCTTTGCAATCTACGATCAAAATTCATGATTAATGAAATCACATTTTGCCTTCTCAACTTAAAACTACCCTTTTCAAAAATCACTTTACAATCCTCGTCTACCGAATGCCTTTGTAATTTGTGATTAAGCTTATCACTAACTAGTTCCCCAAACTACGACTAAGGTTGATCTCACTGTGTAGTTACAATTTGTGACTCAACTTAAAATAGGGTTTTTTCTTGTGTTATATCTAATATTTGCAGTTGCCATGAATATCTTTGAAATTCAAGGTACTATTACCATTGATTCTCTCATTATCATCTTGTCAAAAACATATATGGTTGCATCAACAAGAAAGAGAATTGAAAAGGAGAAATAAGAGAGAAGTATCAAGGGAGTTGTTGAAATTCATCTCAAAAGGATGCCTATATATGTGGATACTACTTTTTGTATAGACAAGATGCTGTAGATAACTTGGGGAGAAATATACTAGCTATTTACCAAAAATGAAATACTAGGATATGAATAAGATTTCCAAGTGTACATTAATTTCAAGAGGTCTTGGTTTCACAAATTAGCAACACATCCTCCTATCTTACCATGTGCAGAGATAGTCGAATGTATTCTTAAACATGTATACAATAATGACACCATAGTCAGGAACGTTTATGGGAAACAGTGTCCTGGTACATGATAGTTGATGTGGTTGAGTATTACAGATTTACCAAGCATCACACAATATTCAATACTAAATGGGTTGTTTTTTTCACCAAGTCATCTAAAGATATCTTTAAATATTGGTGGTAGGATCCAAGTAAGTTCAGGCATAAAGAAGATGGAATATAGAAGAAATTATTTAATATGAAGGGTGTACCAAATGTTGATGGTCCTGTGCTACAAAATATACAGAAAATAGATGCATATTCCTTTCAAGAAAGTTTGGTTCTAATGATTTATGCATGTGCCACAAATGGTGTATAAAATCTCCAACACAGCTATAATACTATGTATAAATTATATCAATGGATTCAATCTGATCATGTAATGTACTAAAAAAAGATACTGAATCCTTCTACAGTATTTGCGGAATATAAAACATGATCACTCAATCACATTCAAGTTAGAGAAAGAAGTAAATCAATACATAACACCAAATATTCCTAGGGAAAGAAATTTCTCAAAACCCCTCCATATTTATTGTATAATCAACCAAGGAATCATGAAACAATACAATGTATTTGTGATCACCACAACCTCATACACTCTACCAATTGCTTCACACTAATCTAGAAAAAATTGGATAAACAGATAGCGAATTATCAACCTACCCTTAGCCTACCCTACTTACACAATCCCTAGAGAATTAAACCCCTATTAAATAGGAAATTCAACCTTCCTTTATTGCCCAATTCATCATGGGGTTCCCATGGTTTTATAATTGCACCTAGGCAATTTGCCTAGAATACAATTGCTATTTTACTAGCCTTGAGCCTTTGTCTCAACTGGGTATCCACTAGAATTAGCATGCATGCAGCTATAAATAGTGAATCATCAGTTACATGGTATATCACTACTGGTGAATTAAATATATTTTAATTCACTTGACCTTCCACTAGCTCATCAAATAGTTAGAACTAGTTAAACTGATTTTAACTCAATTATTTTGAGTTAACTGATCCCACCCACACTACACTAGTGCTACAACTGCAACTGGACCCTGTTAATAATAGAATCACTCGACATGCCTATCCTTAGACCCTCAACTCAAAATTATTGAGCTAACTAAGTCTATCACACTTAGTTAAAAATACAAGTTGTTATGAGATGAGATTACAATTAATTTTCCAATTTATTTAATAAATTGTCTTGCACACTAATGTATTACTAGGACCCATCGCTATGTGACCTATGATCCCAAACTAGTGTGTGGTGCATTTTCTTGTTGAATTTCAACACTCCCTCTCAAAAATAAAGGGATTATCTTCTACCCTGATCTTGCCTCTGTGGTATTCAAATTTTCTCTTCGAAAGCACCTTCGTCAAGATATCTGCATCCTGATCCATCGTGGGAATGTACTGCAACAACATAATGTGCTTTTGAACACAATCTCTGAGATGGTGGTACCAGATGTCAATATTCTTGGACTTGTCATGGAATACTGGATTAACTGAGAGTTTTATGCAACTCTGTTTATCACAATGTATCACCGTTGGATCCATCTGATGACCAAACAAACCAACAAGTATATTCCTCATCCAGATGGCCTTAAATTTATCCTAAATAGCTTCCATGTACTCTTCCTCAGCTAAACTAAGTGAAATTGATCTCTACTTCCTGTTGTGCCAAGAAACCGTTGTTGATCCTATGTTGAATATTCCCCCCGATGTGCTTTTCCTGCCTAATGGACTACCTGACCAATCTACAATGGTGAAGCCTTGAAGATTCACTCCCTCTGTCTATCTATATCATAATCCATACTATGTAGTGCCCTTGAGATATCTCAACACATGCTTTCCCGCCTTCCAAAAGATCCTGGTAGGCTTAACCATAGCTTGACTAAGTTGGTTAACTGCATAGCATATGTTTGGTCATGTGTTCACCAAATATATAAGTGAACCCACAAGTTGCCTATAAACAATAGCATCCACTACCTCACCTCAAGTAGCATCCTCCTTCCTCTAGTTACCTACAAGAGGAGTCTCCATGGGTTTTCTGCCCTTCATGTGGAACACCCTCAGAATATCCTTGGCATACTTTCCCTGAGATACAAATATCTCCCCATCTCTTTGCCATATTTCCAAGCCTATGAATTAATGCAAGAGCCCCATGTCCTTCATCTCAAACTCTCTTACAAGATCCTCTTTGCAAGAAGTTATGAGCTTCTCATAACCTGTCAGTATAAGATCATCTACATAAAGTAAAATAATCAAAATCTTATCATCAACCACAATATGATATAGGTTCGCATTCGCTTCACTCCTTGTGAACCCCAACCTAGTGAAATAACTATTGATCTTGGTGTACCAAGCATGAGGTGCTTGCTTCAGCCCATATAGTGCTCTCTTGAGTCTGCACACATTTGAATCCCTATCAAAGGTCTCAAAACCTTATGGTTTCTCAATTTACACTTCTTCCTCAATAACTACATTGAGAAAGGATGTCTTTATATCCATCTGATGTATCTTCCATCCTAGCTATGCTGAGAGTGCAAGGATGGATCTAATCAATGTGTACCTTGTAACCGGTGAAAACGTATCCTCATAGTCAATCCCCTCTACCTATGAGAATCCTCGGGCCACAAGTATAGCCTTGTATTTCTCCACACTCCCATATGCTGCCTGATTCACCTTGTAGATCCACCTAGATCCAACCACTAACTTCCCCATTGGTATTGGGACCACTTCCCATGCACTATTTCTGATAATGGAGTCATACCCCTAAACTGTGGCATCAACCCATGTTGGTTGCTGCACTGCTTCCTCAAAAGAGGATGGTTCCATCACAATACACTCACTCATAAGAGCCATGTATCAAGTGTACCTGTTTGGGGACCTTCTCTGCCTACGTTGTGGTGTTGGTGCTCCTACATGCTTTGTCGCATCTAGCATCAATTTGTTAGCCTCTCTGGAGCACTTCCTACCATTTTTGATGGATGGCTCTGCATGAGTGGTTTCTGCCACACCATGATCCTCATATTGTGGATGCTCCACATCCCGAGGTTCATCCTTTAGAACTAATATTTCCTCATCTGCATGCAAGTCAGGCTCCCTCTCAAGGGACAATTGCATGGCTTTCTCCTCATCAAATTTAACATCTCTCCTGACAACTATCATCCTGTTAGCTGGCAAATACACCTGATAGTTGTGGGGAGTATCAGTCTACCCCACAAATATCCCAACCTTTTTTGTTGGTTGTAACTTCTTCCTAGCATCTTTGGTCACATGGAAATAGATAGATGAGCCAAAAATTTTAAAATATGAAACATCTCGTTTCTTACCTGAAAATGCCTCCTCCGATGTACTCATGCCAAGTATCCAATGAGGACTACGGTTCTGCCCAAATATCATTGTGGTGCGTGCCTCTTCCCACCAATGAAATGGTAGGCCCTAATCATGTAACATTTCTCATGTTTCTCTCGCAATTGATCTATTATTTCTTTCTACAACCCCATTCTGTTGTGGGTTATGAGGTGAAATCAATTCTCTTCAAATTCCTTCTTTAGCACAAAATTTCTTGAATTCATTAAAGATATACTCACCACCATTGTTGCTCCTTAGAGCCTTCACCTTCTTCCCCATCTCTTTCTCTACCAGTGCTTTGAACTAACAAAACTTGGAGAACACCTGATCTTTCTTCTGCAGAAAGAAGATCCAACACTTTCTAGAAAAATCATTAGCAAAAATCACATAATACATGTGCTTTATTGTGGAAGACGTAGAGAATGGTCCACACACATCTAATTGATTTCTCTCAAGGATTGGCGTTGCTTGGTTCTCCTTCTCATGACAGGTGGCCTTAGTATACTTCCCCATGGTACATCCCTTGCATGTGTCTATTTGCACAAGAGTACCCTTTGGAAGACCTATAGAAATCTGTTTCATGATCTTCAAATCACTGTGGTGTATATGGACCAATCTCCTGTGCCATAACTCACATGTATCCCAGCACACCACCTTCCCTGATTTACTTCTCAATGTTGTGCAACCATCTACATCAAGTTTGTAGAGGTTCTTCACATGAACCCCAATCTTCTTTACCTGTGTTGTGGATTTGTGACGAAGAAATGCCTTTCCTTCACTAAAAAACAGATCATTTACAAGATCTTCCAACATAGAAACTAAAACTAAATTATTTTTCAAGCCTGGTACATTCATGATATCTTTTAATAAGGAATTTTTACCTGAATTTCTTTGGAATGTGACTGTACCAATCCCGATAGCGCTATACCTCCCGTCATCACCCATCTCGATGTGCATATGAAGATCCTTCTCCTCCAAGCTACTAAAGAGTTCTTTGTTTCCCATCATGTGGAAAGATGCTCACCTATCCAAGTACCACATAGATCCCATCAGAGTTGACACCATGCAAGCGATGAGAGAGAATTCCACCTCAAACTATGAGGCCAAAGCTTCACCTGTTGTAGCTCCTAGAGCCTTCTTGTTGTTCTTCTTTTTTGTGGAAAATTTGTGGCATATTTTCCATGATCATGACAGTGAAAACGTTTCACCTTTGACATGTCACGCTTCCAATATGGTAACCTATTCCTCCCATTCACAGAGTCCTGGTAAATATGCTAGCTCTTTGGAAGGCCTAGAAGTGCTAGGCTCACTAAGTCATCATTAGCTATAGTAATCCCAACACTTCCAAGCTCATCTCGACATTGAGTGAACTTGGAAAAGTATTTTTAGATTGTGTCGCCCTTCTCCATTTTGATTTTCCTGTGCTTGTCCTTGAGTGCCAATTTTCAATGGTCACTTTTGCTTTGAAATAGATATGTCAAGGCCTTCCACAAAGCATATGGAGTTTCCTTTCCATGGATACTCGAGACAATGTGATCTCGAACTCTCTCTAATAATATCCTCCTTGCCTTTGCTACCTTCTTCTACCATGCATCAAGAAGTTGGGCATCTACTGCTGCGAGCTTGGGAATATCATTATCTATGAATTCCTTCAACCCAGTGTCCTCCAACACTTCCTCCATCCTGTCCTTCAATGCAATATAATTCTAGCTTCCCTCGAGTGCATATTTGAGTCTCAAGCCATTGTAAGTGTAATATTCCCAAATGGGGAAGCAACAATATTTGAACACAAAACTGGAAATAGTAGTGTAAATCAACACATCAATAATGCAGACCAATATGGGGCCATAAAATTATGTATAAGAACAAAAAATTAATACAAAATAGTGAGGCATAAATCATATGAAATGAGGAAAAAATCCTCACATAATCAATCACTCCCAAATATGAGCTGCTGCTACAATACAAAATGTCGGAGAGCTGCTACAACGTAGTCATGTTAACCATAACTATAGCTGGATATCATACAATGAAATAAAAATACTGATATATGCCACAATAGATACTATACATACAGATCTAGGCACTAGATCATCTTTCCAAGACAACCCAAGAGGGTTTATGGAAAATGCACACAATGTGCCAATGTAAGCTACAGCCCTAGGGCTGAAGGTATGCTGCAACAACATAAATGAGAAGTTATGGCTAAAGCTGATGTAGAAACCTACAACTCTTCTCCAATAGATCCTCCGGATAAAATAATGGCTCCTCCACTGAACAAATCACCTCCCAAAACAACCACTGCAACCACCCCTGCAACTCCTCCCTAAAATAATGCAGATCTACACTGAAATTGCATTGTAGGGGATAAATACTCCTTGGCCTGATGCCAAATATGTCAATAAATCCCAAGGGGCTTATTTATAGGCCTTCCAATGGATGGAAACCTTCCTCCACTGCAAATATATCTCTAAAGTCACCCAATATAATTCTCCACTGCTGCACCCTACAACACAGCACAACTCTAAGCAGAAACTGCGTTGATGAAGAAATTTGTAGCTTGGCCTTAAGCTTAAGTGCGGAAATGTAGTGCAATACTTATCCAAGAGTCCTCTCAAGGAAAGAGGTGGGATTCCCACTCGGGAACACCCTGTGATAAACAACACTGCAATCTTAGCTAAACAGTTGAAGAGAGAAACAAGTCTAAACAGACCATATACAAAATAATAATCCAAAACATAACCCCATATTTCTTCCAGCCTCTTCCTTATATAAGTTATGAGCTTCCTCACCCTTGTCCCCACTCATTTATGTCACTACCTCCATGCAACCAATCTCCCTCAAAAACTACGTTGTCCCACCATGAAAGCCACTCCTCCATGACAACGCTATTTGATTTGGTCAAAGTTGACCCAGTCTTCATGCTCCAACCACTTTTCACACCTAAGGGTCTTCAATCCATATTTGATATGACCTCCATTCACATTAGGAGTGTATTGTATTCCTACTAAGGAGATTTATGGGTCTCCATACCCTCTTATTCCTCTATCTAAGAGAAAAATCAAACTTTAATATTCCAATTAGTTCTGTGCTAATTTAGGAATATTACAGTCCTCCCCTCCCAAATTTTTCTTGTCCTCAAGAAACTGCAAGGATAGAACTGAAGAGCCTCTCCTCTTCCTTCTATAGCATCATCATATGATAAGTTCCTCCAATGAACAAGATACTCTCTCATCAATATGTCCTCAAGCTGCTCCTCCCAAGTGTATAAGTATGCCTTTGGTGAAAATTCCAAATGGCTCTCATCATGAGCAAGTGGGATATCCATGGAGGCAACCATATGTGGTCTAGAGGCCTTCTTCAGGCATGGGATTAGAAAATGATTGGTAATATTCCTTCCCCTGTGAATCTCCAAACCCCAAGCTATCATCCACAAAAATTGAGTCACCCTCTAACATGGCAACTCATGTGTAATATCCCAAAATGGGACTGCTCAGCAATACATGCTAAAATAACGCATTTTTTAGAAATATGTGAAATGAAAGTTAAATTAAGCTCATGTATCCCTTATATCTGATATTATAGTAACTACATCTGAAAGGAATTCAGAAACAAATCACTATTGTATAGTTAAACAGGCCTCCCATGCCATAAATAGCTGAAAATCATGCAAAATTAGGGATTGCAACCATGTATGAAAGCTGGAATACCATGAAAACATTATTTTTTTACCCCTACAATAGAAGTAGGTTGTAAATCAGTTCTAGAGAAAGTATGTGGACAAAAAGTTAGATCTACAATAGATCCATGCACTATACAAGCTTTTTTATTAATCCCCCTTGGGGTTTTCAGCAATACACCATGTACAAGTGTAGATCTAAGTTTTAAGACTGCAGATCTATGGAAATATTCAGATCTAGAAAGTGGATATGATCTGATATAATCAAGTTAATGATCTCCTCCAACAGATCTCCAAAGTGAAGGGCAGATCCCCAACACTCAGAAAATCATCTCTCCAAATGGTGCATTGAATCACCCTGCAGTAGCTCCTTCAGAAATAACGTAGTTCTAGTCTTTTTCTGCATTCTAGGGGATAAAATGATGTTGGCCTACATTCAATATGTGAAAATATAGCTCAAAGTCTTCAATATTGTCCTCCCAATGGATTAGAACCCTTCTCCATTGAAAATAAGTATTGAGATGGCCTAGATCTGAGGATCTAACCTCCACTTGCTAAAAATTTCTGAAACAGTCAAACCCTCAACAGGATTTGCACTGTCAAAGGAATATGAAGCTTGGCCTCAAGCCATATAGTGGATAATATGGTGCAAGACTCTTCCAATATCTCCTCAAGGGAAGAGAAGGAATTCCTAAACAGGAAGACCTTGTGCTAAATAGCACTCTATCTCAGCTAAACAACTAGAGAAAGAAGTATGTCTAAACTAACCATACAATCATAAAATCATAATCATAAGCTAACCCCATATGGCTGCCATCCTCCTCATATACAATGTGAGCCCTCTCACCTTTGATCCTACTTATTAGGGTTTCCATCTTCATGCAATGAATCTCCCTCGAAAATTACGCTGTCTCCATTAGTATTACTGATCTTTTTACAGAGCTGTTTGATTTGGTCAATATTGATTGGATCAATCTTTACTAGATCAAGCTTGACTGGATCTCCATGCAAATTATTCTTCCAAACTCAATGTGGCTTTATTCTATGTATCTAAACAGATCTATATTCCCATTGAGTTATCTTCATTCATGTTCCACATCCTCCATCTTAGCTTAGTTTACTTGGTCAAACTTGACTTTCTCCACATGAATTTGGTCCTTGTTCACACATGAAGGTGTTTTATCCAGCTGTGAATATGATCCCTTCCCCATTAAAGGGTTTTTATTACTGCTAGAAATATTTATGGGTCTCCCTACCCATTTATTCATCTAACTATGTGTTTGGAGAAAAATTAATATTCCTATTAGCTGCATGCTAATGTAGGAATATTACAATCCTCTCCTCCCAAATGTTGCTTGTCCTCAAGCAACTGCAAGGATAGAACTGAAGAGCCTCCCCTCTTCCTCTTGTAGAATCCTTAAGTGATAAGTTCCTCCAAATAACAAGATGCTTTCTCAACAATGTGTCCTCAAGTTGTTCCTCCCATGGGTAAAAGTATGCCTTTGGTGAAAATTCCAAATGTATTTCAACATGAAAAAGTGGGACATACATGGAAACAACAATAAGTGGTCTAGAGGCCTTCTTGAGGCATGGAACTAGAAATATATTGGGAATCATAATCCCCATGTGAAGCCTCCATTCCCAAGCTATCATCCATAAAAAGTGAGTCACCCTCCAACATGGCAACTCATGAAACATCTCCTCCACCTTAGGCTTCTATAAAGAAGGTGAGTTGCATGGCTAAATATGTGGGACTAAAATTTCCATCCCACGCTGCTTCTCTCTCCACTTATGATATGTATGGGGCTACTGCTGATCTTGGGCTAAAATATCACGGCCTTCAAGAATGATCGAAGTCACCCCATCAATAAAAACATCCATGAAGTGCTCCTCCCAAAAACTCAAGCTCTCCAAATGGTTCCTCCCACATGAAGACAAGAGGTGTAGTGTAGCAATCATGGTTTTCCCATTTTTTCTCCTAAAACATGTAACATATGAAGTATGGAGAATCATACTCCCAATGGGCACCTCCAACTCTTGTGCCACTTTCCCAACAAAGCTTCCCATAAACATAAGAACATCATCAATATATGGAAGCATAAACAAATGAAAGAAAGTTTCCATATGACAACCAAGAGGTGGATCATAGTTCCATACATGGAACCAGCGTAGTGCATCCTTTGCCTGCCTCAAAACAAAGTGTAACAAGTGTCTTTTCAGCCACTTTTTTGCTGCCACAATAATCCTACGAGATGAAACCATGAAAGTAAAACTTGGTTCCAATGGTGCACACCAAAAATCATGTGGCATCCCCCACAATCCATAAATAGAACGGCCAACATCAATGCTGCAAATGGCCTTAATTACATTACAAAACAATATACAAGAATGAAATACCCTCCTTTTTACAATATGTTGATCATAAAAAGTAAAGGAGTACAAGTTATAAAGCATAAATATACATCCTCTATCATGTACTTTGGTCATTGAGCTAAAATGGCTCAATTGAAAGTTCTCCCTCACTCCAAATGAGTAGGGAAGTGATTGTTCCAACCTCTCCATACTCTTCTGGGCTATGCATCTCTCCATATGATGATATACATCCTGTTGGATACCCTCCCAAGTGAACTCCTCCAATAAGGAATGATATGCATCAAGGTGCATGGAAAGAAATCCCACAAGTGTTGCATGTAGATCTCTCTTCTTATGCTTGAAAATCCAAGTCAAGAAGATCATATCATGGTAATAGATGTATACATCCCCTAATTCATCACTTTCATATCCTACATTCCCATCAAGTGCATCATATATGAAGTGATCCTAGGAACACTCCATCAAAAGACCCAACCTCCCAAGTGACAGCGTTGTTGGCCTATGTAAATAGGTTCCTGCCAACTCATAGCTTCCTCCTTTGACAACCCTCATGTCAAAGTAACCATCAAACATAATGCTACTATATGTGAGAGATCCTCTCCAAGGTGGAAGCACCTCCTCATTATCCAAGGTTAAATAGTAGCCCCTTTGCACCATGATAGTGCCATCTCCTACTCCTGCAACATTATGCAAAGTATGGGATAAGATCAGCCCATACTCTCTCAATAACAACCAAAGCAACAATAGCTCTAGTTGCCTCCCCACACCAACATCATAAAAATCATGGAGAAATGTCATCAAGTTGATATGAAATAAATCATATCATCCCAATACATCAAAACTCCTTGCTTCCATGTGATGTAAGTGTCATGCCAAAGTTCATCCATCCACATACCCTTTGAAATAGAATGTGTCATATGATGACCAAACTCTTTCAAGAGTAACCAACACAGTCTTGCATCCTACTACCCAGTGTCATAGATCTGCAACTGGTTTCTCAACCTCTTGCTCATCAACATCACCCATCCAACCCATGGTGAGTGTCTATCATCATGTCCAAAAGTGGCATCCCTCCAATGGAGAATACCATCCTCTCAAATCAGAATTTTGTCTTTGCACTTCATGGGATAATGAAATAAAACCTCCTCAATGACCAAATTGATCCCATAAGGATCCAAATAGGTGGTAGGAAAAAACCTCCCATCATGATGTGTAGGGCTCATTAAGAAGTATCAAACACAAACATGAGAGATGTTATCCATTCTAAGATGTCCTCCATCATCTATCTGTTCCCCCTTTGTTATACATATGGGAAGGTCATTGGAATATTCCAACAATGGTTGGGCCCCCAACTCATCACTGCTTCTAAATGATAGCATTGTTGATCTCCAAGATGGTGCATTTGCTGCCTCAAAATCAGATCCAATGTTGAACACATAGTTTTGCCATGTATTGTTCAAGACAATACTCATCAAATCCTCCAAGAAACTACATTCCAACCTCAAGGGTTGTGTGCAACTCATCAATGATACACCAGGATGACTGTTTGTCTCTTCCTTGAATGAATCAAGGCTGCTCAGCGTAGTGAAATTTTGCTTCTCCAAATCAGCAATATCATTTGACCCTTGGTCATGCAATGGTACACTCCCATCATCCTCCACATGATGCATTGAAATAATAGGAAATGGAAACATGTGCATACCTTGGTACAACTTGGGAACATATTGTATTTCTAGAAGGGTTCCTTCTTCCAGTGTGATGGCTTCCCCAACTACTGATGATGATGGCTGCTCTTCTATAGCTTCATCGGCGCTGGTACAAGTCTCCTCTTCTTCATGAATCTCCAAAATAGTGCATGGGACTCTAGATATCAAGAGATCAAGATCATCTTGCAAAGGTGCAAGTGGCCTTTCTCCTGAAACAAGTGCTCCTGCAGTAAGTGGTGGTGAAGGCTTCTTCCATTCTTATTTCTTCTTGTCAAACTTCTTGATTAACCTTTGAGTGAAATCTTCATATGCAGTAACTTTTGCATGACTCAAATGGCTAAACCACCAATTGTGTGCTTCACCTTGAAGGTGCAACACTGCAATCTCAACAACTTCTTTCTCTAATATTGGATGTAGAAGAAAGAATGCATCCAACTTCTTTCCCCAAGCCTTTTTTGTGCATGAGGATGACCCATCAAAGGTAGAAAATAGAAATCTATTTCCCTTCATTCGTCTATTCCTGCAAGGTCTCCTTTCTTCTTTGAGCTGAATAAACTCTGGAAGAGTCGGATTCTTCTTGATAGCTCTAGGTTGAGACTTATATTTTACAATATATTCACTTAGAATCTCATGATATAAGTATTCTTCACTTCTATGCCTCTTATATTTCAAATAAAAGGCCATAGTATGTTTCTTTGGAAGGCTTTATGCAATACCGGATCTTCTTTTTGCTGATAGGAGGTACATGGACCTTCCTCATCTTGAAACCCTAACTTGGCTTCACTTCTTCTTTGCTTGACCTACTTGGTGAGGTCCTTCTTAGATCTGAAAAGAGATGAGAGAAAACTCATTCTTTCCATCATTCTGATCTTTGTCTTGAAACTCACAGGTTGAGCCAAAGATCATGCTCTGATACCACTGTAATATCCAAAATGGGACTGCTCAGCAATACATGCTAAAATAGCGCATTTTTCATAAATATGTGCAATTAAAGTTAAATTAAGCTCATGTATCCCTTAGATATGATATTATAGTAGCTATATATGAAAGGAATTTAGAAAAAAATCACTATTGCATAGTTAAACATGCCTCCCATGCCATAAATAGTTGAAAATCATGCAAAATTAGGGACTGCAACCATGTATGAAAGCTGGAATACCATGACAGTGTTATTTTATTACCCCTGCAATAGCATTAGTTTGTACATCAGATATAGAGAAAGTATGTGGACCAAAAGGTAGATCTACAGCAGATCCATGCACTATACAAGCTTTTTTATCAATCCCCCTTGGGGTTTTCAGCAATACACCATGTACAAGTGTAGATCTGAGTTTTAAGACTACAGATATATGGAAATATTCATATCTAGAAAGTGGATCTGATCGGATATAATCAAGCAAATGATATCCTCCAATAGTTATCCAAAGTGAAGGGCAGATCCCCAACACTCAGAAAATCATCTCTCCAAATGGTGCACTGAATCACCTTGCATTAGCTCCTTCAGAAATAACATAGATCTATACTTCTTCTACGCTGTAGGGGATAAAATGATGTTGGAATATAGCCAATATGTGGAAATATAGCTCAAATTCTTCAATACTTACCTCCTAATGGATTAGAACCCTTCTCCACTGAAAATAAGTATTGAGATGGCCTAGATCTGAGGATCTAGCCTCCACTTGCTGCAACTTTCTGAAACAGTCAAACCCTCAACAGGATCTGCGTTGTCAAAGGAAGATGAAGCTTGGCCTCAAGCTAGATAGTGGAAAATATGGTGCAAGACTCTTCCAAGCTCCTTAAGGGAAGAGAAGGAATTCCTAAATAGGAAGACCTTGTGCTAAACATCACTCTATCTCAGCTAAACAACCAGAGAAAGAAGTATGTCTAAACAGACCATAAAATAATAATCATAAGCCAACACCATATGGCTGCCATCCTCCTCCTTATATGAAATGTGAGCCTTCTCACCTTTGATCCTACTCATTAGGGTTTCCATCTTCATGCAATGAATCTCCCTCCAAAATTACGCTATGTCCATTAGTCTTACTCATCTTTTTACAGCTGTTTGATTTGGTCAATCTTGACTGGATCAATCTTGACTAGATATCCATGCAAAGTCTTCTTCCACACTCAATGCGGCTTTATTCTATCTATCTAAACAGATCTATATTCCCACTGAGTTATCTTCATTCATGTTCCACATCCTCCATCTTAGCTTAGTTGACTTGGTCAAACTTGACTTCGTTCACATGCATTTGGTCCTTGTTCACACATGAAGGTTTTTTATCCAGCTGTGAATATGATACCTTCCCCATTAAAAGGGTTTTAATTGCTGCTAGAAAGATTTATGGGTCTCCCTACCCATTTATTCATCTAACTATGTGTTTGGAGAAAAATTAATATTCCTATTAGCTGCATGCTAATGTAGGAATATTACATGATGAAAGATCTCCTCCACCTTAATCTCTTGCAAAGTAGGTGGGCTGCATAGGTGAACATGATGGATCAAACTATCCATCCCACACTATCTCTCTCTCCACTTATGATAATTGTAAAGTTGCTACTGAATTTGGGCTGCAATAATGTTGCCTTCATGAAGCAAAAAGGCAATTGGATCCTCAAAGACCCACTCTTTGGTTCTTGCCCAGATCATCCCATATAAAATGAATATGAAATTATCATCATATAGAATCCAAATGAGAAAATTATTTAAGGTTTCATGTAGTGCTGGAAGGTAGTAACAGTTTCCTAAGTGGTCACAGCACAGTTTTTCTAACTGCTGTTTCAAAACATAATGTGGCAAGATGTCTCCCAACAAGTTGCTAGTTGTGCACGTCATCTCATCCACTAGTAAATTGTAGATGTAATTGTTTATCAACTGAGCATACAATGAATAGTAAAACACTTTCCCAAAGCCATACAAGAGATGGCTATCCATATCACTGATGTTGGTCCCAAAATGACCATGAAGCCCAAATAGAGGCTTGCCCTCTTGTTGAGAAATGCACTGTATAAAGATGGTAAGAGAATGAAAATACTGTGTTAGATAATCAATAAGTGCAAAAACGAAATTCTTACCATGTACTGAGAGTAGGTTGATAATAATATCCATGAATGAGCCCTCCATAGTGGTATGACATATCTCCATGAAAAGGAATGAACCATGTGCTGTATGCAAAGAATCATCATGTCATGGTAATAGATCATGTCATGGTAATAGATGTCTCCATTCACTACTCCATCACTCTATTCTCCTACTTTTCCATCAAGCGCATCATATGTGTAGTGATCCTGGGAACACTCCATCAACAAACCCAAGCTCGCAAGTGACAACGTTGTTGGCCTTTGTAATAAGGCTCCTGTCATCTTATAGCTCCCTTCTATGACATGCCAAATGTCAAAGTCATCCACAATAATGCTGCTATATATGGGAGATTCCTTCCAAAGTGGAAGTACCTCCAGATCCTCCAAGTCTAAGGAGTATCCTCTCTGCACCATGGTAGTGCCATCACCTACTCTAGAAAAATCATGCAAAGAATGGGAGAAAATCAACCCATACTCTCCTAAGAACTTCTAAAGCAACAACAACTCTTGTTGCCTCCCCACACCATCACCATATAAACTATGGAGCAAAAACATTATGGTTGATATGAAAAATATCACACCACCCCAATACACCAAAACTCCTTGCTGCCATATGATGGAAGTGCCATGCCAAGTCCCAACCATTAACACCCCCTTTGGGATAGGATATGATACATGATGGCCAAACTCTTTCTAGAGTAGCAAACACAGCCTTGCCTCCTGCTGCCCTGTGTCATAGATATGAAAGTGGCTCTCCAACATCTTTCTTATCAATATAACCCATCCATCCAATGACGAATGTCTACTATCATGCTCAAAATTGGCATCCCTCCAATGGAGAATACCATCCTCCCAAGTCAGATTTCTATCTTTGCATTTCATGGGATGTTGAAATGAAATCTCCTCGAGATCTCCAAATGAAGACCACTCATCAATGACCAAGTTGACCCCATAATGATCCAAGTATACTGAAGGCAAAATATCCTCATGGAGCAGTGATGTGCTCATTAAGAAAGATCCAACATAACAATGGAAGATAAGATGTTTCTCGTCAACCATTTGCCTATCCCCTACTACACATGTAGAATGGTCATTGGAATGCTCTAACAATGGTTGGGCCCCAAACTCATCACTTTTTTTCAATGACAGTGCTGATGATCTCCTTGATGGTGCATATGTTGTCTTCAGAGTATGCTCAATGCTAAACACATAGTTCTACATTGCATTGTTTAGGAAAATACTCATTCTATCCTCAAAAAATCTACACTCCAACCCCAAGATTTGTGTGCAGCTCAACATATACAAGGTTAACTGTATATCTCCTCCTTGAAAAAATCAAGGGTCCTCAGTGCAGTGATATTCTGTTGCTCCAAATCAGAAATGTATGTAATATTCCTATTTAGCCCAAGCTAATAGGAATACTTCATTTTTTTTTCTTTCTTATTTTTTGATGAATAAAATGTAGAGGAGGACATGCAAAGCTCCTTAAGTCAAAGAATAAATACATGCCCAATGTGAAAAAGGATAAATTTGGGCCTTTTCACAAAAATCCACTTGTGTGTGAACAAAAATTGGACCACCTTGGGGAACCAGCGTAGTTTTAGAAGAAGGTTCCAATGTGAAAGGGGTTAAGTCCATTGCAGTGGTTTAGGGTTTGTGAACCCCTTAAAGTTATAAAAAAGAGGTGAGGGCTCAAGAGATGGTTGTTGAAGTATTTTCAAAATAGTGTTTGCTTGAGCAACTCTAGCTCTCTAGGTTGTTTAGCCTAAGGGAAGAGGATTTCCTGTTTAGGAATCCTCCCTCCTTCCTTGAGTAGCTCATGGAGGAGAATGCACTGAAATGAGCCACTATCCAGAATTTTAGCCAAGCTCCATCTATTAGTAGCGCTGGTCCTGTTGAGGATTTTGTAGCTGCTTGAGTCGCAGCATGTGGTAGTCTAGATCTGTAAAGATCTAGTTGTTTTAGAGGGGATTTATCTCAGGGAGGGTGTCTTGTGACCACCCGGAAGAGGATATCACTCTTATTTTGTATTTAGATCTGTATCATATAGAATTTTCTTCATTTTTCTATAGCTATTTCACATTCCCTCTCAAGAACTATGTTTCTGCACTTGGGTTTTATTGTTATTCCAGTTTTTGTGCAATAGATGATCTTTAGTGATTGAGGCTTTCCTCTCACTTTGTAAATATTTGATGTAGCTATTGTTTAAGCTATTTTCATATCTGATCTCTGTTATAATAAAGTCATCTTCATAAATTCTGAGCATTTTGTAGTTCTGTAGCTTATATGTCAGATCTACACTTATTCCGACATTATTTTGATGAAATTCCAAGGGGATCTTGTAGAGAAGGCTGAGTAGTTTCTAAATCTGGTATAGATCTGATTTTTCAGCCATATATCTTTCATAGATATTATTTTTCACTTACATCAGCTGAAACCCCTGAAAAATAACGCTGATATAGTCTGCAGTCTTTTTCCTATGTGTTGCAGCAACTCATTGCAGGGTTTTTCTTCATAGAAATGTTTGTTTTTCCATGCATAAGCTAAATGAATCTTATTCTGAACCTGCATACTTAAATTCCTGCATAAATTCAGTCATACCCTTTATAAATTACACTTCCCAAGCTTCAGCACTTTTCTGCATAATTTAGGTCATGGGAAATCGGGGTTTTTCTTGACTAGTCGGGAAGGAGGAACTTTTTAACATAGAAAAATTATTTTTTTTCAGTGAATTTATACATGTGATTCCCTATTAACCTAATATAACATATTCCAGAACCTTGACCCTTCAGTTTACGTATATTTTCTTATACACCTATTTTAGTGCATAAAATGCTGCTTTTCCCCATCTTTCTGATGTTAAAAGCTAAGTAAAGAGTGATGCTGTTCTTTATATTGGTTTTTGAGCATTATCATACAAATTTTGTGGTTTTATAAGCCATCATACCTGAATAATGCATTTTCCAGGCATGATTTGCTGAATAAACCCTTTTGGGATATTACCTCTCGACAAGAATCTATAGACAGAGTCTAAAAAGGGCCAGAAAGCCTCTGAATCTCACCCTCTCTTTAGAGGTGACATATTCAGTAAATTACCCTTCATTCAATCTCTATTTTAGATCATATTTTTTATTGTTATTGTTTCAAAAAGAGGACATTACATTGATACTAGTTGTGGGAAATCTGTTTAGCGGATCTAACTTGATTTGTTTTTGAAGATATTACATATTTGAGTCCCAAAAAACATATTAAAGAGGAAAAAAGATTTTTATTGCATTTTTTTTTTCCATATTTCCTTATACAGTTTTCCTATTGAGCAGCTTGGCAATGTTCTTGAAAAAGGGATATTACAGTGGTATCAAAGCATGAACTCTGGCATAACCTGTGAGATCAAGCTATCAGTGAACTAAGAGTAGAAGCAGAGATGAGATCGATGGATAGGATGAGATTAATCTCATCAATTTTTAGACTAGAGAAGGGCCTCTCCAAGGAGGTTCAACCAATGGAAGAAGAAGGGTGCAGTGAAACTCCAAGAGGGTTTCAAAGTGGAAGAAGCTACAGTGAAATTCCTAGAGAATTTCAAGAATATGGAGAAGTACCCAGTACTTCTTATGATGTGTGTGAGCATTCAGCCACAAAATCTAATTTATAATGTTTTCCCACACCTAATTTCTTGTTGAGAGAAGGAGGAGAAGAAGGAGGAATGACAGAAAAAGAGATCCCCCTACTCTTTTTCCAGACCTTGAAGGGCATTCAAGAAAATATCGAGGAGGTTGAAGGGGTAGAGACTTGTACTAGCGCTGGCACAACCTTGGAGGAGCAGCCTTCATTTTCAATGGAGGAAGACTACAAAGTTACAGAAGAAGTTCTTGCTTCTACATTTCACCAAGGTATGGTCAGGAATTCATCTGTTCTCATTTCAGTCCATTGCATGGAGAGATCTACATTCCCATTTGCTGTTGATCTAGAACAACAAATTTGCACTGTGCTGTGCAAGAACAGTAAGGGATGAATAAGATCTTCCCTTGGAGATATCAAAGGCGCTGCATTCCACAAGCCCTTGAGGTGGAGAAGGTGCAAAAGCATGGAGATACCGAGAGAAGATGGGGAAGAGGGCCAATCTCCTTCCTATCTATTGAAGAAGGTTGATGCACCTAAAGAGGTGATTTGATTGCGCAGTGGAATCATGGACGGTTTTCTCCATTCATGTGTTCAGTCACCACTAGATGATGTCTCATCTCCTGGAGACATTGCACCAAGGAGGCCACTTGATTAGTAAGAGGAGGTGAGTGCTTCACATGGTGAGGCATTGCTCATTAATTTCAGAGAAGTGGAGACCTTGGGAGGTATTGATGCAGTGCTAAGAGTCTTGGGTAGGCTCAAGGAGGAGAGAAACAGTCTCTCAATATCATCCACCCCCACTCTCATTTCAATTTCTACACTGTGGCAGGAGAAACAAGGGAAGGGTAACAACCTTTCCACATCTACATTTGGCATGGGAGCTTTGCTTGTACATGACTCTTGGGAAGAGTTAAAGCAGTCTCCTCTCTTCTCTTTGAGGATGGAAGGAGGCTCATATATGAGCTGCTCCTTTTTCATGAGCAAAAGCTATGGTAAGGACATTGTTTATTTACTTGCTGATTTCCATATTTCTTCCTTAACCATACATGTGCAGAATGTTGCTCCAAGGAGGAGCATTCTTTCTTTGAGGTTGCATGGTATACTTGAGGCCATGAGCAGTATTGTTGACCTCTCCCTAGGAGGACTTGGGGAGGGATTTTTATTTGGAGGACATAATTACATTGCCTCATCTATCATTCAGTTCCTCCAAGCTTATGAAGAGATTGGGACAACATGCAAGTGGTTGGGAGACCACATTTTTTAGCAGTCTCTTTTGTAGTTGAGGCCCAAACTGCGTTGGTTGCATATGAGGGATCATTGCCATTCACATTTGTTGCATATGGCAGCCAACATGATTTCTATTATTTCTCCCTATGTTGCTGATGTTTCTATTTTAATGAGGAGCATGTGTGGGAGAGGAGGAATGATACATTGGATGAATGTATCCATTGGGAATGCACTCTCCCATATTCACTTGTATTTCAAGAAGAGGAGGAAAATTATTGTGGCTACTGCATGGTACATTGTATCATCTTCTACAAAGGGTCATGCATTGAGTTTGTATCATGAATGGGAGCCTCTCACATGGGAGGAATTAGAGAAATACATGTTTTGCTTGGTCTCCATTCAGCCAACACTTATTTTCCTCTATCATTTCCAAGCTTTGAAGAAGCTTATTTCAGCAAGCAAGTGGTGGGATGGCCACTTATGGTATCATAACTTGAGGCAGCAAGATGATGGACAGAACTGGTCTCAAGGGAGGGATTATTGTCACCATCCAGCACATTATATGGCACTTAGTCCACATATCTTTTGGAGCACATATGGTGAAGATAAATTGTTCACTGTATGCATAAGAGGGTGGGCAAGGAGGCTCACTGGAATCAATGGAGGAGATCATGAAGTTTCAGATTCCTTTTGGCTTCATGGTGACCAAATTTTTGCAGCCCAGGATCCACAACTCCACATCCATCAACAGTGGGAAGAGGGACAATGTGAGTTGGATATATTCATCCCTCATTTCCAGCCTTGTAGCCCCTACTCAATGCACATCATGGGGATTAATGATTGTTTTTATGAGCTATCAAGGATGGCTCCTTTTATTTGGATGATAGCATGGGTGTGGGAGACACTCATTGGGAAAAGTTTTCCCCATGCTCTTCATCACTCCTACCTGATGAGGCCATTGAGCAACAAGAACATCACCACTTGTACCTCCCATTTCTCATGATGTACACTTGCTATTTTTCACTTGGAGAAGGTCATTGGAGGGTAGATTCATTGCTTATCATTTGTAGCTATGGTGGTGTAGAAATTTGAATAATTTTCTGACTTATTCACCGAGATTATCCTGATTACACACTATTTAAGCTTCATGCATAATACATAACCTCTTCTACAATTGATCATCAATATGCGGAAATAGAAAGCAGTCGCATGCGCTCATTAAAACATAATCAAGCACACATATCAACACAGGATGTAATGGGGAAAGCAATAGCTGAAAACCCCCAACTATATGTATATTATAATGATAGATAACATGTAACAATACATAGCACAAATCTCTCACAGCTCTCAACACTATCTCAATGCTACACACAAAACTAGTTATGAAGATGAACAAGTCACAGGTTCAAATCTCCTCCACAAGTCTGCCTGCCTCTACTGCGCAATCCAAGTGAGTAATGAATGAGATCCAAGTTCGAATCCCACTAGCTCCAACTGCACAATCCTCATTGGAAATCTCCATCAATGTGTGTGCAAATCTCATGCACAGCCAATAGTCACAACTGATAGTAGACTCACCCTTTCACCCACCTCTAACACTGGTCTCCACTGAACTGTCCATGCATTTCAGTTAACTGATGTGTTCTTTAGTTGATTTATGAGTTAATAATTAGTGAATTAATTAATAATTAATTCACACCACTCATCACTAGTGTATTTTTCAGTTAGACTAAATGCAACTAGTTCAACTAAGTTAAACCGAACACAACTCCACCAACTGTCTCATCAACTCCACCAAACTCTGCCACATGAGTTCTAACTGAAGTCAACCATGCAATAGCTCAACTAACCCTTGGGAAAAGCATATTTCCTTCTGTCAGCTGCATGTGCCACATCCAAGCATCAAACTGAAGTGCTCCAAGAGGATAAGATAATGTTTATAGTCTAAATATTATTAAGGGTTAATAATATTTGGCTGTTCTATTTTTAGCCCGGCAGTCTAAAAATAGAAACCGCCCAATGTCTAAAAATAGAGGTCCATCTATTTTTACCAACTCGACCAATCATCCATAAATAGCATCCTACAACTCATAGACCATGATCCATATGTCTAAAAATAGACATAGTCTAAAAATAGACTTTGCGCCAAAAATAGCCTGCGGGCCCACTTAGTGAAGGTGACTTCATTTCACTAAGCTCCATCATCTTGTTTCATTTTCAACACTCCCTCTCAACAAGATATGGATTATCTGCAACCCCTATCCTGCCTCTGTGGAATTCGAATTTTCTCCTGGTGAGCGCCTTCGTCAAGATGTCAGCATCCTGATCCTCCACGGGAACATATGAAAGTAACATGATTCTCCGCTGCACACAATCTCTGATATGATGGTACCTGATGTCGATGTGTTTGGATCTATCATGAAATACTGGATTAGCCGAGAGTTTAATGCAACTCTGGTTATCACAATAAATCACAGTAGGCTCCAAATGTGACCCGAACAACCCGACCAGAATCTTCCTCATCCATATGGCCTCGCATGCAGCCAAGCTTGCTGCCATATACTCAGCCTCTGCTGAACTAAGTGCCACGGATCTCTGCTTCCTATTGTACCAGGAAACTGCTGTCGACCCGATACTAAAGATCCCTCCAAATGTGCTCTTTCGGTCCGTTGGGCTCCCTTCCCAATCTGCATCCGTGAAGCCACACAGCTTCACCTCATCCTCTTGTCTATACCACAGGCCATATCCTGATGTGCCTCTAAGATAACGCAATACATGCTTTCCTACCTCCCAGAAGAGCTTGGTAGGCTTAACCATAGCTTGCGAAAGCTGGTTAACAACATAGCATATATCGAGTCGTGTATTGACCAGATACATAAGCGACCCCACCAACTGTCGATAAACAGTGGCATCCACTACCTCCGCCGAAGTAGCATCCTCCTTCCTCCAACTTCCAAGAAGAGGAGTATCAACAGGCTTGTAGCCATGCATGTTGAACTTCTCCAGTATCTCTCGGGCATACTTACCCTGAGAAACAAACAGTCCTCCACTGCGCTGCCAAATTTCCAATCCCGGGAAATAATGAAGGAGGCCCAAGTCCTTCATCTCAAACTCTCTTGCAAGATCCTCCTTGCATGAAAGTATCAACAACTCATCTCCCGTCAAAATCAGATCATCTACATACAGTACAATGATCAGCAACTTCCCCTCCACCACAATCTGGTACAGGTTAGGATCTGCCTCACTCTTGGAGAATCCAAGTCCGGTGAAATAACTGTCTATCCGTGTGTACCAAGCACGACGTGCTTGCTTCAACCCGTATAGTGCTCTATTGAGTCTGTACACATGCTACTCACTGCTGAATATCTCGAAACCTTTGGGCTGCTCTATGTACACCTCCTCCTCAATGACTCCGTTGAGGAACGCAGTCTTCACATCCATCTGATGGATGTGCCACCTCATCTGCGCTGAGAGAGCTAGGATCGTCCATATGGAAGAGTACCTTGCGACAGGTGAAAAGGTATCCTCATAATCGATCCCCTCAATCTGTGAGAAGCCACGGGCAACAAATCTTGCCTTGTACTTCTCCACACTCCCATCAGCCACCTACTTCACTTTGTAGATCCATCACGAACTGTTTGGGTTTCAAAATGTCACTCATTACCATACATTTTTCACCTATGTTTCCCTTTTATCACCCATTATTCACCACCATGTCACTTCATTTTCCCTATTATTCACCATTAATGGGTCTAATTTATATTTTCCAAATATTATTTATTTTTAAGCATTTTTGAGAGAAATTCTTGATTAAATATTAGAAAATAATATATTTTACATTATATATGGAAAGTGGGTTGTTTTTGTGACATGTGTAGGTGCCAAGGAAGCTTCCAAGACACCTTTATGTGGCCTTGGATGATCAAATTCGAATTTGAGAAGATAAACCTCATGGAGAAGATTATGATCTCATGGAGAAGATCGAGGACAAAAGGGGTTATGTGTCTAGATGGTTGAGAGATGTATGGAACTAAAGAGAGATTAGTGGATGATCATTATGAGTTTGTTACTCATCCCATTGTATAAATAGGAGTACAATCTCCTCCATTTGTAATGTTGAAGTTTTTGTAATATTGTAATCTTGAAATTTTGTAATCTTAGAATTTTGGAGTATGTAATCTTAGAAGCTTAGAGTTGTAACTTTTGAGTTGGTTTGTAATGGAGATTTTGAAATAAAGGATCATACTTCAATTTTGCTTCTACATCTGAGTCTCCATTGAAGTGGTGTGCTTGTGGAGTTATGGAGGGCCCCCATGGCCTCACTTGCATACTTATTTTCTTACTTTAGGTATAATTTAATTTATGTTTTTGTTTCATTTTAGCTTTCAAGTTTTTGTTAAATAATCTAATATTGGAAGGATCTTATTTGAAATTGTTTTTGTAAGAGACCCATAAGATCTCATACAATTATTAGATTTAGGTTTATTTCATTTCAGTTTTTAAGCTTTGTTAAATGTTCTAATATTGGAAGAGTCTTATTTGAAAGTGTTCTTGTAAGAGAACTGTAAGACCTCGTACAATTATTAGATCTAGGTTTATTTTATTTCAGATTTTAAGTTCTTATTAGATGTTCTAATGTTGGAAGAGATCTTGTAGAATATGTTCTTGTAAGAGAACTATAGATCTCAAACAATTGTTAGATCTAGGTTTGATTAGTTATTGAAAGAGATCTTAATGAATATTTTCTTGTAAGGGGACTTTAAGATCTTGGAAAAATTAGGAATCTTTCTAGATCTATATATTTTAGATAAGCACTTCTAAGTTTACCTTCCCGGGTTGACATTAAATTAAACTCTAATTGACATCATCAATTGGAGCCAAACATTTTGGCGCCGTTGCCGAGGAAGTGCAACTAGAAGGATTTAGTATTTATTTTATGCATTTGTTTTTATGGACTAATTTGTGGAACTTGGTGACATCAGGTTCATAAAGGAGTTCAAAGTTTGGAGCATTTTTATTTTCGCACATAGTTAATTTAAATTCAGTTTTTATTTTAAGAAGTTCATGAAAATAGCTTCCACTTCATGAACTTCCTCTTGTGGCTGATCCACATCCGGAAGCTCATCCTTAGGAACTAATAGCTCCTCATCTGCATGCAAGTGTGGCTCCCTCTCAAGCGAACACTGCATGGCTTTCTCCTCCTGAAATTTGATATCCCGTCGCACAACAGTCTTGTGACTGTCTGAAAAATACACACGATAGTTGTGGGGCGTATCAGTGTACCCCATAAATATCCCAACCTCTACGGTTGGATCCAGCTTCTTTCTGGCATCCTTTGTCACATGCATGTAGACAGGTGAACCAAAAATCCTCAAATGGGAAATATTAGGCCTCTTACCAGAAAAAGCCTCCTCCTGTGTACTCATGCCAAGTATCTTGTGAGGACAACGGTTCTGCACATATACTGCAGTATTGCATGCCTCATCCCACAAGTGAAGGGGTAGGCCCTGATCATGCAACATCACCCGTGCAGCACCCACGATCATTCTGTTTTTCCGCTCAGCAACCTCGTTCTGTTGTGGGTTATGGGGTGCGATGAGCTCTCTCCGAATCCCTTCTGCACCGCAAAAGTCCTTGAATTCAGCAGAGATGAATTCACCACCATTTTCGCTCCTAAGAGCCTTCACATGCTTCCCCGATTCCTTCTCAACCAGCACCTTGAACTCACAAAACTTTGAGTATGTCTCGCTCTTCTTCTGCATGAAGAAGATCCAGCACTTCCGAGAAAAATCATCAACAAAGATCACATAGTACTTGGCACACGTAAACTGCGAGAAAGGTCCACACACGTCTATGTGAGGAACTCTCTCAAGGATCGTCGTGGCGTGACTGTCCTTCTCATGAAGGTGGCTTTCACAAATTTTCCCCGAGGTACCCACATAGCCGGTACGGCGCGGTGCCCTTAGGAAGCCTAGTAGAAATCTGCTGCAGTATCTTCAAAGCTCCATGGTGAAGGTGGCCCAATCTCCGGTGCCACAGCTCGCCATCATCCCGGCTCACCACTTCTCCTGCCTTGCATGCCATTTCTGCGCAGCCATCTACTTGCAACTGATAAAGGTTCTTGACTCAAACCCCTATCTTCCAGGTTTCTCCAGTTGTCTTACTGCGCAAGAAAGCCTTTCCCTCGCTGAAGACCACATCATACCCCTTATCTTCCAACATCGCCACAGAGATCAGATTCTTCATCAATCCTGGAACATGTAATACTTCCTTCAATGCGAAGGGTTTACCAGACTCCCTCTCAAAGGAAATGGTACCGATACCGGCCGCACTGTATCTACCATCATCGCCCATCTCGATGTGCACTCCAAGATATTTCTCCTCCAGATTTGAAAACAAATCCTGATCTCCGATCATGTGAAATGACGCACCACTGTCCAAGAACCATACTGATCCCATCACATTTGAGACCAAGCATGCAATCAGCGAAAATCCAGCTCGAACTGGGAGGCCAATGCCTCTCCCGCTGCAGATCCAGCAACATGCTTATTTTTCTTCTTCTGCGGACAATTTGTGGCATAATGTCCGTGTTGGTGACAGTGAAATCACTTCACCTTGGACATGTATTACTTCTTGCCTTTTGCACCATACTAAGAAGCTTTCTTGCTCTTCCCCTTCTTTTCTTTGGCAGCCAAAGCGCAATTTTCTTCATCAGATGCCTTTGATGAAGATCCGTCCCTGGTAGTCCGCCTTATCTCCTATTGCATGAGATCCGACCAAAGTCGCTCCCATCCCGACAACTTCTCCCGACCATTGACAGAGTCCTGATAGGAATTCAAACTCTTCGGAAGACCAAGGAGAGCCAGGTTCACCAAGTCCTCATCATGGACAGTCACCCCCACACTTCCCAGCTCATCTCTGCATTGAGTGAACTTCGTGAGGTACTTGGCGATACTGTCGCCTTTCTCCATCTTAATGTTTCTGAGTTTATCCTTGAGCGCCAAATTCCTCTGGTCTCTCTTGCTCTGGAATATATCTGTCAATGCTTTCCACATCAAGTATGGAGAAGCCTTTCCATGCAGGCTGGATACAATGTGATCCTTCATGCCTTCCAACAGAATCCTTCGACATTTCGCCATCTTCTTTTGCCAAGCTTCAACTTGAGCAGCATTAGTAGGCTTTGGGATCTCAGCATCTATGAAATCCTTCAGCCCGTTATCATCTAATACCTCCTCCATTTTGTCCTTCCATGCAACATAATTCGAACTACCCTCAAGGGCATATTCCAGTCACAAACCGTTGAAAGGAATTTCAACTCTAGCACCAAGAAAACAAACTGCTGCAAAATTTGAATTCCAAGCTCAAAACTCAACTGCTTCTGGATCTGTGAGAACAGATTATTTCTAGCATAGATATCGACTATAGGGGCATTTACTGAATATATCACCTTTCAGAGAAAGGATGGATCCAGAGGCTACCTGGCCCGTTACAGACTCTGTCTACCGAAATAATTGTAATCACTGTAATAGATCCTGATGATCAATTCTCTTGCTCTGATACCATGTAGAAATTTGAATAATTTTCTGAATTATTCACCGATATTATCTTGATTACACACTATTTAAGCTTCATGCATAATACATAACCTCTTCTACAATTGATCATCAATATGCGGAAATAGAAAGCAGTCGCATGCGCTCATTAAAACATAATCAAGCACAAATATCAACACATGATGTAATGGGGAAAGAAATAGTTGAAAACCCCCAACTATCTATATATTATAATGATAGAGAACATGTAAAAATCATAGCACAAAGCTCTCACAGCTCTCAGCACTATCTCAATGCTACACAAAAAACTAGTTATGAAGATGAACTAGTCACAGGTTCAAATCTCCTCCACAAGTCTTCCTCTCTGCGCAGTCGGTAGTGTTAGACCAGATCCGTTCGGAGTCCACTAGCTCAAGCTGCGCAATTCTCATTGGAAATCTCAATCAAAGCTTGTGCAAATCTCATGCACGGTATAGTCACAACTGATAGTAGACTCCACCCTTTCACCCACTGTAGGTCTCATGAGCTTGTCCATACATTGTAGCTAGCGATTTCTTCTTTGGTTGAATTATGAGTTTAACTTCTCAGCTATTAATGAGGTTATGTGTTTGACTATTCTGTTACAGCTCGGCAAATTAAAAATGAAGAAGCGTAATGTCTGCAAAAATAGATGGACCTCTATTTTTACCAACTCAACCAATCATCCATAAATAACATCCTGCAACTCATAGACCATGATCCATATGTCTAAAAATAAACATAGTCTAAAAATAGACTTTGCGCCAAAAATAGCCTGCGGGCCCACTTAGTGAAGGCGACTTCATTTCACTAAGCTCCATCATCTTGTTGCATTTTCAACAGGTGGGATCCATTAATGAGGCCACAGAAAAGGGAAGGAGAATTCTGGTTCTTCCTTGCAGTTGCTTGAGGACAAGCAACATTTTGAAGGGGGGGGACTGTAAGATTCCTATTTAGCCCAAGCTAATAGGAATACTTCATTTTGTTTCTTTCTTATTGTTTGATGAATAAAATGTAGAGGAGGACATGAAAAGCTCCTTAAGTCAAAGAATAAATACATGCCCAATGTGAAAAAGGATAAATATGGGCCTTTGCAACAAAAATCCACTTGTGTGTGAACAGAAATTGGACCACCTTGGAGAACCAGTGCAGTTTTAGAAGAAGGTTCCAATGTGAAAGGGGTTAAGTCCATTGAAGTGGTTTAGGGTTTGTGCACCCCTTCAAGTTATAAAAAGGAGGTGAGGGCTCAAGAGATGGTTGTTGAAGTATTTTTGAAATAGAGGTTGCTTGAGAAACTCTAGCTCTCTAGGCTGTTTAGCCTAAGGGAAGAGTATTTCCTGTTTAGGAATCCTCCCTCCTTCCTTGAGTAGCTCATGGAGGAGAATGAACTGAAATAAGCCACTATCCGGCATTTTGGCCAAGCTCCATCTATTAGCAGCGTTAGTCTTGTTGAGGATTTTGTAGCTGCTTGAGTTGCAGCAAGTTGTAGTCTAGATCTGCAGAGATCTAGTTGTTTTAGAGGGGATTTATCTCAGGGAGGGTTTCTTGTGACCACCCGGAAGAGGATCTCACTCTTATTTTGTATTCAGATCTGTATCATATAGCATTTGCTTCATTTTTCTATAGCTAATGCGCAGTCCCTCTCAAGAACTGTGTTTCTACACTTGGGTTTTATTGTTATTCCAGTTTTTGTGCAATAGATGATCTTCAGTGATTGAGGCTTGCCTCTCACTTTGTAAATATTTGATGTAGCTACTGTTTAAGATATTTTCAGATCTGATATCTATTATAATAAATTCATCTTCATAAATTTTGAGCATTCTGCAGTTCTGTAGCTTATATTTCAGATCTACACTTATTCCAGCATTATTTTGATGAAATTCCAATGGGATCTTGTAGAGAAGGCTGAGTAGTTTCCAGATCTGGTATAGATCTGATGTTTCAGCCATAGATCTGTCATATATCTGAGTTTTCACTTACAGCAGCTGAAACCCCTGAAAAGTAACGCTAATATAGTCTGCAGTCTTTTTCCAATGTGTTGCAGCAACTCATTGCAGGGTTTTTCTTCATAGAAATGTCTGTTTTTCCATGCATAAGCTAAATGAATCTTATTATGAACCTGCATACTGAAATTCATACATAAACTCAGTCATAACCTTTAGAAATTACGCTTCCCAAGCTTCAACACTTTTCTGCATAATTTAGGTCATGGGAAATCAGGGTTTTTCTTGACTAGTCAGGAAGGAGGAACTGTTTAACATAGTAATTTTTTTTAATTTTTTTCTGAAATTAGACACGTGAGTCCCTCTTAGCCTCATATAACATATTACAGAACCTTGACCCTTAATTTTACGTATATTTTCTTATACACCTATTTTAGTGCATAAAATGTTGCTTTTCCCCATCTTTCTGATGTTAAAATCTGAGTAAAGATTGATGCTATTATTTATATTGGTTTCTAAGCATTATCATACACGTTTTATGGTTTTTTAAGCAATCATACCTGAATAATGCATTTTCTAGGCATGATTTGCTGAGTAAACCCTTTTGGGATATTACCTCTCTACAAGAGTCTATAAAAAGAGTCTGAAAAGGGCTAGAAAGCCTCTGAATCTCACCCTCTCTTTATATGTGACATATTCATTAAATTCCCCTTCATTCAATCTCTGTTTTAGATCATATTGTTGATTGTTAATGTTTCAAAAAGAGGACATTACATTGATACCAGTTGTGGGAGCTCTGTTTAGTAGATCTAACTTGATTTGTTTTTTAAGATATTACATATTTGAGTCAAAAATATCAAATTCAAGAGCAAACAAGATTTTCCTACATTTTATTTGTCCATATTTCCCTATACAACGTTCCTATTGAGCAGCTTGGCAATATTCCTAAAAAGGGGATATTACAATGTACTTTGACCTTAGGTCATGCAAATCTATATTCCCACAATCCTCCATATGATATGCTGAAATACAAAAATTTGGAAACATGTGCATACCTCGGTAAATATTGGGAGCATCTTGTACTGCTACAAGGGTTCCTTCTTCCGATGTGATGGCTTCCCCAACTACTGATGATGATGGCTACTATTCTATGGCTGCATGAGTGATGGTACAAGTCTCCTCCTCCTCATGCATCTCTATAATAGTGCATGGGACTCTAAAGGTTAAGAGATCAAGACCACTTTGCAAAGGTGCAAGTGTTCTTTCTCCTGATGCAAGTGTTCTTGTAGCAAGTGGTGGTGGAAGTTCCCTCTCCTCTGATTCCTCTAATTTCTTCTTGTCAAACTTCTTGATCAACATTTGAGTAAAATCTTCATATGTAGTCACTATTTCATCACTCAAATGGCTGAACCACCAAATGTTTGCTTCACCCTCAAGGTGCAACACTCCAATCTCAAAAACTTCTCTCTCTACTACTGGATGTAGCAAGAAAAATTCATCCGAATTCATTCCCCAAGTTCTTGTTGTGCATGTGGATGACCCATCAAATGTAGACAATAGAAATCTATTGGTGAAAGGTTTTCTTTCTTCTTTGAGCTGAATGAACTATGGGAGAGTTAGATTATCCTTGAAAGATCTAGGTTGAGACTTATATTCTACAAGATACTCACTTAGAATCTCATGATCTTAAGTGTCCCTCATCTCCATGCCTCTTTTATTCTTCTTCAAAATGAAAGGGCATAGCATGTTTATTTGGAGCTCTATTCAATACAAGATCTTTCTTTTGCTGATAGGAAGTACATGGACCTTCCTCATCTTGAAACCCTAGTGTGCTTTCATTGCTTTTCTCCACTTTTCTTTGCTTGACCTTCTTGGTGAGGTCCCCCTTAAATCTTAGAAGAGATGAGATGAAACTCATTCCTTCCATCATTTTCATCTCTTTCTCCTTCTTCTTATTCTCTTGATAGCATAATGGATGAGATCCACAGGCTAAGCCAAGATTATGCTCCGATACTACTGTAATATTCCCAAATGGGGAAGCAGCAATATTTGAACACAAAAATGGAAATAGCAGTGTAAATAAACACATCAACAATGGACACCAATATGAATCCATAAGATTATTTATAAGAACAACAAATCAATACAAAATAGTGAGGCATAAATCATATGAGATGAGGAAACAAGCCTCCCATAAGCAATCAATCCCAAATGTGAGATGTTGCTACAATACAAAATGTCAAAGAGTTGCTACAACACAATCATGTTAAGCATAACTATAGCTGGAGATCATGCAATGAAATAAAAATACTGATATAGGCCGCAATAGATACTAGACATACAGATCTGGGCACTAGATCAACTTTCCAAGACAACCGAAGAGTGTTTCCAGAAAATGCACACAATGTGCCAATGTAAGCTACAGCTCTAGGGCTGAAGGTATGCTGCAACAATAGAAATGAAAATATATGGCTGAAGTTGATGTAGAAACCTACAACTCTTCTCAAATAGATCCTCCAGATGAAAGAATGGCTCCTCCACTGAAGAAATCACCTCCCAAAACAACCACTGCAACTCCTCCCTAAAATAACGCAGATCTGGACTGAAACTGCACTGTAGGGGATAAAAACTCCTTGGCCTAATGAAAAATATGTCAATAAAGCCCAAGATTCTTCTTTACAGACCTTCTAATGGATGAAAACCTTCCTCTACTACAAAACTAGCTCTGAAGTCACCCAATATAATTCTCCATTGCTGCACCCTGCAACATAGCACAACTCTACACAGAAATTGCGTTGATGAATAAATTTGTAGCTTGGCCTTAAGCCTAAGTGTGGAAATGTAGTGAAATAATCGTCCAAGAGGCCTCTCAAGGAAAGAGGTTGGATTCCCACTTGGGAACACCCTGTGCTAAACATCAGTTCAATCTTAGCTAAACAGCCAAAGAGAGAAACAAGTCTAAAAAGACCGTATAAAAAATAATAATCCAAAACAATACCCCATATGGCTACCATCCTCTTCCTTATATAAGTTATGAGCTTCCTCACCCTTGGCCCCACTCAATTAGGTCACTACCTCCATGCAATCAATCTCCCTCCAAAACTGTGCTATCCCACCATGAATGCCACTCCTTCATAACAATGCTATTTGATTTGGCCAAAGTTGACCCAGTCTTCATGCTCCAGCCACTTTTCACACCTAAGGGTCTTCAATCCAGCTTTAAGATGACCTCCATTCACACTAGGAGTGTCTTTTATTCCTACTAAGGAGATTTATGGGTCTCCATACCCTCTTATTCCTCTATCTAATATTAAAATCAAACTTTAATATTACAATTAGCTGTGTGCTAATTTATGAATATTACAGAAAGACATCTTGATCCTCTTATAGCTCCAAAGAAATTACCTGAAAATTTGAATATTGTTCAACACAAACTCAATTTCTTCTCCAATATTGTGATTCCTGATGCTCTGTTACCATGTATAAAATCTCCAACATAGCTATAATACCATGTATAAATTATATCAATGGCTTCAATATGGTCATGTAATGTACGAAAACAAGATATTGAATCCTTCTACAATATTTGCGGAATATAAAACACGATCGCTCAATCACATGAAAGTAAGAGAAAGAATTAAATCAATACACAACACTAGATATTCCTTGGGAACGAAACTTCTCAAAACCCATCCATATTTATTGTATAACCAACCAAGGAATCATGAAACAATACAATGTATTTGTGATCACCACAATCTCATACACACTATTTTACACAAAATTTTGTCACTGTCCCTGCAATCCCCAAACTCACACATTAGAGGGTCATTTCTGAGACTAATAAGAATTGTCATGCCTTGCAAAGACCATCATTAAATCCCTTTACATGAGAAAAATATTCCTCCTGTTGACAATTCCCTCAACAGAACTGTAAAAACCCTTGTTTATGCCTTGGTGCGAGTAGACAGTTACACTCCCACGCCGATTGGGAAAATTAACACTGAGCCCGTGCCAGTTGGCACTCTATCCCAGTCAAGCACCCACACCAAGATGTTTATGGAATGATTTTTAAAAATAGAGGCGAATATTCCACCTCAACAACTTCGAGGATGAGTCATTGGGAGTGGTTGAACTAAATAACCATGGACTCCCTCCTTTAGTTTATGGTTTTCCACCTCTCATGAGAACCTCCTAAAGGATAGGCCTCCCTCCCACCTTTGTAGAGATCCCAACCTCCTCCTTTTCCTCTATAAAAGAAGCTATCTCTCTTTGCATCAACTAGCTGAACATGGAAAATTAAACATATTATAGCTGAATTACTAGAGAAGATAGAATAATAAGGAATTACATTGAGGAAGCTTGAGTCCATGACTTATGAGAAAGCTTGAGTCCATGCCTTCATCCCATTCGAATTCCCTGATGAGCATCTGAGACACACTTTGGCTGAACCCTGCTAGAGGAGACTGTGACATCAAAGCATCAATTGTACCTCTTCCTTCTACTTATATATATACATGACTAGCGTTTCGTGCGAAAAACCTGCCATTGAGGCATGTAGGCTCCAAGGTACCAGAAGGGAGTCTCTGATCGAGTGATTCTGTGGGTGTTTGACATCATATCACTATTCACATTCTATAGATTGTACCTTTTGTACCTTGAGGGCCATCGTCATTATTGGTGGTTTCTCTCGCATCTGTTAACGACTTTCATCATTGGCTAGTAATTAAACAATTTTCTTGCATGTTCGAGTTCAGCTCATACATTCGCATGCTTGAAATTGTACTTGTTTGGGTCGAGATGGAGTGCAAGACCCTGGGTTTTGTTTGATAAAATCCAAGCTGCAGATTTTTGTGGATTATCATGACTTATTACATGACTCTTTTGATTGGATGGCTGCGACCATACCCGAGTCCATTTATTGATCCTTACTGTTGGATGGCTGCATCCATACCTCGGATCTCAGTTTATATGTACTCTATTATGGATGGCTGCACCCATGCCACATGTTCATGTATCACAGATATCAGTTGTATTTGTAATTGCAGGTTTTCCGACAGCAATGTTTGGTTTGAACGCATTCTCATAAATCATTTCGCCCCTCCCTCTCTGTAATATTCCTATTTTAATAGGAATATTCAATTTCATTTTGATTTCTTTTTTCAAAGAATAATTATGTAAAGGAGGGTCATTAAACTTCTAATGGAAGAATAAATCCATGCCCAATGTGAAAAGGGGTAAATCTGGGCCACTTTAATAAACACACTTGAGTGTGAAAAGAACAAATCCACTTGACTGGGTCAATCTTGACCATATCTACAGTGCAGTATTGGAGGAGTGCTCATCAATGAGGCACAACGTAATTCTAGAAGGAGGTCTCTTGTGTGAAAGAGATAAGAAATGAAGGTGGTTTAGGGTTTTTGAAACCTCTCATATTATAAAAGTAAGGGGAAGGCAACATATGGGGGGTTCATGATTGTATTTCTGATTTGTGGTTTGTTTAAACACACAACCTCCTTGGCTATTTAGCCTAGATTTCATATGTTGTTTAGCATTGTAATTTCTTGTTTAGGAGTTCCATATCTTCCCATTGAAGAGCTCTTGGGAGAGCTTGTATTTCTTACTCCAATATCTGGTTAGAGACCAAGCTTCTACTTCCAACTGCAACGTAGATCCAGTGAGGGTTTGCTTGCTTTTGTAAGCTGCAGCAAGTGGAATACTAGATCTGTTCAGATCTAGCTTGTACTGGTGCCTCTTCTTAGTGAGTGTGTCTTTTAACCTCCTGGAAGAGTGCATTAGTTGTTTGAACTTCAATTTTTCATCTTGGCATCAGGCCAACCCTGTTATTCAAGCTGCAACACAGTCTCCCTTGAGGGACTGTGTTATTCTCAGTGGAGATTAGATCTCTTCAGATCTAAGTCATTCCAGTGCTCTTTTTCAGTGGAGGAGGCCTTTTCTCTATTGGAGGGAGTGTGTGGGAGTGCATGAGATTCAATCTCTGATATTTTCATGTGGCCATCAGCTATCTATCCCCTACAATGCAATTTCTACTCCAGATCTACGTTATTCTTGTAGGTGGTGTTGCAGGGAGTTTGGGTGCACCATTTGGAGAATTGGTTTCTAAGTGTTGGGGGATCTAACCTTCACTTTGAGATCCACTGGAGGAGATATACACATTGTAATTTTAAGATCTGATCTACATATTCTAAATACTTCAGCATTTCTGAATATTTCTGCATATCTACTTTTTTAGATCTCATATCTACTGCTTATGCTTGGTGTAAACCCAAAAATTCCAAGGGGATCTGAAGGAGGAGCTCTTCTAGTGCATGGATATGATATATATCTAATTCTTTATGCACATATCTACTCTAGATCTGACATGTAACCTACAGCAGTTTGTAGCCTAATAAAATAACACTACCAAGGTAGTTTTCATTCATTCATATGGTTGCTGTTAGACTCGGTCTTGTCTAACCTCTGTCAGAGTCAAATGCAGACAGGTAGCTGTCAAAGACTCAGTTCAATATACAGACCAATGCCAATCAGCGTTCACCCACTGCTACTTAGATGTTTGCAAAGCTTGTTTTCAGAATTTTTCAATAACACTTGCAGGCTAGGAGAAGGACCAGTAGCTGTTTATATCAGGAATGTCATCAATGAGAAACTGATTCTTCTTCAAAACCCTGTTTTGAAGAAGAAATCATCAAATATGTTTTGGTAATAAATAGGTAAGTGGTCAAAATATTTCAAATTTTACAGTTCTTCAGTGGCACCAGCTTCAAGCATACCCCTGCAAGAAGACAACAAAATCATCAAATCTGAGCTCAGAAAAGCCAAAAAGAGGTTGTATTAAAAAGCCAAATGTGAAAATACAAAAACATTGTAATATGGGTTATCAAATAGATTTGAATCAAATCTAAGTGTGAAAGATATTTACATCATATATAAAATCCAAACAAGTTTCATTTCCACCAATCTGCAGCATACAAATCGAGATTTGGAGTTGGAGGGCCGAATTCAAGTTTTGAAACATCGTTGACAGGGTTTTGGAGCTCGAGCGACCCACTTGGGCGCGAGCGACCCACCTGGGCAGAGCGACCCACTTGGGTGATTTTCGCAGTGTAAAATTACAACGTGAGCGACCCACCTGGGCAGAGCGACCCACTCGCCAACAAAAGTCCGGAAAGTCGATTTGAGCGCCCAGTTTCGTTTTAGATCGCCTCCAACGGCCTTCAAACAGATTCTTGTTAATTTGAATGGATACACGAAGGGTGCTCGAAATGAAATATTTGCGGTGCAACCAGCTCCTATACAAGTATCGTACATGGGATTTCCTGGAACCACTGGTGCTGAGTACATTCATTATTTGGTGACAGATGAGTTTGTCTCTCCAATGCGGTTTGCACATATATATTCGGAAAAGATTGTTCATATGCCACATTGTTATTTTGTTAATGATTATAAGCAGAAAAATCGAGATGTCTTGGATCCTAATTGCCAACATAAACGTTCAGATTATGGTTTGCCAGAAGATAAATTTTTGTTTGCGTGCTTTAATCAGTTGTACAAAATGGATCCGGATATCTTCATTTCATGGTGCAATATTCTGAAACGTGTACCAAATAGTGCCTTGTGGCTTCTAAGGTTTCCTACAGCCGGAGAGAATCGGTTGCGAGCATTTGCTGCTACCCAGGGCGTCCGACCTGATCAAATTATTTTCACTGACGTAGCTGCAAAACATGAACATATTCGTCGTAGTGCTTTGACAGATCTTTTCCTTGATACGCCCTTATGCAATGCTCATACCACTAGAACTGATATTCTCTGGGCCGGTCTACCTATGATCATTCTTCCGCTCGAGAAGATGGCCACACGTGTTGCTGGATCTCTGTGTTTGGCAACAGGTTTGGGAGAAGAGATGGTAGTTAGCGGCATGCAAGAGTATGAGGAGAAGGTTGTTTCTCTTGCTCTATCACCTGTCAGACTTCAAGCACTCACAGCTAAACTTAGAGCAGTACGGTTGACATGTCCTCTGTTTGATACTGCTCTATGGGTGCGGAATTTGGATAGGGCATATTATAAGATGTGGAACTTATACTGCTTGGGGAAGCATCCACAGCCCTTCAAAGTTACTGAGAATGATACTGAATGTCCTTATGATCATTAGTTTGTTAAAACTATTTTGGAGTTTGAAACTGAAAGACAAAATTAGAATGAAGATATCAACCACAACAGAAAAATAGGAGCCGATCTTCTATTTAAAACTTCAGTTAATGATCTGCGCTCCAGTTTGTATCTTTGAATTGGCCAGCAGAGATTTTCAAATGGTAAAAGTAACGTGGCAATAAAAGTCAAAAGCCAAATTTAAATACAAATAACTATCTCAGCAAAGAAATCGAATTGGTTAGTCTATTTTGGGTTTTCAAGCTGCACTCCAGAACGTTTAGCTACAGGTTTTACAAATTCATTGTAAAGCTGCTTCTTTTAAGAGCAGACTTTTCCTATTTTAGGATTTTAGGTGAAACTACTCCTCCCTTTCATCGATAAGTTATCACCTCTCATAGTTTTATTTATACATTGTAAATCAATTTTGGGTGAGTGGAGAGAGTTCTGAGAGCTAGTGTAGGAGAAAATTAGAGTTTTATTGTACAGTTTTAGACAGAGATTTTAATGAAGAGATACAGCTCTGTTTTTTGAGATTCTTGTGGCTTGAAATTTAGCAAATGTTTTTCCTTTTGTTTCATATGTCATCGTTATGTTCACAGTTCATTAATCGCCATTTCAATATCGAATGTTTCTAAGTGAGAAAGGCAGAATTCAATTTATTTGCTCTGTCTTGAGGAAGTATTCATAGTTAATGTTTTCTTTTGTTCGAAAAGGATCCATCTTCTATGCCCTTGTCGACTTCTCAGCAGTCTTGTCATTCCGTTTATCTCAATTTAATTGCTAAACTTCATGCTTACCTTGCCTCAGGAGATAATATGCATTCTTTATTTAATCTCTGCTCTTGCTGTCTTTGCCTCACACAGCCCAGAAAACCCCATTATTTATTAAAACCTCATTCATATCGATTTGCTAACCCTAAAATCGACGACGTTACTATCGGTTGTCTCCAGCCCCTTTGAAATCTTTCGCTGAGTTGTACCCAGAAGAAACCCTCCTGTTGTCCTCATAGGGCTAGCTACGAGGCTGAGCTTGGTTTGATGTTGCCTCGAGTTTTGCCTCTTTCAGCCTGTGGCAGATTCGAGCGCTAACATAGTGGCGACCATACTGGGGAGAAACTCAAAACGTTTGCTTGTTATAGGCGGAGTCTGAAGTCACGCCAGGTAGCCTTCGAAACGTTGTTGCTATGCATCAGCAAAGTAGATAAACGCTGCTTCAGTCGATCTCTGGTATAACTTGTAATCGTAGTATTTAACTTGTAAATTGCCCCAGTACATGTATCAAGTTCAGATCTGATCGTTGATGGTGAACAACGGTCAGACATCGCAAGGCTGAAATCATTCACCTGGCGACTTCATTCACTGAAAGATCCAGACAATCAATGCTCCATGGTGATTTCACTGCAGGCAGATCAGTAGCTTCAGAATTGTCAAGATGGACCGGATTGCAAGAAGATACGCTCCCATGAGCCGAGATCACATCCCAGGTTTTCTGAATAAGATGCCCAAGGTGGATTGGTCGAGGAATCTGCCTACGTTTAACAATGATGGTAAGAAAGATGCTGCTTTACATTTAGTCAGATTTCACATGCATATTCGCAAGTTGAGGGTGGATTTTCCTGAAGATTGCTTGATGAAGATATTCTTGGCCACTCTGGAAGGTGAAGCTCAGTCATGGTATGAAAATTTGCCGCTGGCCTGTATTTATTGTTTAGAGGATTTTCATGCCCTGTTCATTGAAAAATATCAAACATCTTATCCATCGTTAAATTTAGTTCATGACTGTTGCAAACATGCTTATTCTTTTATTGAAAGCCTGGAGAAATATTATGAAGATGATAATTTCATGAATGATGAAATCATGGAAGCTCTATATGAGAATCCATTTCAGCAATATGAAGAGAAACTAAAGGATACCTATCAAGGTGCTCAGGAGACTTTGCAGCAGGTTGATGGCCATATGGCTGAAAATGATGAAAGGAAGAATGTCATTTCAGATCTGCCCACGGAAGACAGCAGCATGCAAGTAAGTCCAGTTCCAATTGCAGATTGTGATAATGTCCAGATAGCTACTTCAGATTCAGATTCAGATCATGATGACCAAGCATATCTTGTGCTGAAGCCCATCAAGGAGAACTCTGCTGTTGAAATCATCTGGGATGCAGACGACACAGTAATGGATCTAAATGTTCTCAGTCATACTGTCAGATCATCATTAGAACACAGCCTTCATGAAGAAGCAATCCAGTCAGTTCATGAAAGACAGAATGAGATCTTTGTGCAAGTAAGTGATAAATCTCCTTTCAATAACTCAGTAATGAATTATAGTTTGAATGCCCTGCCATATGAAGATAATTACTGTTTAAGCAGAAGAAAACAAAAGGCATTGTCTCCTTTGTCTGAAGATGAGATAGATCTACTTTTGAAAGGTCATGTTTTAGCCAAAACTACAACAGATTTGCAGTGCATACATAATCAGGAAAGTGTTGGTGAAATTTCTTCCTCTGTTGAAAAAGATGATTGTCTTGTAATCAGTTGTGTAGATCAACAAACAGATAATTTTTTCCTTCACAAAGATGATAAGGCTGTCATGTTTGATAATCTTGAAGATTGTTTTTTGTTTAAAAATGATCTAGATCATGAAGTTGAGGAATATATGCCAGAATTTCTCATGGTCAAGGAACCTACAGCTAACACTCAGATGGCAGATACCTCTCTGTGCATTTCTATCCCTCGGAAATCAATTGTCCTTTCAGATCAGAATGGAGTGAATACTTGTATTTTTGCAGCTGGATCTCCAGATAAGCCAGTGCTTCAGGATTTTCAAGACCCCTTCAGCATTCTTCTGCAAACATTAGAAAGGATAAATATTGCTTGGTTCATTATCATAAGATTTGGTTTCAGTGGTTATTTTGAGTTGCCTACAGGTTCATCAGTCCGCCTGCTCAGGGAGAATAAGAGCAGAAATTTGGGGTGTAGCCATCTGCTGGATTGGTTACATTGGAAGGCCCATTATACATGATTGTACATATCACATCAGTATGCAAGGGGTTGCCATCAGGGTTTTGAAATTTTGATGGACTGCTGCCCTTTTCAGAAAGTTTTTGTTTAATTCAGTTATTTCAGTTTGCCATCGAGTCAGTTTCAGTCAAGTTTCAGTCAGTTTGCAGTCAAGTTTTCATTCAATAAATGTGTCAAAAGTTTTGTGTTATCCATTCAAATAATGATTCCATCGCCCAATGGATGGAGGCACTGTCTGATCTCCCAAAGCTCTGCGATTCTTGGCAGCTCCAAGAAGCGGCAGCTGCCATCTCCATTGGAGCCAATGTTAGACTCGGTCTTGTCTAACCTCTGTCAGAGTCAAATGCAGACAGGTAGCTGTCAAAGTCTCAGTTCAATATACAGACCAATGCCAATCAGCGTTCACCCACTGCTACTTAGATGTTTGCAAAGCCTTGTTTTCAGAATGTTTCAATAACACTTGCAGGCTAGGAGAAGGTTCAGTAGCTGTTTATATCAGGAATGTCATCAATGAGAAATTGATTCTTCTTCAAAACCCTGTTTTGAAGAAGAAATCATCAAATATGTTTTTATGATGAATATGTAATTTGTCAAAATATTTTAAATTTTACGGTTCTGGTGCTTTGACTTCAAGCATACCCCTGCAAGAAGACAACAAAATCATCAATTCAAAACTCAGAAAAGCCAAAAAGAGATTGTATTAAAAAGCCAAATGTGAAAATGCAAAAAACATTGTAATGTGGGTTATCAAATAGATTGAGATCAAATCTGATTGTGAAAGATATTTACATCATATATAAAAGGGAAAACAAGTTTCATTTCCAAAAATCCATAGCATACAAGGCGAAATCTGGAGTTTGGAGGCCGAAATCGCATTTTGGAGCATTGTTGACAGAATTGAAGGTCGTGAGACCCACTTGAGCGCCGGCGACCACAGGCGACGGCCCACTTGGGTGATTTCGCGGTGTAAAATTACACAACGTGAGCGACCCACAGGCGAGGAGACGACCCACTCGCCATGAAGTCGGAAAGTCGGTTGGCTCGGTTTCGTTTTAGATCGCCTCCAACGGCCTTCAAACAGATTCTTGTTAATTTGAATGGATACACGAAGGGTGCTCGAAATGAAATATTTGCGGTGCAACCAGCTCCTATACAAGTATCGTACATGGGATTTCCTGGAACCACTGGTGCTGAGTACATTCATTATTTGGTGACAGATGAGTTTGTCTCTCCAATGTGGTTTGCACATATATATTCGGAAAAGATTGTTCATATGCCACATTGTTATTTTGTTAATGATTATAAGCAGAAAAATCGAGATGTCTTGGATCCTAATTGCCAACATAAACGTTCAGATTATGGTTTTCCAGAAGATAAATTTTTGTTTGCGTGCTTTAATCAGTTGTACAAAATGGATCCGGATATCTTCATTTCATGGTGCAATATTCTGAAACGTGTACCAAATAGTGCCTTGTGGCTTCTAAGGTTTCCTGCAGCCGGAGAGAATCGGTTGCGAGCATTTGCTGCTTCCCAGGGCGTCCGACCTGATCAAATTATTTTCACTGACGTGGCTGCAAAACATGAACATATTCGACAGATCTTTTCCTTGATACGCCCTTATGCAATGCTCATACCACTGGAACTGATATTCTCTGGGCTGGTCTACCTATGATCACTTTTCCGCTCGAGAATATGGCCACATGTGTTGCTGGATCTCTGTGTTTGGCAACAGTGAGGGACCAGAGATGGTAGTTAGCAAAGATATGCAAGAGTATGAGGAGAAGGTTGTTTCTCTTGCTCTATCACCTGTCAGACTTCAAGCACTCACAGCTAAACTTAGAGCAGTACGGTTGACATGTCCTCTGTTTGATACTGCTCGATGGGTGCGGAATTTGGATAGGGCATATTATAAGATGTGGAACTTATACTGCTCGGGGAAGCATCCACAGCCCTTCAAAGTTACTGAGAATGATACTGAATGTCCTTATGATCATTAGTTTATTAAAACTATTTCAGAGTTTGAAAATTGGCAAAGACAAATTAGAATGAAGATATCAACTACAATTTAAAAAAATAGGAACCAATCTTCTATTTAAAACTTCGCTAATGATCCGCGCCTCCAGTTTGTATCTTTGACCACAAAGCAGAGATTTTCAAATGTAAAAGGAATGGCATTAAAAGTCAAAGCCAAACAACACAAATAACTATCTCAAGAAAGAAATTCAATTGGTTAGTCTATTTTGGGTTTTCAAGCTGCACTCCAGAACGTTTAGCTACAGGTTTTACAAATTCATTGTAAAGCTGCTTCTTTTAAGAGCAGACTTTTCCTATTTTAGGACTTTAGGTGAAACTGCTCCTCCCTTTCATCGATCAGTTATCACCTCTCATAGTTTTATTTATACATTGTAAATCAATTGTGGGTGAGGGGGGGGAGTTCTGAGAGTTGATGTAGGAGAAAATTAGAGTTTATTTGTACAGTCTTAGACAGAGATTTTAATGAAGAGATACAGCTCTGTTTTTTGAGATTCTTGTGGCTTGGAATTTAGCAAATGTTTTTCCTTTTGTTTCATATGTCATCGTTATGTTCACAGTTCATTAATCGCCATTTCAATATTGAATGTTTCTAAGTGAGAAAGGCAGAATTCAATTTATTTGCTCTGTCTTGAGGAAGTATTCATAGTTAATGTTTTCTTCTGTTCGACAAGGATCCATCTTCTATGCCCCTGTAGACTTCTCAGCAGTCTTGTCATTCCGTTTATCTCAATTTAAATGCTAAACTTCATGCTTACCTTGCCTCAGGAGATAATCTGCGTTCTTTATTTAATCTCTGCTCTTGCTGTCTTTGCCCCACACAGCCCAGAAAACCCCGACATTTATTAAAAACCTCATTCATATCAGTTTACTAGCCTAAGATCAGCATTTACTATCGGTTATCTCAGCCCCTTTGAAGATCTTTCGCTGAGTTTAACCCGGAGAGAGCCCTCTCCTGTCCTCGTAGGGCTAGCTACGAGGCTAAGGTTGGTTTGATGTTGCCTCGAGTTTGGCCTTCTTCAGCCTGAGGCAGATTTGAGTGCTAACAGTTGCAACCCTCTTTTGAGGAGATTTCTTCTCTCTATGACTTGTATTTTCAGCCATGTATTTCATAAACTTCATTGTATAACTTTATTTTTGCTGTAAGTACTATTGAAGGACATTTCATGAGCCTCCTATCACTGATCTATAGAAACTGCATTATTTTCTGAGCAGAATTGTTTATTGTTGCTGCAGTCCCTCTTTGGGGCACTTTTCAAGGAAACTAGGTGTGGGAGATCTGTTTAACCCACCTAGAAGGATTTCTTTTTGATACCCTATTGGATTTAGGACTTTGATACTCATATCTAAGGGATCCAAGTGCTAGTTTTCATTCCTGTTGCATACATTAATGGAAAATGCATTTTCCAGTCATGCATTGCTGACAAATCCCATTTTGGGATATTAAAGTGGTATCAGAGCTTGATCCTTGGCTCATCCTCTGAGAATCAAGCCAAGATGTCTTTTCAAGAAGGGAGAAGATAGAAGAAGGAGAATCATTACATGGAAGACCCAAAAAGTAAGGGTAAAAACCCTTTGCTTGGAAGGATGGAAGGGAAAGAGTTCTCAAGAAATCTGTTCCAAAATCTGTTTAAGCCTAAGGAAAAGAACAGAGAAATAAAGGGGATAGACCATGAAATTTCCCCAATTGGATCTACAAGATCTATGCATGAGGAGAATTCTACATCCTCATCTTACGGGTATGAGCACTCAGCCATATCATCAAAGCTACCATGTTCTATCAGCAACTTCTTCATGAGGAGGAAAAGAGGAGATGTGCAAAAGGGAGGATCTACAAATCCAACTCCACTTATGAAGATCATTGAGGATAATGTGAACTTATTTTTTACCTTGCCTAGGGCGAGATTCTCATTGGATGAAGAGTCTTCTTATCAAAAAGAAGACATGAAGATTCCTCTTTCAAAGGTAGACCAAGATCTAAAGCCTCTTATTGATGTTGAGGCATTTTCCACCATTGAAGAAAGGGCTAGGGGTGGCATCTCAGTCATAACAAAGGCATCCCTAGCATTTCATGGAGAAGAAGAAGGGGCAGCTGCTCCAAGCAGAGAAGTTATTGCATTCTTGCAAGGAGTTTCAAAGAGTCTCCCATATAGAAATTATGGCACCATCCATGAGCAGCATGTGCCATCATTATCAGATGGTGAGATCCTGAATACTACAGAAGAGGAAGGGGAGGGCAAGATTCATAGGGTAAGGAACATTTACCCCTCTTTATTTCAAAGGAGTGATGTCCTAAGAAGGCATGAAGATCTATGCAAGAAAAGCAAGGAAAAATTAGTCCATACATCTTTCTATCATGATCTATGCCTTGATGTCTCCTTACTTGGAAGAATCCCACCAGGGCAACCCCCTGATGAAAAGAGAAAAGTGTTCTCTCAACCTTGTACATTGATGATAAATTTGGCCAAGAGAGGAACTATCACAACGCTGGAGATTTTGAGTAAGAAGCATGCTTATGTCAATCACATTTTACTTTATGATTGCATGCATTCTTTTACTTTACATGTGAAGGCCATGACTCCTAAAAGGAGTGTCCTACCTTATAAACTTCATGGCCAACTATGGGCTAGAACTATTCCCAAATATGGCCACTCCCTTGATGGGATAAGAGAGGTCTTGCAACATGATGGGTGCTTCCCTAAAGCACAAAATATACATTTCACCTTCAGCCATGGTGGGATGGTGAGGGTAGCAAGTAAGTGGCATGTAAACCACTTACCACATGTAGATCTGAAGCAGGGAGTAGATGACCTACGATGGTTTCTATTGGTTGAGTGTGGGTACCACCCAGGGTTTTTGATTTTCTTATCTCATGCCTTGTATTTCAAGGAAGGAATGCATAAGAAGGAGGCATGGTTGCTTTGTTTGACAAGAAGAAAGTATGGGCACCCCATGATAAATTCCATGTCCATACATTTTCTTATGCCTATGATGTATGTACATGTATTTCTGTTTAGAATGAATATCATAATAATGTATGTACCTTGGGTTGGGGAGAAATGTAACCTTCTCATGAGGTGGCATAAGGGAGTTTGTTTATATAATGATGTGAATAATGCTCCAACCTTTGCTATAAACATGAGAGAAGGAATGGCACATTAGGTGAATGTGTCCATTGGAAATGCAATCTCCCATATTCATTTGTACTTCAAGAAGAGGATAGGACCTTATATGACTCCTGCCTCATATACTATGTTTTCTTATACAAAGGGTCATGTATTGGGCTTATGTCATGGGAAGAGATATCTCACAAGGGAGCACTTGGAGCAAGACATGTGTTGTTGGGATCATGTTCAGCCAACACCTATTATCCTCCATCATTTTCAAGCTTTGAAGAAGCTTATTGCAGTAAGAAGGTGGTTGGATGGCCACTTATTGCACCATGATTTGAGGCAGCAAGATGATGGAAAATGCTGGTCTCAAGGGAGGGACTATTGTCACCATACAATATATCATATGATACTTAGTCCATGTTTCTTTTAGAGCACATATGGTGAAGACAATCTACTCACTATATGCATAGGATATTGGGCAAGGAGACTCACTAGAATCGATGAAGAAAATCATGAAGTTCCAAGTCCCTTTTGTCTTCATGAGGACTATTTTATTGCATCCCAGGATTAGCAACTCCAAATTCATCAAAAAGGGAAAGAGGGACAGTGTGAGTTGAGTATCCTCTTCTCTCATTTCCATGCATGGAGCCCCTACACAATGCAAATGGGGGGAATTGGTGACTTTTTCTGTGTGCTACCCAGGATGGTTCACTTTATTTGGATGATAGCATGGATATTGAAGCCTCTCATGGGGTTGAAGTACCCTGCATTTACCATCTCTCATGCCTTGAGAGAACCAATGGACAGCAAGGAACTATTTCTATGTATCTCCCACTTCTTTATGATGACATCTGATTAGTTCATTCACCAAAAGCACACTTATACCCTTGGGAGGAGACAAATCCATTGGGAGATTTTGCAAATTCCTTGTAAGTTGCTTGAGGGCAAGCAACATTCTGGAGGGGAGGACTGTAATGTTCCTATTTTAATAGGAATATTCAATTTCATTTTGATTTCTTTGTTCAAATAATAATTATGTAAAGGAGGGCCATTAAAATCCTAATGGAAGAATAAATCCATGCCCAATGTGAAAAGGGGTAAATCTGGGCCACTTTAATAAACACACTTGAGTTTGAAAAGAACAAATCTACTTGACTGGGTCAATCTTGACCATATCTACAGCCCAGTATTGGAGGAGTGCTCATCAATGAGGCACATCGTAATTCTAGAAGGAGGTCCCTTGTGTGAAAGAGATAAGAAATGAAGGTGGTTTAGGGTTTTGGAAAGCTCCCATATTATAAAAGGAAGGGGAAGGAAACAGATGGGGGGTTCATGATTTAATTTCTGGTTTGTGGTCTATTTAGACACACAGCTTCCTTGGCTGTTTAGCCTAGATTGCATATGCTGTTTAGCATTGGAATTTCCTGTTTAGGAGTTCCATCTCTTCCCATTGAGGAGCTCTTGGGAGAGCTTGTATTGCTTAGTCCACTATATGGTTGGAGACCAAGCTTCTACTTCCAACTGCAACATAGATCCAGTGCGGGTTTGCTTGCTTTTGTAAGCTGCAGCAAGTGGAATACTAGATCTGTTCAGATCTAGCTTGTACTGGTGCCTCTTCTTAGTGAGTGTGTCTTTTAACCTCCTGGAAGAGTGCATTAGTTTTTTGAGCTTTAGTTTTGCATCTTGGCATCAGGACAACCTATTTATTCAAGTTGCAGCACAGTCTCCCTTGAGGGACTGCGTTATTCTCAGTGGAGATTAGATCTCTTCAGATCTAAGTCATTCTAGTGCTATTTTTCAGTGGAGGAGGCCTCTTCTCTATTGGAGGGAGTGTATGGGATTGCATGAGCTTCATTCTCTGATCTTGGCATGTGGCCATTAGCTATCTATCCCCTACAGTGCATTTTCTACTCCAGATCTATGTTGTTCTTGTAGGTGGTGTTGCAGGGAGTTTGGGTGCACCATTTGGAGTGTTGGTTTCTAACTGTTGGGCGATATACCCTTCACTTTGAGATCCACTGGAGGAGATATACACATTTCAATTTTTAGATCTGATATGCATATTCTAAATACTTCATAATTTCTAAATATTTCTGCAGATCTACTTTCTTAGATCTCAGATCTACTGCTTATGCTTGGTGTAAACCTGAAAATTACAAGGGGATCTGAAGGAGGAGCTCTTCTAGTGCATGGATCTGATATAGATCTGATTTTTTATGCACAGATATTCTATAGATCTGAAATGTAACCTAAAACAGTTTTCAGCCTAATAAAATAATGTTGTCAAGGCAGTTTTCATTCATTCATATGGCTGCAGCCCTCTTTTGAGGAGATTTCTTTTGTCTATGACTTGTATTTTCAACCATGTATTTCATAAAATTCATTGTATAAATTTATTACTGTTGTAAGTACTATTGAAGGACATTTCATGAGCCTCCTATCACTGCTCTGCAGAAATTGTGTTATTTTATGAGCATAATTGTTTATTGTTGTTGCAGTCCCTCTTTGGGGCACTTTTCAAGGAAACTAGGTGTGGGAGATCTGTTTAACCCACCTAGAAGGATTTATTTTCAATACCCTCTTGTATTTAGGACTTAGATACTCAGATCTAAGGGATCCAAGAGTTGGTTTTCATTCCTGTTTCATACACTATTGGAAAATGTGTTTTCCAGTCATGCACTGCTAATAGATCCCATTTAAGGATATTACACTCTCCCTCGGACCTCATGCTTCAGGGGGCATATGTGACACAACATTTTGTCACTGTCCCTACAATACCGAAACTCACACATTGGAGGGTCATTTCTGTGACTAAGAAGAAGTGTCATGCCTTGCAAATACCATCATTTCTTCCCTTTACATGAGAGAAATATTCCTCCTGTTGACAATTCCCTGAGCAGAACTGTAAAAACCCTTGTTTTTGCCTTGGCGTGATTAGACAGTTACACTCCCGCACCAATTGGGAAAATTAACACTAATCCCATGCCAGTTGGCACTCTGTCCCAGATAAGCACCCGCGCCAAGCTGTTTATGGAATGTTTTTTAAAAATAGAGGCGAAGATTCCACCTCAACAACTTCAAGGATGAGTCATTGGGAGTGGTTGAACTAAATAACCACAGACTCCCTCCTTTAGTTTATGGTTTTCCACCTCCCATGAGAACCTCCTAAAGGATAGGCCTTGCTCCCACCTTTGTAGGGATCCCATCCTCCTCCTTTTCCTCTATAAAAGAAGCAATCTCTCTTTGCATCAACTAGCTGAACTTGGAGAATTAAACATATTATAGCTGAATTAATAGAGAAGATAGAATAAGAAGGAATTACGTTGAGGAAGCTTGATTCCATGACTTCTAAGAGAGCTTGAGTCCATGCATTCATCCCGTCCAAATTCCCTGACGAGCATCTGAGACGCACTTCGGCTGAACCTCGTTGGAGGAGACTGCGACGTCAAAGCATCGGTTGTAACTCTTTCTTCTACTTATATATATATATATATACATGACTAGCTTTTGGGTTCCCATTTTGTGTTATATTTGTTAGATTCTTAATGTAACATGCTTAGCCCTCTTGGACTAGTTAGTGATTGTGAATGAAATTATTATGTTGTATGCTTCTCTTGTGTATTGTGTTATGTGCAGGTATCTGAGCGTGACTGCGAGTGGATTGTGACTTGCCAAGGTAGGAGTGAGATCTCACCACCATTACAACTACAACAACAGCGTTGGACCCCAGGTAGGTTGATCTATCGTGTTCTCTTTCATTCTGTAGTTAGGAACCTACATTCTAGCATGTCTCTTTGTTTCTAGCCCCACCCTAGGACTAGAGGGATCATCTCTATTCGCAGAGAGGATTTACCTGCATAACACTCTACCAATTGCTTCACACTAATCTAGACAAAATTGGACAAACACATAGCCAATCATCAGCCTACCCTCAACCTACCATGCTTACAAAATCCCTAGAGAATTAAACCCCTATTAAATAGTAAATTCAGCCTTCCTTGATTGTGCAATTCAACATGGGATTCCCATGGTTTTATAACTACACCTTGGAAGTTTTCCTAAAATACAACTGCTAGTTTACTAGCCTTGAACCTTTGTCTCAAATGGGTATCCACCAGAGTTAGCATGCATGCAGCTATACATAGTGAATCATCAATTACTTGGTAGATCACTACTGGTGAATTAAATATATTTTAATTCACTTGATCTTCCACTATCTCATCAAACAGTTAGAACTAGTTAAATTGATTTTAACCCAATTATTGTGAGTTAACTGATCCCACCCACACTAAACTAGTGCTGCAACTACAACTGGACCCTGTTAATATTAGAATCACTCCACATGCCTATCCTTAGACCCTCAACTCGAAATTCTTGAGCTAACTAAGTCTATCACACTTAATTAACTATTACAATTTGTTATGAGATAAGATTACAATTATTTTTCCAATTTATTTAATAAATTGGCTTGCACACTAATGTATCGTTAGGACCCATCACAGTGTGACCTATGATCCCACACCAGTGTGTGTGTTTCATTTTCATGTTTAATTTCAACAAATGGAAGTGTCCTCAATTGGGATGATATATTCACCTCATCCATTCAAACCAATATTACAAATCCTAATACTACCTCTTAAAGAGAACTATCTAAATTCTACATGGCGTCGTGCTTGTTGGATGTGTTGTATGCTAGATGTCATTTTGAGGGGTTGGAGTGGAGGTGGATTTGTGAACAATACCTTTCTCCTATACATATATATTGTAAAAACTTATGGGATGTGAAATACAAATGAATGTATGACATAATCACTGAAATTTTCATTTCGGTAATATATCAAGAGATTTTCAATATAGATCCTCCTTGTATGTTTGATAGATCTAAGCCATATTTACATGATATTGTAGATTGGTTCACTCTTGGGGATGTTACATATATCAGAGTATTTCATTCCTGCAAGCCTCTTCACCCATTTTCCTACTTTTATCACTAAGTAGTGCTACAAGATGCATCATACTAGATAACTATAGGGCTTACAAAATCATCGATGAAATACAAGAAAGCCCCATGGCTTGCATTCCCTTTATATATTGGGGCCAATTGTATCAAAAGGTTCAAGGATGTTGAGGTGAAAACCCAAGAGGTATAAATCTTCAGATTTGGTGAGCTAGATTATCACAGGTAATATCCAAGAAGTATTTCCACCAATCACTACAAATAAATCAAGTATAGTTGGGTATATAATTCAATTATTTATCAAGATGAGGAAAAGGTAAAGAAAAATTTTCAATACCTCCAAATCCTTGAAATCACCTCAGGACATTGATACTTCCCAATCCTGAAGTAACTCTGAACACTTTGATGAATATTCATAAGAACACATGAACTTATACGAGAGGAGGGTTGTACTAAAGAGAAAACAAGAAGGAGATACTAAAGAAACAAAGAGCATAGCCTAAGGAAAAAGAAACAAGCTGAAGAAAATGCTAGAAAGAAACACGTTGAAGAAGAAGAGATGAAGTGGAAAGAATAAGAAGAAAGGAAAAAACAAGAAGAAATTAAGAAAAGGAAACAAGAAGCAACAAAAAATAAGAAAGAAGAAGAATATAGAAAAAAAAGAGAAGAAGAATAAAAAAACAAAGGAAGAGGAAATGAAGAATAAAGAGGAAAAATAATCAAGGAAGAAAGATGAAGAATTATCCAAGAAAATATAGGCTTTAACCCTGTACAGAAATTATATGGAAACGAATGCTTAAAAATAGAAAATAAACAATAATGAGAGAATAAAACATAAAATAGATATACGCAGAGATTTTCCCCTAGATCCCAAACCGGGACTACCAACTTGATTTTTCATTATATTCCTTTTAGTTTTACAACGCATATATATACATGTTGAAGCATTCATAAACCCCAATCCATTAACCCTGGATTAGAACATAACCATAGTTCCCTTGACCAGATCTACCAAATACCAAGATCAGAAAACCATCATTCCAAAAACCATGTGCAAACCCATGCACAAATCCATAGGTGGGTCCACCCACCCTAATCCTAATATAGGGTCCAAAAAATTTTTCCGAGGTGCTGCCCTAGACCCTGTGCAGGGGGGCTACCACCCCCCTCACACCCCCTACTTCGCGCCTACTTCTAATCATGGAAAGAATATAACACACACCCAAAATTCTACCTCTTGTTTTTTTATTTCCATAGGGGACCACAAGAGAGCTTAGTCATTGGTCCAGCCCTGCAACACCCATTGATTCTCTACATGAAGATAGCTTCTCAATGCTCACAAACTTCATCAATGCATCTACAATATTCTTTAAAATGTCCACCTTTACCAGCAACACCTTTTTATCCTCAACCATATCTCTCACAAAGTGATATTGAACATCAATGTGCTTTGTAATTGAAAGATAAGCAAGGTTCTTAGCCAAAAAAATTATAGTTTGGCTATCACAGTCTATCCTTATATCTCTTTGCACCAACCCCATACTTGAACACAATATTTGTAACCAAACTGCTTCCTTTCTTGCATGAGTGGTTGCCATGTCTTCTTCCTCTATGGTTGAAAGAGGCTAAAAATTGTCTTTTACTCTTCCAACTGACTGTACCTCCAAATAGGATAAATACATACCCACGTGTAGATCTTCTTTGATCTAGATATCCAGCCCAGTTTACATCAAAAAAGACATGAATTTCGAAAAATCCATCCAATCTTGGTCTTCCTTGGTAGCACATACCATAATCACTAGCGCCACACAAATATCTGAGAACTCACTTTACTATTGTCCAATGCTCCTTCCTTAGTTTTGACATAAACCTGCTCAATACTCCCACTGCATGTGCTGTTAGGCCCCTATAATTTGGCATATTGGCAAGACCAAATAGACAAGGGTAACATCAAACCAACTTTGGAGTCCTAGGACCTAGCCTTCCTAGACTCAGAGAGGTCTCTCTCTATATTTGTATAAAATATGTAACTTGATTGATTTTGGGGTTTTGATTTTAGGCTAGTTATAATGATAGGGTTTGTTTGTTTGTTTTGTTTGGTTTGGTAGGTTGTCAAGAAGAACATATTAGATTAAGAGAAATTAAAACCATTGGGCTATGGGGTCTGTGAAAGGCTTGAAAAATAAAACAATGAATCAAGGGTGTTTCATAGGGAAAGTTAACAAAGCCAAATGGATCTTAGTAGCTTATGTGAGTGAAATGAACATTAAATTTGTGAACATAGTAGGTTTAAAGGGAAATTAAGAATCCCTTAATAAATACTATAACAAGAAGGGCCTTCAAGATCACTATTCTTAAGAAATAACCAAAGCATAGGGCACACCATAAACTTCTATGGTCAAGCTTCATCAAGTAAACTTTAAAAACAACAATCCAGTAAACCCTAGAGAGTAGGGAACTCTGAAATTCTCTAGTTATTCACCTTCAGAGAAAGAAAACATGTAAGATAACACATTAGTAATGATTAAAGAGAATGGAACTCCTAAATTCCTTAATCAAACTATAAAATATCTTCAAAGATACTATTCAAGATGGACTAAAGGACAGGGCAAACCATAAACTTCTTCATCCAAACCCTAATTAGTAAACTTCAAATAAAAGGCCTCAAAAAAAATGTTTTAAGCTACACCAAAGGATAGGGCATACCATAAAATTATTTATCTTGGCTCCATTAAATCATTATTTAAGACAACAAGCTAAGTGGAACTAGAGAGCAATCAAGAATTCTCCAATAAGACCTAGCAGAGGAAAACATCTAAGCAATAGAAGGCAAACAATCTTAAGGTGCCTCTAATAACATATCTTAACCTAAATTTTCTACTCTTTTGCATGAGAAAATATGAAACAATATGAAAACATAAGGAAACAATTACTGAATTAGAACAACATCACCATTAACTATTATTGTGGAGGTAAATCCCCTCTGCGGACAGAGGCGATCCCTACTAGCCGAGACCGGGTCTAGCAACAATCATTCACGCTATAGTGCAGGTTCCTAATTGCAATAAACCAACTAGCGATGAAGGCTTACCTGGAATCCAACGCTGTTGCTTGTAGAAGAGGTGGCACTCCCATTCCTTAGCTCTGGCAGATCACGATCTCCACGATCTCCATGATGGGACACCTGCACACGCGAGAAAAAAAACAAACGCAAGTGTAAAATCCAGTAGATGCAAATATATGTCAGTCAGAAAGGACATAACTCATCATCATAAATAACAACAAGAGTGGAACCATAACCAATAGTTGTTTATCATTAATCAATCAAAGGAAAATTACAACCATAGTTCTGACGTTGAATTCTCCTTCGGCGGGTCGCCAATAGAACACGTCTCCAAAAGCCTGCCAGGGATGAGACAAACCTCTCTCTTCGGATCTTGACAATAGTCTCCTTGCTTGAAATTGGCCTTAAGAGAATTATGGAGGCTCTTGCAGCATAAGGCTCTTAGAAATTTGGGAACTTGAAGACTAGCTTGCAATGGAGATGGGCAAGCTTTTATAGATGGAAGAAGGGGAGTTGGGATCTCTAGAATCGTGGGATTGGCCCTATCTTCAAGGAAGCTTACATGAAAGGTGGCAAACCACTTCCTCTCTATGGAAACCCGTAGCCAAACCTCCCAACTCAAGATAGATATCAGTTCCTGGATCAGTTAGGACGAAACTTCCACCATTTATTTTTAAAAAACACTCCTTAAATTGGCTGGCGCGAGTGTGACTCTGGGACAGAGCGCCAACTAGTGTGGCATATTTGAAGTATTTTCCCCATTGGCATGGGTACTAAACTGCCTGCTCGCGCCAATGCTAAAAGGGCCATTTTTAGGGTTTTTCACAAGGAGATGTCTTCAGGGAAATGAAATCTCTTGTTCAGAGGGATGTCATGAAAGTGGTTTCAAGCCATGTCACTGCTCACAGGTCACGAAATGAGCCCTCCAATGTGCGGGATGGGGATTGCAGGGACGGTGACAAATTAATGTGTAAAAACCAGTTCATGAATCCTATGAATATGCTTGCTCCATTGATGCTCAATCCAAGACAAACACAAAGCTCCAAAACCAATTTCTTCACAATTCCAAGTCTATGTGTATTGAGCTCAACAATCAAACAACAACCAAAATGAGGCTTACATGAAGTATTTAACTGCCAAATGATGAATTAAACCCTAGCTAGGGTTTTAGAAGTCATTAATTACATCATAAATGCATTTGACCAATGAGACCATGCAAGGCCCAAGGCACAAATATACCAAACTCATTAAATGCAAAATAACTTCTAACATTACTTCTAAGCTAAATTTGGTGTCATTTGTCATTAAAATACTTCAAAATATCTATTTCAATAAAATATAATGTGTTTTTTTTACTTTCAAGCAAGGGCACAACGCCAAGGTACAAGGGTGCAGCGCCAGGCCAAGGGCGCAATGCCAAAACTGGAAACATAGCTTGTGTTGCAGCTTAGTTTTGGAGGCCTTCCTGGTGTCCAAATGATCTCCATGATAGCTCATTGGAAAGCGTGTCCTGTCTAGTTTCCATATATACCTTTAGTTTCCAGATTGGTGACCATTTTCCTAGTCAAAAATCCATTCTCCAAAGACTACTAAGGGTGTAGCGCCAGTGCTGAAAAGAGGGCAAAAAGGTGTTTTTTTTATGGTTTTGAGCCCTTTTGAGGGTCTAGTTCTGCTCCAAATGACCTAAAATTTTCTATGGATGATGTACTTGAAATGAGGATCATGAATATATAAGCCATTTTTCATTTTATTTCCCCAAAAACGGGCACAGCACCAGTGGTGCTGCGCGTTGGGCCCTTTTTTTGCTGGCTAAACATTAAAAAAATCAAAATTTGCAAAAAGATGCCAAAAATGGAATTTGTCTTGCTAATCATGTTTGGGAGGCTTGGAGGGATACATCAGCAAGGATTTCAAGTTTCTCCTTCTCCTTTGCCTCATTTTGTGCTTGAATCTTTGCAAGGGCTCTTTTTAGCTTGGCCCTTGCAATTCTGTTCCTCATGGCATAATGCTTTGCCATCTTCTTCTGTAGGTCAATGTCTCTTTTTGACTTTTCAAGCTGACCCTCTAGGTGCACATTGGATTTCTATAGCCAAGATTCTCTACCATAGATTATTTCCATGGCAAGAAGCTCACTTGGAGTGAGTTTCTCTACCAACTCTGTCTCTTTCTCTCTTTCCCGGGCTAGAGCCTTCTTCAAACCAATTGTCCTTGGCTTCTTACTAGGAAGCTATTCTTCCTCATATTCATTGTCATCAAGAGTTCCCAAGGTTTCATATAGCAATGCATTAGCCTTCCCATCCTCTTTCCTAACTCTGATAACTCTGACCTCATTGATGGATTTCTCTGTCTCTAACTACTTGTTTTCTCCCTCAAAGAAATTGATCACATTCTTTGCCCTGCCAATATTGGCTTGTAGCTCTCTAATCTGGGCATCCTTGCTCTTGATCAATATATTGGTGATCTTCTCCTCATATTCACTCTCAAGGTAAATATTTTTAAACTCGTGTTCAGTTTCATGTTCAACCTCTTTTTTCATCAATATCTTGCTTTGCAACCTTTTCCTTACCTTTGTCAAGATGTTTTGTTGATGATGAAGGCAGGGTCCCTTCCACAATCTGTGGAGAAAAAACCTGCCTATGACTTCTTTGATAGGTCAAAGGAAAATGATCCATGTCAACAGACTCAGTGTCATCTATCTCACTACCATCTGCCTCACTGTCAGATGTTGTGGTATCATGAGATGAGGGTGAAGGATTGTGGAACGGTGATGAAGGAGGACCATCCTGAGGTGAAGGAATGTGAGTGGATGATGATGTGGAAGGGTCATCATGGAATGAAGGGTTGTGAGTGAGTGGAGATGTAGGAACAACATGAAGTGATGGAGAAGTAGAAATGGGACGATGAGAAGAGGAAGGTATATCTTGCTGATGATGGCCTTGTGGAGTAGTAAAAAACTCATTGGCAATGAAGTTCTCCCATGGAATGCCTTTCTGTTGTAGTTGGTGCATAGCCACCATCTTGATAAGTGAGTGATGGATTAGGCTTTTCATTTGCTGAGGGTAGTATCTCTTTTGCACTATGTAGGAAATTTTTTCAATGATCCGAAAGAGGTAATATGGTATATGCAGCATACTCACTCTAGTAAACTTCATAAGAAGCCTGATGTGATATGAGTAGAGGCTGGAAAATCTTCCCTCACATGTGAAATACTTCATAACGATCCTCATCATAGGTGCATATCTATCAATAAGATGAGAAAATGGGAAGATGGACTTGTGGTGATCTTTATACCTAGGTTTTAGATATGGTTCAAAGTAACTCATGTCTAGGTTTGCCTACTTGAACCACTTCTCACCCACACTTGGTATCCCAGTAGCATTTTCAATGGCATTTGTAGACAAATCAAATGTAACTCCATCAATATTGACTTTCTTGTCATGCAAATTGATAATAAAAATTCTTGTTAGCTTACGGTGGTTTTGTACTTTGTGCACCTTCTCACAAAAATCAAAACAACCTATGTGTTTGAAGCAGGAAACAATAAGAGGAGATGCCATGAGATCTTTTGTATTGAGGGGTTCAAATATGTTTATCTTGCCTCCATTGTGATCATTCCTCCTTGGAATTTTTGCCTCACCACCACTGCCACTTTCCTCTCCCTCTGACATTTTGAAAAACGTTGTTTTGAAACCCTAGGGCTAATGTGCAATGAGATGAAGGGAGGGTAATGGAATGACAGTTTTTCAAGTGAAGAGATTGAGTGTATGAAGGGAAATGATGTAGGGGAAAGCTTGGATGAATGGAAACCCTAAAACAATTCAATCTCCCTGTTTCGACTGATACTCTGTCTAGGGGAATGAATAAGCCTATAGACAGTGATTTCATGCTTGAACTTTTAGGGTTTCTCTTAGGGTTTGATATCACTCAATTAAAAATTCACCAAATGGCATCAAAATAGGGTTTATATAAGATAGTTACCAATTTATGTGCTTAGAAACCCTTTGGCAAGAGCTTGTAGTTAATTTGGAGTGATTTGAGTGGTTAGAAGACTTTGAAACCCCTTCTGTCCAAGGGTGCAGTGCCAGTGCTGAGGGCACAGTGCCAAGGCTGAGCGCGCAGTGCCAAGGGTTTTTGGCATAGAGCCTATCGGACAAGAGTGCATTGCTCTACCAAGGGCGTAGTTCTCACTTCCAGGTGTGTAATGCCTTCAAAAATTGAATAGAGGAGAAATGCCAAGCGCGTAGTGCCAACTTCTAGGAACACAATGCCAGTCTAAGCGCACAACGCAAAAATATTTTTCCCAGCATTTCTTAGGAAACTCACAATTGTTTCTCTCTTGAGTGCTCTTGGTCTTTTGAAAATAATGAATGATTCATTTGAAATGTGAAATGAGCTTTTATAGGCATGTGGAGTTTGATTTATCTTTACAAACCCACTTTCTAATGTTTTAAAGTCATTTTGCCTTTCTCACTGATATTCTTTATACTTTTTCTTGCAGGTTTTATTAAGTCATAAAGTTGAATCTTCTTGGCTCAATGAGGCTTGACATGTGCATTAAAAACATTTGGGATTTAGCCACATAGCACCATATTCAAAATCCTCTTTTGCTTCCACTAGGGAGTTGAAATTGTCTTTTCACCTTCTCTGGCCACTTTTTCGAAACCCTAGGTGTTTGCAGTCTTCATAGCAATCATCAGTGTTGTCTTTTGGGTTCTCTATAACACTTTCAAGTTCATTCATTTCTGTCCAATTCACCTCACCCTTTTCCATATTTATTCAATATATTCTGATATACTTTTTTCTTGTTTGGCCTAGTGTACATTCTCCATGTCATTTCTGCAATTGATCACTGTTTGGGCACTCTACTGGACCATCAAGTGTATAAACCTTAATAATCTTCAAGACTAAGTGTTTCCTCTTTCCTTTGCTGTAAGTAGTTTTCATTCAAGAGTATACAGTCCACCTCATCAGCACTTTTTGCTGACAAATCCTTCAACACTGCTGCAGAAGTGTTGAACTCCTTTCATTTTCCTCACTTGCAGGTTTTGAACTGATAAGACATACTTCTTTGGAAACCTTTAGGTCCTTCTTGAATTAAAATGTCTTGACATTCTATTACATCTGAGCTAGATTCTAACAAAGGAAAAGCAGTGCTTGAAACATCCAATGATGACCTTAAAACATGTAAAAACCCTAATGACCTTAGTGGGAGGGTCCTTTGACCTGATCTTGACTGAAATTTGGCTTGGATTCCTTCAAGTGAAAACATAGTGTGGTCAAAAGTGTTGTATTGAAGATCCAAAATCCAATGTACTTGATTTATCTAAAGAGCCTATAGAGATAGTTTTGAGGCCATAAATTCTTGAGGGACCTGGGGAACATGGGAGAAAGGTTTTATGAAGGCAAGAAGGATGAAAATGAGAGGTGTAAGCCTATAGTGAGTTTGTAGGAGTGACAGGGTGACCATAAAATGGCAAACTGATAGAATAGTGAAAAAAAATTATAAGGATAATGAAGGCAGTGAGATTTTTGAAACTCACAATATTCAAGGAATGTTGTTTTTAGAAATCCATAACCATCCTATAGTCATTTAAAGATAGTCAAAAATACTGATGACTAACAATTGCTCCACTTGGGGAGGGTATCTCCTTTCAGGAGGTGTCCAGAACCTCAGAGTTCAAATCTCTGAGTTTTGAAGATCTGTACCTTACTTGTACTTGGCAGATCCCTCTTTCTTCACTTGCTGATTTATTCCTATTCTTTCAAGCTGTGTTGTTAAAAATATGGAAAACATGATTGCTTCAATATCAGCTCTACCTATCCATCATACTTTGCCTAACATTTTTTCTTCTTCTGGGTGCACTTGGATTTGCAAATCCTTGACATCATTTTCTTTTGAAAGCATAGAAACTATCTAATTGTACCCTTATAACTTCCAAGAGCTCAGATTAGGCTGATGAGCTCTTTTATTCTCTGCATAATCTACTTATCTATCAAGGTTAAATAGTTTGACAGATATTCATTCTCTAATCTACTGACATGAAATTCAAAACATGACCAAATCAAGGTTAATCAGTTTGATTTATCATGATCCGTGGCATTTTGGAAAAACTGCACACTGACTTTATTTTTGCACAACTAAAACTATAAATTTGAGGGATATAATTCGAAACTTGTCACTCATCCCTCTCCTTTCTCTTTGGTTCAGATTTGAGCTTTGGGAACCAGTGTCTTTTCCTAATCTAATCTAGTGACAAGCCAAGTTTACATGGTGTGGCAATTTTTTTTTCATTAACCTATCAACATAAATTTAAAACATGTTCAATCATGGTTAGATTGTATGACTGAACAAGACTTTATTTTCTTTAAAAGAAGTGGAATTTGGACTTGCACACTTTTAGACATATTCTTTTTTGATATGGGGTTGTACCTTTTCTTTAAACCTGCCCTCTTTTTCTTCTTTTCTTTGTTTTTGTGTTTTCATTTTTCTGATCTTTTATCAAGCAATGTTATGTACAATGAATAAAGCTTCAAACTTGGAACTTTAACAAAAATAGTGCTTGAGAATCCTTCCATTGACAGGACCTCCAAATAACTCTGTTCCATCTAGTTCTTGTAGAAAGAATGCATTCTTACCTCTTACTGAATGGATGATGTATGGACCTTTCTATAGATTTTCAAATTTTCCATGCTTACCTTTGTCCTCTCTTCTTGAATCCCACTTCAACACTTTGTCTCCTATCTGGAAATCATTGGCTTTAGTCCTCTTATCAAAAATATTATTGATGCTTTCTTGCACTGCTTGTGTTCTATTGTAAACTTCTTCCCTTGATTGCTGCAATTGAATGGTTTGGTTCAACCTCCTTTGCATATCATTCTCCTCTGATTGTACCTCTTGGAGGAGCTTCATCACTGGAATTCCCAAGGATGTTGGAAAAACTGCATCCATGCCATACACTAGTTGATAGGGAGACATATTAATTGATTTCTTGCTTGTTAGTCTATCTTCCCATAGTGCATGCACCAATTTTCTATGCCATGAATTTTTGTTCTCTTCTAGCAACTTCTTGATGATATTTACCAAAATTTTGTTAGAGGACTCAACCAACCCATTACCTTGAGGGTAATAAGCTATAGAATGCCCTAATGAGATGTGATATTTGTCGCAAAAGTCCACCATTCTCTTGGATTTAAATGCATCAGCATTATCGGTGATGATTTTTCTTGGATAGATAAATCTAAAAAAAATATTAATTTCAAGGAATTTAATGATTATTGAGTCAGTGGAATTCCTTGAAGGGATGGCCTCCATCCATTTGGTGAAATAGTCAGTTGCAATGAGAATCCATTTGTGTTGGGCAGATCAGGCAGGGTGGATTTCTCCAATGAAATATAAACCCCATTGTTGAAAAGGAATTTCAACACTGATAGGATACAAAGGTAATGGCAGTAGTTTTCTCTTTCCATCAAATATTTGGCATTTATGGAAAGTCACTACTAGCTTGTGGATATCAGGGAAAAGAGTGGGCCAATAGAAACTAGCTCTAAGGATTTTGTTGGTAGTGGTTTCACAATAGAGATGACCTCCACATTCGCCTTCATGAAACTCATGCATGATTCTATCTGCGTCATCTTCAAGTAAACATTTAAGAAAGATACCAACAGAATTTTTCCAATATAAAGCTTTATCTACAATGCAGAAATTTACAGCCTTTTGTTTCAATAATCTAGATTTTGTTTTGGAAAAAGCATGAGGACCATTGAGATTAACAGTCACATATAATATATCAACATACCAGAGTGAGTTCATAAATTCTTCTTCAATGGGCGGAGTCGCCAGTTCCTCTTTTTCATCCAAGGAATGTATCATGTTCATGTCTAATGCTTGAAAAATTGCTTCAGCCATTAGTTTGGCCAGTCCTTGCCCTTTGATTAGTTTAGTGGGATTGATTTCTAGATCATACTCTAAAATGACAACAATCAACTTACCTCTTTTACCATCAAGATCTTGAGTTAGTATGTCCTTAACAACTGCATGAGGAACAAAAGCAATGACATGGGAATGCAAGATGTAAACTTTGAAATCTTTTAAGGCTTTGATTAAGGAAAAATATTTTTTCTCCATGATGTTATATTTCAGAGGTGCATCCCTTAGAGCCTTACTGAAGAAAGCTATGGGTTGTTCTTGTCCCATTATGTTCTTTTGTAGCAATACCGCAACAATTGTGTGTTTTTATGCAAATGAGAAGATGAATAAATCCTTGGTAAAGTCAGGGCTGATTAGAACTGGTGTTTGGATAAGTGAATTTTTTACCAGTTCAAAGGATTTCTTTGCTTTTGTGGTCCATTTGACTCCTATTTCTCTTTTCAACATATTTGTAATGTTTCTTAGGAGTTCTGCAAGATTTGGTATGAACTTTCTTAAGAAGTTGATTTTTTCAATGAAGGATTGCAGTTCTTTGATGTTTATAGGGTGACTAATCTATAATATACCCTCAATCCTTTTGGGGTCTATCTTAATCCCTTCTTTAGATATGATGTGACCTAATAGTTTTCCTTCTTGGAGGCCAAACAGAGTTTTCTTAGGATTCAAAGATAAACCATACTTCCTACACTTTTCAAAGACTTTTCTTAAGTGACCTGGGTGTTCTTCATCAGTTTTAGAATAGATAGTTATGTCATCAAGGTATATCACGATGAAGTAGCCTATTTCTTCAAAAAAAGAAATTTCCATGGCTCTTTGAAAGGTGGCCCCCGCATTCATTAACCCAAAAGGAATTTTGACATACATGAAGGTGCCCCAAGGTGTAGTGAAAGCGATTTTGTGTTGATCACTTGGAAGTACTAGCACCTAATTATATCCTGAAAAAACATCAAGCATTGATATTTTTTTGGAATCCACTACTCTTTACAGTATATGATCCATCTTAGGTAAAGGGTAGTTTTCTTTCGGGGAGGATTTGTTTAAATTTCTGAAGTCTATGCATAGCCTAATTTCCCCTATTTTCTTCCTCACTGAAACAAGGTTTGAGACCCATTCTGAGTACCTGAGTGGGACTATTATTCCAGCATCATACAACTTTTTTATTTCTTTCTCAACTAGAGCTATTAGGAAAGGGTTTATCCTACGCAAATTCTGCTTGAATGGTTTCTGGTGTTCCTTGAGAGGAATATTGTGCTGAATGATGTTTGTGTCATAGGACTTCAAGTCCTCATATCCCCATGAAAACACATCCTTAAATTCTTTGAAAATCTCAATTTATTTTTGTTTTATAAGAGCTGGTAGTGTTTTGGACAACTTTATCATTTTGGGTTCTTCTTCACTACCTATGTTGCATTCTTCTACATTTGTTTCAGTGGATTCCATCTTAGGCTTCCTAGCAACATCATTGAAATCAAACAACTCTTCTAAGGGGGCAAGACCTCTTAGTAAAAAGTTATCTCTGCATTGCAACACCTCAAGGTCCTTTTGATCCGGATCCCCAAACAATTTTGCCTCATGAGGGAGTTCAAGAAGATTTACATCTGCAGTGTAAAGTGGCTCTGTTTTGTGCATTTTTTCTTCATTAGAGCAGTCTTCTTCATGATCTAAGCTTGGTTTTGGCATTTCAAATTCATTTTTGGATTGCAGGAAGCCTTCAATGTGTTTGTATCCTTCAAAAAATTTCCAATAATCTATGTTATCAGGTACTGTAGGCCTGCTTTTGACCTTTACTGTGTATTGTTCATTGGCAGAGGTGGTTGGAAAGTGCTGGCAGCAAAGGCTAGTTCATTTGCAAGGCTGTTTTGAGATCTTGGAACAAAGATGAGTTCATATTTTTCAAAAAAATTCAAGAGGTCTAAGGCATCATTCCTATATTATCTTAGCCTGGGATTTTTGGATGAATATTCTCCTTTGATTTGCCTAATGATTAGCTCGGAATCTCCTTGAACATAAATCCTCTTAGCTCCTATGTTTTTAAGCCATTGTAATCCTAGAAGAAGAGCTTCATACTCTACAATATTGTTTGTTCATTGAAAATCTAGCTTGTAAGAGTGACCTTCATTAGTGTTGTGTATCCAAACACCAGCTCCTGAACCAGATTTGCTACACGAGACATCAAAGCTCATGTTCTAAAGTGTTTCAAGTTCAGATTCGCCATTATGTTGTTGTCCATGGATGCTAGGATTTTAACTGTTAATTTCTTCATTTTGTGTTTGGTTTGACTGTTCTGATAGGTCTTGCTCTTCCTCTTTTTCATTTACTTTCTCATTAATGTCATCTTCATTGTACGAGATAAATGAGTCAAGGTTTTAATGGATAGAATAGAGGGGGGTGTTGTTTGGCCTATCTTGGCTACTTACCATGTATTTCATGTGAGATTGTCTTTACATTATTCTTTTTTTGTTAAAAACAGGAATGGTAGAATATGTCATGTCCATTTGGAGCTTTCCTTGGAGTTTGGATCCCCATGATCTAGATAAGAGCATGCCATACTTTGGGGGAATGTCAGCCACTACAATTTCCATGACTAGTCTCTTGGCTGGTATTTGTGCCAGATTGACACACAGATATTTGATTAGACCCAAACATTTAACTCTACTTAAATTGAAAGAGAACAAGTCTTTGTGTGGTTTTTTTATTTCGAGGCCTAGTCTTCCCATCACTACCTTTGGCATCAGGTTATGTGAAGCACCAGAGTCTAGCATTGCATTGTGTAGGATTTTGTCATGAATATTCAAACTGACATAGAATGGAGGTACAACTCCCTCTTGAAACTTTCCCTCTACTTCTGGTCCAAACAACAATTATGGCTTGTCATCTGTCGGATTTAGAGTATTTGTGTCATTTCCTATGTTTAAAGCTTTCAAAACTTGGGATCTATATACATCTTGAGTCACTAGTTCAATAAGGGGTATGACTATTTTTATTTTGGCAATTTCTCCCTCAATATTGAATGGTGTTTGTGTTCTTGGTATATTTACATCATTTTTATCATACATGGTCTTTTCAGCAACTTTAGCTTGCTGAGTTTTATTTGGAATGTTAGTTAGAGAAGTTTTTTCAGGGCCACTAGTTGATATACTAGGGCAACTTTGGTCACCATTATGTTGGTTGGTTTTGTCTTTGCTTTGATCAGGACTTTTAGCCATCATGTTGGTATTTTCTGCTATCTTTTTTAGAATGTTTTCAGGGGTATTTCTAGCAGAAATTTCCGGTTTGTTCTTCTTAGGGGTGTCTTGGGTTTTCCTACTTCTGAGGTCATACTACCTATGAACCTCCATGATAGCATTTTCAAATCCTGGTTTGTATTCTTCAGAATCCTCATATGTTCTTTTAGTTTGTTTTGAGGAAAACATTCCTTGTTCTTTTTCTGTGAGAAAAACAACATCCTCACTATCAGAGCCTATTAAATTTACATGGTTTTCTTCCGGCTCTTCAGTCTCTCTCTCCTCTTGATCTACATAGTTTTCTTGGAAAGGTGGTCTATTTTTCTGGTCATTTTCTCTTTGTATGATTTGACGAGGGTCTCTTCTGAAGTTTTGGTTTCTATTTTTTTTTTGAGGATTTGTTTTATTTTCCCTAGGGGGTGGTCTTTCATTCAAGTTGATTCTCTCCATCACCCTTTCCATTGTCCTAACTAGATTGTCAATTTTAGCATTAGATGTGGAGGGCATAGATTATTCTTTGTATGTAACCCTCTTTTCCGCTCTCATCCTAGCCCTTTTAGCAATTATATTGCCTTCTACACATATTGCTCCCCTTTGCATGTCTTGTTGGGAAAAATACTGAGAGGGGGGGGGGGGGGTGAATCAGTATTTAGTGCAGACAATCAAACTTTTACTTTTTCCTTTCTAAAAACCCATACGCTACTTTAATGCAGGAAACTAGCGTATATACGTGGATATCCTTTACAGAACTCGCGTATGTCCTGAGATCTAATTATGTGTTTGAATCTTAACTCAGATCATTGCATTATTCATTCATCAGATATTTCAGAAACAGTAAATAGGTGCAGACAGAACAGAATAATCATCACACATATGCAACACACATGAACACCAAGATTTTAGGTGGAAAGCCAATTCGGGAGAAAACTACCACTGCCGTCGTTTCAGCCTTCAAAATTTTTTATTAAGAAAACTTCTTACAATCATGTACTGGTGCAGACTCAAACCAGCACGCAGGCACCCACCTACAGAAGGCTACAACCTTCTCTCGTTTACCAGCCTATCCTGGAAGGGAGCTACAACCCCCTGCTCTCGTTTACCAAACTCTCATGGAAGGGAGCTACGACCCCCTGAACTCGTTTACCAGCCTCTCCTGGAAGGGAGCTACAACCCCCTGACTGAAGGCTTCGACCCTCCGCACCACTGCAGACCATGTTTCATCAATTTTCAAACTGGATCAAATAGCTTCAACACAACCCTTCACTTATCAACAATCATACCTTGCTCATTGCTTCAAACAGAACAGTGAGACAACTGTAACTAGAATATCAGATATAACCCAGACTTCAGAATAGATATGCAGAAACACATTCAACCTTCAGCAACCATTAGATCAGAAATCATACGCGCTTTTATTTAATCAGACCCACGTATATACGCGCTTTCCAGAAGATGAACCCGCGTATACTTCAGTTCATTTTCAAGGAAAAACCCTAACTGCGCATACGCGCTTTTCCTTCCACAGACCCGCGTATACACACGCTTTTCATGAAACGAACCTGCGTATAGATCTATAAAAGATAAAATTTGCAGTACAGACCAGATCTATAAACTTACCCAGATTTCTTCAATCTCTTCAACAGGATTGGGCCAGGTCTTCTTCACTTCTTTTCAGATCATCCTTAACATTCACCATTTCTAGATCTAGATATCTCGAGCCTTCATCATGTTCATAGGTGCATCATAGATTCAAATCTATCACTTAGCAACAAGGTTCAACCATACAGATATACTTCAGAGTGAAGTATTCATCAAAGCCCAGACACATGCACACCTTTTGCACAATGATTTTCTTCTCCTTATATAGGGTTACCCTTCATCAATACCATGAGTCAAAACCACATAACTTCTAATGGTATTCTTGGACGGGATTACATAGGCGAACCATCATTCAATACAATGGGTCAATACCATGGTAGTTACCCCTGGTTTTACAAATTTAGAGCGCTTTTTCCCATACGCGACTTGGCACGTTATTTCCCATGTGCATACGCTACTTCGTCTAGACAAATCCATGTATGCCTTGAGACATACTCTTTTCATCATGTTCTGGCACATACTGACATTCCTTCCATCATTACCTTCTGTACTCATTGTAGATACATCAGATTTACATCATTTAACAAGTTCATCAAGTCAAGAACAACTTCGTCAAGTAGGTTGCCATCATCTTCATCAAGTGGGTTTCCATCAAGGACAACACTCTGCATCATATCGCCAACAATCTCCCCCTTTGGACTTGATGGCAACCACGATGGTGTTTGATCACCATAACAGATAGATACATTAAGCACAACCATTATTCATGATATTCAAACACCATGTCACTCTCCCCCTTTGACATCAAGGGCAAAGGGCAGATCAAAACCAACACAAGGTTTTTCCCCTTAGATCTGATGTGCACTGAAGTTACCATGCTCCCCCTGAGATCATGCTGAATCTTAAAACATATTTTTCAATGAAGTACATGATTCTATGACCTTCCTATCACCAAGAATCATACTTAAATCAAATATCCAACCAAGTGGATTTACATATGTGACTTTAATACCCAACCAAGTGGGTTTACACATTTTGACTCAACTACCCAACCAAGTGGGTTTACAAATTTGAACAAGTCCTTACATGACTGAATATTACAATTTACATCATGGGTCTCAACATGACCTTTTCATCAAATTACAAGTATGACTTTTCACAACCAAAACCAAAAAGACCTCACGAAAGAGATCAAGTTTCAGAACCATCATAATGCCAACAATGCATTATTCTCAGCCAGGCTAATGCTCCCCCTGAAACTGTGCATCCTTTCCATATTACCAAAACTCCTCCTTAGCTTGAGTAACCTGAACACTTTCAACAGCCAATCATCAAGGCATCTTCACCCAATATCAGAGAATGAAATAGATATATAAGAGCTGAAACATCACCAGAGAAACCATACAGCATCAGAGATACCAAACAGCACCATAGCTTGTGCTGAAGAATGCTGACATAGAAACTTTGTTAGCAACCACCGATATGCGGTTTTCTATGTATGAACTCGCGTATATACGCTACTGTCTTTCAGGAAACCCACGTATCAAATTTAATCTTCTGAAATTAAGCAGATATGATCTTTTGAGAGGCAAAGACCATTCCCAGCTTCTGTCTGAGATATTCGAATGCTTCCCTGGGTAGAGGTTTGGTAAATATATCAGCAACTTGTTCTTTGGAGGGAACATACTCTAACTTCACCTTGTGTTCAAGCACTTGTTCATGTAAGAAGTGATACTTTATGGGAATGTGCTTGGTCTTAGAATGCATAACAGGATTTTTTGAAATACTTATGGCACTTGTATTATCACACATAATGGAGATAGGAGGTGAACATTTGATTTGAATGTCTTGTAAGGTTTGCATCATCCAGAGAAGTTGAGTGCAACATGATGTGGCAGCCACATATTCTGCTTCTGTTGTAGATAAGGCGATAGAGCTTTGCTTCTTACTGAACTAAGATACCAATCAGGGCCCCATATAGAATGCACCACCACTTGTTCTTTTCTGATCATCAACATTTCCAGCCCAATCTGCATCAATGTAAGCATGAAGAGTAAGATCAACATTCTTTGGATACCATAGTCCAAAGTCTTGAGTTCCTTGTAGATATTTGAATATTCTTTTGACAGCCTGAAGATGAGACTCTTTTGGATTGGCTTGGAATCGTCCAACAATCCCAACTGCATGCATAGTATCCGGTCTAGTACCAGTGAGATACAGAAGACTTCCTACCATAGATTTGTATTCTGGTTGATTCACTGTGGGAGAATCATCATGAGAACTGAGATTACATCCGGTTACCATTGGTGTACTTATAGGTTTGCATTCTTCCATCCCATACTTCTTCAGAATTTGCTTAAGGTATTTTTCTTGAGATAAGAATATACCTTCTGTAGTTTGATGCACTTGTAAGCCAAGAAAGAATGTTAGTTCCCCAAGTAAAGACATTTCAAATTCTTGCTGCATGACAGAAGAAAATTTCTTACTCATAGATTCTTCATTACTTCCAAAAATGATATCATCAACATATACAACCACAATCAATAGTTTATCATTTTCAATTTTTGTGTATAAGTTGCTATCACCAGACCCCTTTGAAAATCCCTGTTGATGAAGATATTTGTCAAGACGATAATACCATGCCCTTGGAGCTTGTTTGAGACCATATAGAGCCTTTTTAAGTCTACAAACAAGATTTTCATCATTTCCCAAAATGAATCCTTTTGGTTGTTCTATATAAACTTCTTCTTCTAGATCACCATTGAGAAATGCAGATTTAACATCCATTTGATAAACTTTGATTTGTTGAAAACTTGAAAAAGCAAGAAACATTATTATGGCTTCAAGTCTAGCTACAGGAGCAAAAGTTTCTTCAAAGTCTATACCTTCTTGTTGAGTACACCCTTTGCAAACCAGTCTAGCTTTGTTTCTTATAACGTCCCCATTCTCATTTAGCTTGTTCTTGAATATCCATTTGGTTCCAATGAAATTTTTATCATGTGGTCTTGGTACCAATTCCAAAGTGTGGTTCTTTTCAATTTGATCAAGTTCTTCATTCATGGCCTGAATCCAACATTCATCTTTGCTAGCTTGATTGACATTGTGTGGTTCAATCGTGGATAGAAATGCCAAATAGCTAGGAGATCCCACAAGAGTCCTCCTTGTTTGTACACCTGATTCCTTGTCTCCCAAAATTTGAGATTCGGGATGATTCTTTTGAACATATCTGGATGGAGCCTTTCCAGATAAATCATCTTCAGGTTCTTCATTGGATCCACTGTCTATATCATTTCTATTTGATGTAGAAGGACAAAAGTCACCATCATCTTCTTCTGTTGTTTGTCTTTCTTCTTTAGGGAATGCATGAGACTCATCAATAACAACATCAATACATTCAACAATCTTTCGAAGCCTTTTATTGTAACATTTGTATGCCCTGCTTGTAGATGATTAACCAAGAAGTATTCCTTCATCTGATCTAGGTTCAAACTTGCCAAGCTTTTCATCATTATTTTTGATAAAAAATTTACTTCCAAAAACTCTAAAATGTTTCACATAGGGAGAATTACCATACCAGAGTTCATATGGATTTTTGTCACTATTTACCCGAACATGTGCCTTGTTAAGAATATTTGCTGCTGTGTGAGCTGCTTCTCCCCAAAAAATATCAGGTGTTCCAGAATCATCAAGCATAGCTCTATCCATTTGTTGAATTGTTCTATTCATTCTTTCTGCTATGCCATTTTGTTGTGGAGTGCCTGCAACAGAAAACTGTCTTTTTATGCCATGTTGTTCACAAAATTCAAAGAATTCATTTGATGTATATTCTCCTCCTCGATCAGATCTAAGACACTTGATTTTTAGATCTAATTCATTTTCAACTAGCGCTTTGAAGATCTGAAATTTTTCAAATGCTTCATCTTTTTGTTTGATCAACCCAATCCAACACATTCTAGAGAAATCATCAATGAATAAGATATAGTATTCTTCACCACGTGGTGAATTTTTCCTCATAGGTCCACATATGTCAGTATGAATGAGTTCAAGAGGCTTACTTGACGATCCTTCCTTGGCATTGAATTGCACTCTGTTTTGCTTACCGAATTGATAGGATTTGCATATGATACTTTCAGGTAGAGAAATATTGGGAAGACCACAAACAACATTAAGTTTGCTTGATTTTTTGATTTGAGAGAAGCTTAGATGCCCCAACCTTCTATGCCATAGCCAGTTTTCTGAATATTTACTCAAGTAACATTGTTCTTTGCAATTCTTCAATACATACAGGTTTCTTGGAGTTCTTTTTCCTTTTATAATTGTTTTACCTGTATCAAGATCATGAACCACACATTCTTTTGAACTAAAGACAACTTCAGTTCCTTGATCACACATTTGAATTACACTTAAAAGATTATGCCTTAATCCATCCACATACATGAAATCATTAGCCTTCACCTTTTATTTTAGAAACACAGACCCTTTTCCTTTAATTACAGCAGGAGTATCATTTCCAAAAGTAACTTTCTTTTCCTTTTCTAGAGCACTATATGCACTAAGTTTGTGTTTATCACCTGTCATGTGTCTCGAGCATCCACTATCAATGTACCATTGATTTTCTTCACCTTCCGCAAATAAATCTATGCCACAATTTTCAACCTGTGATTCCTTCTTTTTCCATATTTTGGATTTTGAAGGAAGATGCTCTTTTGGCTGAACTTTGCTCCTGCATTCAGATTCTTCATGCCCATAGTTATTTTAATAAGCACATTCAACTTCATTTAGAAGAGGAGAAAATTTTTTATAGGTATTCTTCTTTGTTTCAATATCAACCCTTTTCTTTCTTGCTTCTCTTGTCATGATGGTTTTATATGCAACACATTGAGCAGCTTTATGGCCAAAATTGTGACATGAGAAATATTGTCCATTGAAGAAGAAATTTCTGCGATCATGAAATATTCTACTTGAATTTACCTGTTGATTGGGGCTTCTTTGAAAGATATTCCTGTTAGTGTTCCTCGCATTAAGATGATCATGCTTTACCTGTAAAGATTCTTTATTCCCTTGCTGAGTGGCATAATTTTGTAAACCAGCTGTAGCTGCTTTTAGATAATTTGGTGTTGAAGCTTGAGAAGATTCTTCAATATATCCAAGACCTATCTTTATAAGAGGAGAACTTTTTACCTTGATAATCTCATCTAAGGTTTCAGATCCTTTAGCAAATCTGAAATTCAGAGTCTTTGCTTTCTCAAATTCTTTTCTTACACTTACTACTTCACATTCTAATTTCTCATTGTGTTTCTTTGCCTCTTCAGCCTGCTTTTCCAGAGTCTCGATGGTTATTTTCCTTTCTTCTAAGAGAATTTTATATTCTTCTAAGAGAATTCTGCTTTGTTCTAAGCGTATTTTGAGTTGATTGTTCTCTTCAAGAAAATCATTGTCCTCTAGAGCATCCACAAAAGTATCATTTTCTTCTTTAGATTCGAAAGCCATGAGAAGTCTAAGATCTTGTTCACATTATTCCTCACTATCAGATACCCCATCACTGTCATCATGAGTATAGTAACTTCTTCTAGTGCTAGACCGGTTATTATTTCTAGCTACTTCCTTTCCTTTTGTAGGTGTTTCTTTGTGAGGACACTTAGCAGCATAATGACCAACTTTTCCACAATTAAAACATTTGAAAGGAAGCTTACCTCTAAACCGTCCTGTACCAAGTTGAAGTTTCTTTACAAAATTTGCCTCATCTTCTTCCGAAATATATCCTGATCTTTCTGCTTCTTGTACTTCTTTCCCTTTTGTAGAAGCTCTAAAAACAACTTCTTTGACTTCAGATGGTCCTCCTCTTCTCATTTCATATCCAGTCAGTATGCCATGAAGTTGCACCATAGTAAGATTTTGAAGATCCTGTTTTTCTTCAAGAGCAAAGACTTTTGACTCAAATTTTGCCGTTAGCGATCTCAAAATTTTCTCAACCAAAGTAGTTTCGGTTATTGTTTCTCCCAGATTTTTCATACGATTTACAAAATCATCAAGACGTAAAAAGAAACTGGTAATACTCTCATCACTATGCATCTTTAAATTTTCATATTCAATTCTGAGAGTTTGGAGTTTTGCACTTTTTACCTTTGCATCACCTTCATAACTCATAATGATTTTGTCCCATATTTCTTTTGTTGTATTCAGCTGCATGACTTTGACAACTTCTGATTATGTTAGACTTCCTGTTATAGCATTGACCGCTTTTGCATTTGATTCATAATTCTTCCTTTCAGTTGGATCTGTTGGTGTAACAGCTGGATATTGATATCCTTGTTCAAAAATGGCCCATACATCTGCTCCCATAGACTGAAGAAAGGATTTCATCCTCATTTTCCAGAATATTAAATTGCTTCCATTGAAGAGCGTAGGCTTGATAGATGCTGTTCCTTCTTGATAGCTCATCTTGCTTGATCTTCCTTCTAGCGGCTAAGCGTTTTCAGAAGGACCTGGCTTTGATACCAATTGTTAGGAAAAATACTGAGAGGGGGGGGGTGAATCAGTATTTAGTGCAGACAATCAAACTTTTACTTTTCCCTTTCTAGAAACCCATACGCTACTTTACTAAAGGCAACTAGCGTATATACGCGGATATCCTTTACAGAACTCGCGTATGTCCTGAGATATAATTATGTGTTTGAATCTTAACTCAGATAATTGCATTACTCATTCATCAGATATTTCAGAAATAGTAAACAGGTGCAGACAGAACAGAATAATCATCACACATATGCAACACACATGAACACTAGGATTTTAGGTGGAAACCCAATTCGGGAGAAAACCACCGCTGTCGTCGTTTCAGCCTTCAAAATTTGTTATTAAGAAAACTTCTTACGATCATGTACTGGTGCAGACTCAAACCAGCACGCAGGCACCCACCTGCAGAAGGCTACAACCTTCTCTTGTTTACCAGCCTATCCTGGAAGGGAGCTACAACCCCCTGCTCGTGTTTACCAGCCTCTCCTGGAAGGGAGCTACGACCCCCTGAACTCATTTACCAGCCTCTCCTGGAAGGGAGCTACAACCCCCTGACTGAAGGCTTCGACCCTCCGCACCACTGCAGAACACGTTTCATCAATTTTCAAACTGGATCAAACAGCTTAAACACAACCCTTCACTTATCAACAATCATAACTTCCTCATTGCTTCAAACAGAACAGTGAGACCACTGTAACCAGAATATCAGATATAACCCAGACTTTAGAATAGATATGCAGAAACACATTCAACCTTCAGCAACCATTAGATCAGAAATCATAAGCGCTTTTATTTAATCATACCCGCGTATATACGCACTTTCCAGAAGACGAACCCGCGTATACTTCAGTGCATTTTCAGGGAAAAACCCTAACTGCGCATACGCTCTTTTCCTTCCACAGACCCACGTATACACGCGCTTTTCATGAAACGAACCTGCGTATAGATCTATAAAAGATAAACTTTGCAGTACAGACTAGATCTATAAACTTACCCATATTTCTTCAATCTCTTCAACAGGATTGCGCCAGGTCTTCTTCACTTCTTTTCAGATCATCCTTGACATTCACCATTTCTAGATCTAGAGATCTCGAGCCTTCATCATGTTCATAGGTGCATCATAGATTCAGATCTATCACTTAGGAATAGGGTTCAACCATACAGATATACTTCAGAGTGAAGTATTCATCAAAGCCCAGACACATGCACACCTTTCGCACAATGATTTTATTCTCCTTATATAGGGTTACCCTTCATCAATACCATGAGTTAAAACCACATAACTTCTAATGGTATTCCTGGACGAGATTACATAGGCGAACCATCATTCAATACAATGGGTCAATACCATGGTAGTTGCCCCTGGTTTTACAAATTTAGAGCGCTTTTTCCCATACGCGACTTGGCACATTATTTCCCGCGTGCATACGCTACTTCGTCTAGACAAATCCGCGTATGCCTTGAGACATACTTTTTTCATCATGTTCTGGCACATACTGACATTCCTTCCATCATTACCTTCTGTACTCATTGTAGATACATCAGATTTACATCATTTAACAAGTTCATCAAGTCAAGAACAACTCCGTCAAGTAGGTTGTCATCATCCTCATCAAGTGGGTTTCCATCAAGGACAACACTCTGCATCATATTGCCAACAATCTCCCCCTTTGGACTTGATGGCAACCACGATGGTGTTTGATCACCATAACAGATAGATACATTAAGCACAACCATTATTCATGATATTCAAACACCATGTCACTCTCCCCATTTGACATCAAGGGAAAAGGGCGGATCAAAACTAACACAAGGTTTTTCCCCTCAGATCTGATGTGCACTGAAGTTACCATGCTCCCCCTGAGATCATGCTAAATCTTCAAACATATTTTTCAATGAAGTACATGATTCTATGACCTTCCTATCACCAAGGCTCATACTTACATCAAAGATCCAACCAAGTGGATTTACATATGCGACTTTAATACCCAACCAAGTGGGTTTACACATTTTGACTCAACTACCCAACCAAGTGAGTTTACAAATTTGAACAAGTCCTTACATGACTGAATATTACAATTTACATCATGGGTCTCAACATGACCTTTTCATCAAATTACAAGTATGAATTTTCACAACCAAAACCAAAAAGACCTCACGAAAGAGATCAAGTTTCATAACCATCATAATTCCAACAATGCATTATTCTCAGCCAGGCTAATGCTCCCCCTGAAACTGTGCATCCTTTCCATATGACCAAAACTCCTCCTTAGCTTGAGTAACCTGAACACTTTCAGCAGCCAATCATCAAGGCATCTTCACACAATATCAGAGAATGAATAAAAAATATAAGAGCTGAAACATCACCAGAGAAGCCATACAGCATCAGAGATACCAAACAGCACCATAGCTTGTGCTAAAGAATGCTGACCTAGAAACTTTGTCAGCAACCAGCCATACGCGGTTTTCTGTGTATGAACTCGCGTATATACGCGACTGTCTTTCAGGAAACCCACGTATCAAATTTAATCTTCTGAAATAAATCAGATCTGATCTTCTGAGAGGCAGAGACCAATCCCAGCTTCTGTCTGAGATATTCGAATGCTTCCCTGAGAAGAGGTTTGGTAAATATATCAGCAACTTGTTCTTTGGAGGGAACATACTCCAACTTCACCTTTTGTTCAAGCACTTGTTCACGTAAGAAGTGATACTTTATGGGAATGTGCTTGGTCTTAGAATGCATAACATGATTCTTTGAAATACTGATGGCACTTGTATTATCACACATAATGGAGATAGGAGGTGACCATTTGATTTGAATGTCTTGTAAGGTTTGCATCATCCAGAGAAGTTGAGTGCAACATGATGCGGCAGCCACATATTCTGCTTCTGCTGTAGATAAGGCAATAGAGCTTTGCTTCTTGCTTAACCAAGATACCAACCGGGGCCCCATATATAATGGACCACCACTTGTGCTTTTCCGATCATCAACATTTCCAGCCCAATCTGCATCAGTGTAAGCATGAAGAGTAAGATCAGCATTCTTTGGATACCATAGTCCAAAGTCTTGAGTTCCTTGTAGATATTTGAATATTCTTTTGACAGCCTGAAGATGAGACTCTTTTGGATTGGCTTGGAATCATCCAACAATCCCAACTGCATGCATAATATCCGGTCTAGTCCCAGTGAGATACAGAAGACTTCCTATCATAGATTTGTATTCTGGTTGATTCACCGTGGGAGAATCATCATGAGAACTGAGATTACATCCGGTTACCATTGGTGTACTTACAGGTTTGCACTCTTCCATCCCATACTTCTTCAGAATTTGCTTAAGGTATTTTTCTTGACATAAGAATATACCTTCTGTAGTTTGATGCACTTGTAAGCCAAGAAAGAATTTTAGTTCCCCAAGTAAAGACATTTCAAATTCTTGTTGCATGACAGAAGCAAATTTCTGACTCATAGATTCTTCATTACTTCCAAAAATGATATCATCAACATATACAACCACAATCAATAGTTTATCATTTTCAATTTTTGTGTATAAGTTGCTATCAGCAGACCCCTTTGAAAATCCTTATTGATGAAGATATTTGTCAAGACGATAATACCATGCCCTTGGAGCTTGTTTGAGACCATATAGAGCCTTTTTAAGTCTACAAACAAGATTTTCATCATTTCCCAAAATGAATCCTTTTGGTTGTTCTATATAAACTTCTTCTTCTAGATCACCATTGAGGAAAGCAGATTTGACATCCATTTGATAAACTTTGATTTGTTGAAAACTTGAAAAAGCAAGAAACATTCTTATGGCTTCAAGTCTAGCTACAAGAGAAAAATTTTCTTCAAAGTATATACCTTCTTGTTGAGTATACCCTTTGCAAACCAGTCTAGCTTTGTTTCTTATAACGTCCCCATTCTCATTTAGCTTGTTCTTGAATATCCATTTGGTTCCAATGACATTTTTATCATGTGGTATTGGTACCAATTCCCAAGTGTGGTTCTTTTCAATTTGATCAAGTTCTTCATTCATGGCTTGAATCCAACATTCATCTTTGCTAGCTTGATTGACATTGTGTGGTTCAATCGTGGATAGAAATTCCAAATAGCTAGGAGATCCCACAAGAGTACTCCTTGTTTGTACACCTGATTCCTTGTCTCCCAAAATTTGAGATTCAGGATGATTCTTTTGAACATATCTGGATGGAGCCTTTCCAGATAAATCATCTTCAGGTTCTTCATTGGATCCACCGTCTATATCATTTCTATTTGATGTAGAAGGACAAAAGTCACCATCATCTTCTTTTGTTGTTTGTCTTTCTTCTTTAGGGACTGCATGAGACTCATCAATAACAACATCAATACATTAAACAATCTTTCGAAGCCTTTTATTGTAACATTTGTATGCCCTGCTTGTAGATGAGTAACTAAGAAGTATTTCTTCATTTGATCTAGGTTCAAACTTGCCAAGATTTTCATCATTATTTTTGATAAAGCATTTACTTCCAAAAACTCTAAAATGTTTCATAGAGGGATAAGTACCATACCAAAGTTCATATGGAGTTTTGTCACTATTTACTCGAACATGTGCCTTGTTAAGAATATTTTCTTCTGTGTGAGCTGCTTCTCCCCAAAAAATATCAGGTGTTCCGGAATCATCAAGCATAACTCTAGTCATTTGTTGAATTGTTCTATTCATTCTTTCTGCTACGCCATTTTGTTGTGGAGTGCTTGCTACAGAAAACTGTATTTTTATGCCATGTTGTTCACAAAATTCAAAGAATTCATTTGATGTATATTCTCCTCCTCGATCAGATCTAAGACACTTTATTTTTAGATCTAATTCATTTTCAACCAGCGCTTTGAAGATCTGAAATTTTTCAAATGATTCATATTTGTGTTTGATCAACCCAATCCAACACATTCTAGAGAAATCATCAATGAATAAGATATAGTATTCTTCACCATGTGGTGAATTTTTCCTCATAGGTCCACATATGTCAGTATGAATGAGTTCAAGAGGCTTACTTGACGATCCTTCCTTGGCATTGAATTGCACTCTGGTTTGCTTACCGAATTGACAGGATTTGCATTTGATACTTTCAGGTAGAGAAATATTGGGAACACCACGAACAACATTAAGTTTGCTTGATTTGTTGATTTGAGAGAAGCTTAGATGCCCCAACCTTCTATGCCATAGCCAGTTTTCTGAAGATTTACTCAAGTAACATTGTTCTTTGCAATTATTCAATACATACAGGTTGCTTGGAGTTCTTTTTCCTTTTATAATTTTTTTACCTGTATCAAGATCACGAACCACACATTCTTTTGAACTAAAGACAACTTCAGTTCCTTGATCACACATTTGACTTACACTTAACAGATTATGCCTTAATCCATCCACATACATGACATCATTGGCCTTCACCTTTTCTTTTAAAAACACAGATCCTTTTCCTTTAATTACAGCAGGAGTATCATTTCCAAAAGTAACTTTCTTTTCCTTTTCTAGAGCACTATATGCACGAAGTTTGTGTTTATCACCTGTCATGTGTCTCGAGCATCCACTATCAATGTACCATTGATTTTCTTCACCTTCCGCAAATAACGCTATGCCACAATTTTCAACCTGTGATTCCTTCTTTTTCCATATTTTGGATTTTGAAGGAAGATGCTCTTTTGGCTGAACTTTGCTCCTACATTCAGATTCTTCATGCCCATATTTATTGCAATAAGCACATTCAACTTCATTTAGAAGAGGAGAAAAGTTGTTCTAGGTATTCTTCTTTTTTTCAATATCAACCCTTTTCTTTCTTGCTTCTCTTGTCATGATGGTTTTATATGCAACACATTGAGCAGCTTTATGGCTAAAATTGTGACATGAGAAATATTGTCCATTGAAGAAGAAATTTCTATGATCATAAAATATTCTACTTGAATTTACCTGTTGATTGGGGCTTCTTTGAAAGATATTCCTGTTAGTGTTCCTTGCATTAAGATGATAATGCTTTACCTGTAAAGATTCTTTATTCCCTTGCTGAGTGGCAGAATTTTGTAAACCAGCTGTAGCTGCTTTTAGATAATTTGGTGTTGAAGCTTGAGAAGATTCTCCAATATAGACAAGACTTGTCTTTATAAGAGGAGAACGTTGTACCTTGATAATCTCATCTAAGGTTTCAGATCCTATAGTAAATCTGAAATTCAGAGTCTTTGCTTTCTCAAATTCTTTTCTTACACTTACTACTTCACATTCTAATTTCTCATTGTGTTTCTTTGCCTCTTCAACCTGCTTTTCCAGAGTCTCGATGGTTATTTTCCTTTCTTCTAAGAGAATTTTATATTCTTCTAAGAGAATTCTGCTTTTTTCTAAGCGTATTTTGAGTTGATTGTTCTCTTCAAGAAAATCATTGTCCTCTAGAGCATCCACAAAAGTATCATTTTCTTCTTTAGATTCGAAAGCCGTGAGAAGTCTAAGATACTGTTCACATTCTTCCTCACTATCAGATACCCCATCACTGTCATCATGAGTATAGTAACTTCTTCTAGTGCTAGACCGGTTCTTATTTCTAGCTACTTCCTTTCCTTTTGCAGGTGTTTCTTTGTGAGGACAGTTAGCAACATAATGACCAACTCTTCCACAATTAAAACATTTGAAAGGAAGCTTACCTCTAAACCGTCTTGTACCAAGTTGAATTTTCTTTACAAAATTTGCCTCATCTTCTTTCGAAATATATCCTGATCCTTCTGCTTCTTGTACTTATTTCCCTTTTGTAGAAGCTCTAAAAACAGCTTCTTTGACTTCAGATGGTCCTCCTCTTCTCATTTCATATGTAGTCAGTATGACATGAAGTTCCACCACAGTAATATTTTGAAGATCTTGTTTTTCTTTAAGAGCAGAGACTTTTGACTCAAATTTTTCCGTTAGCGATCTCAAAATTTTCTCAACCAAAGTAATTTCGGTTATTGTTTCTCCCATATTTTTCATACGATTTACAACATCATCAAGACGTAAAAAGAAACTGGCAATACTCTCATCACTTGGCATCTTTAAATTTTCATATTCAATTCTGAGAGTTTGGAGTTTTTCACTTTTTACCTTTGCATCACCTTCATAACTCAGAATGATTTTGTCTCATATTTCTTTTGCTGTATTCAGCTGCTTGACTTTGACAAATTCTGATTCTATTAGACTTCCTGTTATAGCATTGACCGCTTTTGCATTTGATTCATAATTCTTCCTTTCAGTTGGATCTGTTGGTGTAACAGCTGGATATTGATATCCTTGTTCAACAATGGCCCATACATCTGCTCCCATAGACTGAAGAAAGGATCTCATCCTCATTTTCCAGAAGATTAAATTTCTTCCATTGAAGAGCGGAGGCTTGATAGATGTTGTTCCTTCTTGATAGCTCATCTTGCTTGATCTTCCTTCTAGCGGCTAAGCTTTTTCAGAAGGACCTGGCTTTGATACCAATTGTTGGGAAAAATACTGAGAGGTGGGGGGGTGAATCAGTATTTAGTGCAGACAATCAAACTTTTACTTTTTCCTTTCTAAAAACCCATACGCTAATTTACTGAAGGAAACTAGCGTATATACGCGGATATCCTTTACAGAACTCGCGTATGTCCTGAGATCTAATTATGTGTTTGAATCTTAACTCAGATCATTGCCTTATTCATTCATCAGATATTTCAGAAACAGTAAATAGGTGCAGACAAAACAAAATAATCATCACACATATGCAACACACATGAACACCAGGATTTTAGGTGGAAACCCAATTCGGGAGAAAACCACCGCTGCCGTCGTTTCAGCCTTCAAAATTTGTTATTAAGAAAACTTCTTACAATCATGTACTGGTGCAGACTTAAACCAGCACGCAGGCACCCACCTGCAGAAGGCTACAACCTTCTCTCGTTTACCAGCCTATCCTGGAAGGGAGCTACAACCCCCTGCTCTCGTTTACCAGCCTCTCCTAGAAGGGAGCTACGACCCCCTGAACTCGTTTACCAGCCTCTCCTAGAAGGGAGCTACAACGCCCTGACTAAAGGCTTCGACCCTCCGCACCACTGTGGACCACATTTCATCAATTTTCAAACTAGATCAAACAGCTTCAACACAACCCTTCACTTATCAACAATCATACCTTGCTCATTGCTTCAAACAGAACAGTGAGACCACTGTAACCAGAATATCAGATATAACCCAGACTTCAGAATAGATATGTAGAAACACATTCAACCTTCAGCAACCATTAGATCAGAAATCATACGCGCTTTTATTTAATCAGACCCGTGTATATACACACTTTCCAGAAGACGAACCCGCGTATACTTCAGTGCATTTTTAGGGAAAAACCCTAACTGCGCATACGCTCTTTTCCTTCCAGAGATCTCGAGCCTTCATCATGTTCATAGGTGCATCATAGATTCATATCTATCACTTAGGAATAGGGTTCAACCATACAAATATACTTCAGAGTGAAGTATTCATCAAAGCCCAGACACATGCACACCTTTTGCACAATGATTTTATTCTCCTTATATAGGGTTACCCTTCATCAATACCATGAGTTAAAACCACATAACTTCTAATGGTATTCCTGGACGGGATTACATAGGTGAACCATCATTCAATACAATGGGTCAATACCATGGTAGTTACCCCTAGTTTTACAAATTTAGAGCGCTTTTTCCCATACGCGACTTGGCATGTTATTTCCCGCGTGCATACGCTACTTCGTCTAGACAAATCCGCGTATGCCTTGAGACATACTCTTTTCATCATGTTCTGTTTATCTTAGAAAGCATTCACCATGCATTTACCATATATTGCTCATTGACAGATTCCATCAGATTTACATCATTTAACAAGTTCATCAAGTCAAGAACAACTTCGTCAAGTAGGTTGCCATCATCTTCATCAAGTGGGTTGCCATCAAGGACAACACTCTGCATCATATTGCCAACATGTCTTCTAAATTGAGGGGATCTCTTTCTCTAAATTTATAAGCCATGTCGGGATCACATCCATCTAGAAAATTCACTAGGGCTAGGCCTTGTGGGGGTTTCATGTGAGGAGGGAGTGCATTGTAAACACTATTGAACCTAGTTTAGTAGTCTTGGACACTCTCTTTGGTATTTCTCTTAAGGTTATAATACTCCAATATGATTTGAAGAGGATTTTTCTTGGTCTCCCACTTGTTTATGAATGTTTTATAAAGGGAAGGGAGGTCATGAATGTTGTTAGGAGTTAAGTTCTTGAACCATTTCTTTAATTCTCCTCCTAAACTTTGGGCAAACATTCTCATTTTTATGGTCTCCTCTTCTATTTCTTGGTATTCAAAAGCATCATTCATTTTGTATACATCTATTGGGTAGTTGTAGAATTAGTCCCATTGAAGTAAGGGATTTTAGATTGATAGTCCTGTGGCATAGGCAGTAAAGGTTGTGGTAGTACCAGAGGGGCATACCATGCTGCCATGATAGGAGGTAATGGAATCCAAGGAGGATTTACAAGAGGAGGGTTTATGAGTGGAGGTGGAGGATGAAATGGAGTGGTTTGCATAGTGGATGTATGAATGAGGGTGGCAGATGTACATGGACCAACTAGCTGAGATTAAGCAGATTTGGATTGAAAGGAGTAAAAGTGTTGGAGAAGCTAAAATTCAAGAGGAGTGGAAGGAGATGTTTTTCTATTAGGACTCTGATGTAAGCTTTTAGGCTCAAGGTCTGTTTTATCTATCCAACTCTGAGACTTAGTTCTGAATAGGTTTCTTCTATGGTGTAAGTCAAATTGGATATCTTGCAAGGATGTGAGGTTTTTAGGCACAAAACTTGCTTTGTGAATGGGTCTAACACTAGTTGAATCTTCAGTCTTAGAATTTTTTCTTAAGATTATTTCTGGGTTATAAACTATGGTAGGGGGGTTTGGGTCAGGGTGAGATCTAGTGCTATTTCTTTGTGAAGCCATATTTCAGACCTAAAACATAGAGAGGCTGAAATTTTATGAGAGTTTTGAAAACAAACCTATCTGTAAGAATACTGATTTCACACAGGGTGTAACTGGGCTTTATACTGTTATGACTGATTGATACATTCCCAGGGGATTCTGTGATAAATAGTGGGGTCAACAGGGCTACTGAAGACCAGTGGAGTCACTAGGTGGATGATGCTAATTGTTTTGAGGATTTGTTTGTTGTCCACCATCAACAATTGGATACCAATCTAAAGATGTTTTTGGGTTTTATTAATTCTTTATGTAACACTAAGATTTTCAATAAGTGTTACCCAGTATGGTAATCATTGTTCTAGTATTGTGAATCAACCAGATATCATTCTTGGTCAACACATGATTTATCTAAGTTTTACAGGGGATTTTTGAGTTTTGAAGGAATATTTAAGTTGTTACTTACTCAGTCCCACCGTGATCTCCATTATGTTAGGCCCCTATAATTTGGCAGATTGACAAGACCAAATAGACAAGGGTAACATCAAACCAACTTTGGAGTCCTAGGACCTAGCCTTCCCGGACTTAGAGAGGGCTCTCTCTATATTTGTATAAAAGATGTAACTTGATTGATTTTGGGGTTTTGATTTTAGGCTATTTATAATGATAGGGTTTTTTTGTTTTGTTTGTTTGTTTGGGTAGGCTGTCAATAAGAACAGATTAGAGTAAGATAAATTCAAACCATTGGGCTATGGGTTCTGTGAAAGGCTTGAAAAAGACAACAATGAATCAAGGGTGTTTCATAGGGCAAGTTAACAAAGCCAAATGGATCTTAGTAGCTTATGTGAGTCAAATGAAAATGAAATTTATGAACATAGTAGGTTTAAAGGGCAATTAAGAATCCTTTAACAAATAATATAACAAGAAGGGCCTTCAATATCACTGTGCTTAAGAAATAACCAAAGGACAGGGCACACCATAAACTTCTCTGGTCAAACTTCACCAAGTAAAATTTAAAAACAACAATCCAGTAAACCTTAGAGAGCAGGTAACTCTTAAATTCTCTAGTTATTCACCTTCAGAGAAAGAAAACATGTAAGATAACACATTAGTAATGATTAAAGAGAAGGGAACTCCTAAATTCCTTAATATAACTATAAAATACCTTCAAAGAGACTATTCAAGATGGACTAAAGGATAGGGAAAACCATAAAATTATTTAGCCAAACCCTAATTAGTAAACTTCAAAGAAAAGGCCTCAAAAAAAATGTTTTAAGCTACACCAAAGGACAAGGCATACCATAAACTTATTTGGCTTGGCTCCATTAAATCATTCCTTAAGACAACAAGCTAAGTGGAACTAGAGAGCAATCAAGAATTCTCCAATCAGACCTAGCAGAGGATAAACATATAAGAAATGGAAGGAAAACCGTCTTAAGGTGCCTCTAACAACATATCTTAACCTAAATTTTCTACTCTATTGCATGAGAAAAGATGAAACAATATGAAAATAGAAGGAGACAATTACCGAATTAGAACAACATCACCATTAACCATGTTCATGAATCCTATGAATATGCTTGCTCCATTGATGCTCAATCCAAGACAAACACAAAGCTCCAAAACCAATTTCTTCACAACTCCAAGTCTATGTGTATTGAGCTCAAAAATCAACCAACAACCAACATGAGGCTTACATGCAGTATTTAACTACCAAATGATGAAGTAAACCCTAGCTAGGGTTTTAGAAGTCATTAATTACATCATAAATGCATTTGACCATTGAGACCATGCAATCCCCAAGGCAAAAATATCCCAAACTCATTAAAATCAAAATAACTTCTAACATAACTTCTAAGCTAACTTTGGAGTCATTTGTCCTTCAAATCCTTGAAAATACCTATTTCAATAAATTCTGATGTGTTTGGTTGAATTTCAGGCAAGGATGTTGTTATCACTCAAAAAATTCAAAACATCATTTTGACAAGGTTAAATAGGTTCATGCATCAAAATAAGGTTTTAGGAGTCATTTTAAGTTTTATCAAGGGAAGTATTAAATTTTTTATAGTTTGAGCTTACCCTAAGGTCTAAACCCACCCATATTCTAACTCCTTCATGTCACATCATTCATCATTCTTCGATTCATTTCATTTCCCAAGGGTTAATTTACTGAAAATGCCAAATTAGCCAAGAAACCACAATTTCGTAGCACATTACACTGTTAAAGGTCACTTTTTGCTACGAAACTACTGAAATTTTCATAGCAAAATATGAAGCAAAATTCTGTTTTTTGGTTTTGAACAGTCAACTTCAAAGGCAATTTCTGAGAAACTGAAAACGAATTTGGGAAAACTAAAAGAGGTTTTTCTACATAGAATACCTAAATACAATATTGTCTATCAGTTTCTAAAAATTCATTAGGAAGTGGCAGAAATTGATAAATTAAAATGCACTACGAAACTGCTGTTACGAAATTGTCATGTACATGATTGTTTTAGCAGTAATCTTCAAAGGTGGTTTCTGGCCAAAAAGAAAGGTATTTTAAGAAAATGAGTGAGGTTATTTTCAAAACATATCAAATAACAATAACCTCTCTCACTTTTATCACAAGTGTTATTAGTTGGGATATACAAGTATTTATTTGAAGCCCTATTTTCAGAAAACAGAGTTTTCCTGTTTTACACATGTTTTGCAAATGCAATTTCTGGACAACGGGAGATGTGTTTCAAAAAAAAAAGAGAGGTTTTTATTCAAGACATCCTATCCTAAAAAAAACCTCCTTTAGTTTTCAAAACTACATCATGTATTAGAAGATATAGGATGGTCCCAAGACCTATGTTTCAGGAAAAACACAGGAAACATCTGCAAGGATGTCTTAAATGTGAATGAGGAAGAAATGCCTCAAGGATCCTAAAGTGAAGTTGGTTTATGGTTTTTGGATGATGAAGACAGGTTATTTTATAATTTTTTGACAACTACAACTTTCATTTGACAAAATTATGCAAAAATTTGCATTTTCAGCAGTTTCGTAGCGCCTCCAGGCTTAAAAAGTAGTAAAGCGCTACGAAACTGTTGTAGCTGCATTTTCACTTTTCTGATCATTGTTAAAGGGTGTTAAGGGATGAAAATATTATGAGACATGTGTTGAAGAATGATAAAGCTGATGCAAGAGGAAAGAGTCAAAATTTTTGAAGATAAAGGTTTGTAAGGTAGCGCTACAAAAAGCACTACGAAACTGTTGTATTTTCATAGCACAATGTATTACATCTTTTGGAGCAGACTTTAAAGTCATTTTTGAACAGCTGGAGGTTATGGAAGAGTTAAATACCATGTCAGGAAATTATTAAACACTAAAGAACCATGAATTCAAGACCATATGACAACCAAAATATTCAAAGAAGAAGAAGACCATTTACCTAAAAGACAGGGTTTTGTTTCCTAGTTTTGAGGAGGTCAGTTAAGTGGTCACAAAGTGGTGAATCCCATCATCTAAATTTGACCATGTGAAAACATACTTGTCAAATATGTAATTTATTTTTGTAGATAAGGTTTTTAAAGATAATAATGAAGAGTTTGAGTCCTAGTTGAAATAGGACTGTCAAGTAGGATAGGTGTCTGTTTGTCAAAAAGTTGATGTTTTATGGTTATGAAAGGTGTCATTAGGAAAAAATTCAATGTATCTAGCCTATAGGCATATCATATGACGATTTAACATGTCTATTAAAGGCCATGGGGTCAAATTTGTCAAGGTTTGGAGTCTTTTTGGCAAAATTTTTGCTTTATGTAATTGACTATGGTTAGTAATGCAAAGAGGTTTTTGTCTTGACAGACCTGAGATTCTCATGGGGTTTTAATGTTTTATTGATATAAATATTATGTTTAACTATTTTTTAGTAGATCTCATTGCTATTACTCAAAATTCATAACCCTAAGCTCGGAATTCCTTTAGTAATGAAATGACTGTGTTTTTCTGTGTTTTATGTGAATTTCCTTTGAACCACTAGTAGTAGATTTCATTGTTATTACTCAGAATTCATAACTCTATGCTCTGAATTCATTTAGTAATGAAATCATTGTGTTTACCTATTTTCTTGAGAGAATTTTCCTTGTTAAAGACCCCTATTTGCATCAGCTTCCATGTCAAGAAACCTTGCCACCGAACCTACAGATTTGTTGACTCCATAAGCCCAATGGTAGTATTAGCCTTTATCTTTTTAACCTGCAAATATACAAAATCAAGACTTAATTCATAGAGTTAGCCATCTATCTATGTCTTTATTCCATATCATTAACCCTTGAGAGAGGCTTCTCAGGTTGAGGAGGCTAAGCCTCAGTTACCATATTGGATTGAAATAGTTACACTGAAGTTGTCTGATCAATAGCCAATCAGGAACGATTTTGGTGATAACATTTTGGCACCGTTGTCGAGGACCGAAGGTGTAAATTTTCCATGGGAAGAATGAAAAATTTTCAGTTCTAATGTTTGAGAGCAGCAAACACTTAGGCACATATTAGCTGTATTTTTGCTGTGGCGACTCCACACATCAAATAATCAATTGGAAGGTGACTCCATTGCTTGAAGATCAATAGCTTGATGAAGTTTCAAGATGAGTTCCATTGCAAGAATAAATGCCAGGTATGCTCATATAAATCAGTATCACATCCCTCATTTTCCAAATCCTATGCCAAAGGTCGAATGGTTAACTAATCTTCCTATATTCAAAGATGAAAAGAAAGACAATGCTACTCTTCATTTGATTATATTCCATATGCATGTACATGGACTTAAGGTTCAGTTCCCTGAGGATTGTCTCATGAAGATGTTTATGGCCACTTTAGAAGGAAAAGAATGGTCTTGGTATGAAAGCTTTCCAAATGGTTCATTATATTCTATTGCTAATTTACATGTTGCATTTTATGAGATGTATGAAGAGTTTCATCCCTCCTTATTGCTCGTCAAAGACTACTGTAAACACTGTGTGAGTTTTATTGAATATTTGGAGAATTGTTATGAAGATGATGAGTTCATGGATGAGGAAATTTTAGAGGCCCTTCACGACAACTCATTTAATCACCAAGAAGAAAGGATAACCTCTCCGTTGGATGAAAATGAAACCCAACAGGAGCTTATTTATGAAAATCATGTTACATCCTCTGAGTTTGATGAAAATTTGTAGTAGACTTGTCAGTCTTTTGATCATTAGGAGTATGAGAATCATTTCAAACAACAAGAGGAATATTGGAAGATTATTGTTACAATCCTCAGGAACAGGAAAAAGTTGATTCTTCATGTTATTTCTTGCATCAGTCTACATCAAATAATGATCACACTAATGAAGAAATGGGTGAAAAAATTTCTTTATCCTTGCCTTCTAATCTGAAATCATTTGAGTCCAAGTCAGAAGTTAAGGTTCAATTGGTGGATGAAGTTGCTAAGAAAATTGAAAAAGATATTGAAGTTTTAGAAGATCAAATTCAACCTTATAGGCTTCATGATCAAGATTAGTCTTTTCAAGAGTTGTTAATGCTAGAACACAAAGAGGGGGTGCTGCTACATTTTTCTTTTGAGACTGAAGAAAGAAACCTTGTTCTTGAAAATCATTTTGATTACGCACAATTGAAGTCCTATGCGGTTGTTCAAAGCATGTATGAGTTATCCAAAGATGCAAAATGCCATGAGAAGCATCAAACAAATCATGTCTTCTTTGCTCCTATAACTGACTACATGGAAGAGTTCTACAGTCCAGATTTTCAATTATGTTTTCATTATGAGGATCAGATCCATTTTATTTTGCTTTGGTCATTTCAGTATTGTGCTTACTATTGGCTCAAGTGCAGTCAGAATTTTCAAGCGTCAGATCAGATCAATGATTGGTTTCATTGGAAATTTCATGTTGCTTGAGTTTAAAATGGAGATTCCAACTGATAGCATAGGTAGGAGTGTGTGAATAAGCTCAAAGTTGACTGAGAATATTTTTAGTAGGCACAAATTTCTTTCTTATACAGTGATCATCGAGTTTGAGCCCGAGGTGAAGGCTATAAGATTTTAAAGAAGACTTGGAAAAATTTCAGAGTTCAATATGGATATCAACACTGGAACTACTTGTTCTTTAGTGTACCACAGGGGCACACTATCCCAAGCGGAGCCACTGTTATCACTTAAAAAATTCAAAACATCATTTTGACAAGGTTACATAGTTTCATGGGTCAAAATAGGGTATTAGGAGTCATTTTAAGTTTGATAAAGGGAAGTATTAAATTTTTTATTGTTTGAGCTTACCTTAAGGTCTAAAGCCACCCATATTCAAACTCCTTCATGTCACATCATTCATCATTCTCCGATTCATTTCATTTCCCAAGGTTTTCTTTACCAAAAATGCCAAATTAGTGAAGAAACCATAGTTTCGCAATGCATTACACTATAAAAAGTCACTTTTTGCTACGAAACTGTTGAAAGTTTCATAGCAAAATATGAAGCAAAATTTTGTTTTTTAGTTTTGAACAGTCCACTTCGAAGGCGGTTTCCGAGCAACTGAAAACGAATTTGGGAAACATGAAAGTGATTTTTCTACATAACAGACATAACTACAAAAACCTCTCTCAGTTTATCAAAATTCATTAGGCGGTGGCATGAATTGATAAATTAAAATGCGTTATGAAACTGTTGTTACGAAATTGTCCTGTACATGACTGTTTTAGCAGTCAACTTCAAAGGTGGTTTCTGGGAAAAAAGAAAGGTATTTTAAGAAACTGAGGGGTTATTTTCACAAACATAATGAATAGCAATAACCTCTCTCACTTTTCTCACAGGTGTTATCCATTGGGAGATACAAGGAATTCTTTGAAGCCCTATTTTCAGAAAATAGAGTTTTCCTGTTTTACACATGTTTTGAAAATGCAGTTTTTGGACATCTAGAGATGTGTTTCAAAAAAAGAGAGAGAGGTTTTGCTTCAAGACATCCTGGCCTACAAAAAACTCCTTCAATTTTTCAAAATACATCATGGATTAGAAGATATAGGCTTTGTTCCAAGATCTATGTTTCAGGAAAAAAACAGGAAAAATCTGCAAGGATGTCTTAAATGTCAATGAGGAAGAAATGCCTCAACGATCCTAAAGTGAAGTTGGTTTATGGTTTTTGGATGACGAAGATAGGTTATGTTATAGTATTTTGACAAATACAACTTTCATTTGACCAAATTATGCAAAAATCTTCATTTTCAGCAGTTTCATAGCGCCTCCAGGCTTAAAAAGCAGTAAAGTGCTACGAAACTGTTGTAGCTGCATTTTTTCTTTTCTAATCAGTGTTAAAGGATGTTAAGGGCTGAAAATTTTATGAGACATGTGTTGAAGGATGATAAAGCTTATGCAAGAGGAAAGAGTCAGAATTTTTGAAGATAAAGGTTTGTAAGGCAGCACTACAAAAAGCGCTACGAAACTGTTGTATTTTCCTAGCACAATGTATTACATCTTTTGGAGCAGCCTTTAAAGTGGTTTTTGAAAAAATGGAGGTTATGGAAGATTTAAATAAAATGTCAATAAATTATTAAACACTAAAGGACCATGAATTCAAGACCAGATGACAGCCAAAATATTCAAAGAAGAAGAAGACCATTTACCTAAAAAAGAGGGTTTTGTTTCCTAGTTTTGAGGAGGTCAGTTAAGTTGTCACAAAGTGGTGAATCCCATCATCTAAATTCGACCATTTGACAACATAATTGTAAAATATGTAATTTATTTTAGTAGATAAGGTTGTTAAAGATAATAATCAAGAGTTTGAGTCCTAGTTGAAATAGGATTGTCAAGTAGGATAGGTGTTTGTTTTTCATAAAGTTGATGTTTTATGGTTATGCAAGGTGTCATTAGGCAAAACTTCGATGTATCTAGCGTAGAGGTAGATCATATGAGGATGTAACATGTCTATTAAATTACATGGGGTCAAATTTCTCAAGGGTTGGAGGCTTTTTGGCAAAACTACTGCTTTATGTAATTGACTGTGATCAGTAATGCAGAGAGGTTTTCTTCTTGATAGACCTCAGATTCTCATGGGGTTTTAATGTTTTATTGATCTACATATTATGTTTAACTCCTTGCAATAGATCTCATTTCTATTACTCAGAATTCATAACCTTATGCTCTTACTTCCTTTAGTAATGAAATGACTGTGTTTTATCAGTCAATTGCCTTTGAACCACTAGTAGTAGATTTCATTGCTATTACTCAGAATACATAAATCTATGCTCTGAATTCCTTTAGTAATGAAATGAATGTGTTGAACTATGTTCTTAAATGAATTTTTTTTGTTAAAGACCCCTATTTTCCTCAGCTTCCATGTCAAGAAACCTTGCCACTGAATCTATTGATTTGTTGACTCCATAAGCCCAATGGTAGTATTAGCCTTCATCTTTTCAACCTACAAATATACAAAATCAAGACTTAATTCATAGAGTTATCCATATATCTATATATTTATTCCATATCATTAACCCTTGAGAGAGCCCTCTCAGGCTGAGGAGGCTAAGCCTTAGTTACAAGATTGGTTTGAAATAGTTACACTGAAGTTGTCTGATCAATAGCCAATCAGGAACGATTTTGGTGATAACATTTTGGCGTCGTTGCCGGGGACCGAAGGTGTAAATTTTCACCGGGAAGAATGAAAAACTTTCAGTTTTAAGGTCTGAGAGCATAAAAAAATTAGGCATATATTAGCTGTATTTCTTCTCCGGCGACTCCACACATCAAATAATCAATTGTAAGGTGACTCCACTGCTTGAAGATCAGTAGCTTGATGATGTTTCAAGATGAGTTCCATTGCAAGAATAAATGCCTGGTATGCTCCTATGAATCAGTCTCACATCCATGGTTTTCAAAATCCTATGCCAAAGGTCGAATGGTTAATTGATCTTCCTATATTTAAAGATGAAAAGAAAGACAATGCTACTCTTCATTTGGTTAGATTCCATATGCATGTACACAGACTTAAGGTTCATTTCCCTGAGGATTGTCTCATGAATATGTTTATGGCCACTTTAGAAGGAAAAGCATGGTATTGGTATGAAAGCTTGCCAAATGGTTCATTATCTTCTCTTGCTGATTTCCATGTTGCATTTTATGAGATGTATGAAGAGTGTCATCCCTCCTTATTGCTCGTCAAAGACTGTTGTAAACATTGTGTGAGTTTTTATGAATATTTGGAGAATTGTTATGAAGATGATGAGTTCATGGATGAGGAAATTTTAGAGGCCCTTCATGAGAACTCATTTCATCACCAAGAAGAAAGAATAACCTCACTTTTGGATGAAAATGAAACCCAGCAGGAGCTTATTTATGAAAATCATGTGACATCCTCTAATTTTGATGAAAATTTGCAGCAGACTTGTCAGTCCTTTGATCATCAGGAGTATGAGAATTATTTCAAACAACAAGAGGAATATTGGAGGATTATTGCTACAATCCTCAGGAACAGGGAAAAGTTGATTCTTCATGTTATTTCTTGCATCAGTCTACATCAAATAATTATCACACTGATGAAGAAATGTGTGAAAAGTTTTCTTTATCCTTGCCTTATAATCTGAAATCATTTGATTCCAAGTCAGAAGTCAAGGTTCAATTTGTGGATGAAGTTGCTAAGAAAATTGAAAAATATATTGAAGTTTTAGAAGATCAAATTCAACCTTATAGTCTTCATGATCAAGATTAGTCTTTTCAAGAGTTGTTAATGCTTGAACACAAAGAGGGGGCGACGCTGTTACCTTTTTTTTTTAGACTAAAGAAAGAAACCTTGTTCCTGAAAATTAGTTTGATAACACACAACTGAAGTCTTATTTGTTTTTTCAAAGCATGTATGAGTTATCAAAAGATGCAAAATGTCATGAGAAGCATCAAACAGATCATGTCTTCTTTGATCAGAACACTGACTACATGGAAGAGTTTTACAGTCCATATTTTCATTTATATTTTCATTATGAGGACCAGATCCATTTTATGTTGCTTTGGTCATTTCAATATCATGCTTACTGTTGGCTCAAGTGCAGTCTATTGGGGTCCCTGTGATTTGGCAGATTGGCATACCAAATGACAAGGCTACATCAGAACCACTTTGGAATCCTAGGATCTAGCCCCCCTGGATTCAGAGAGGGATCTCTCTACATGTGTTTAGAATGATATGCTTTAAGGCTTATGAAATGATATTAGGTTTTTTGTGAGGTGCAGGGGGTTTTTTTGTTTGTTTTGGTCCGGGATCATTAAAAGAGAAGGTCATGTGAAGTGAAGGAGGAAATAAGTGGAGGGATGTTTCAACATGGGAATATAGGTCAAAAAATAGTGCTAAACCATTGGGCTATTGAGTCATAAAAGGGTTTACTTGCACAAAAATTATTCAAGGGTTTTCAAAGGGAAATTCATCTATATCAGAAGATCTTTTTAAGTTGAGTTTGTGGTATGAAACATTAAGGAGTGAGGTGAAAGAATAAACATGTAAGAAAACAAAGGGAAGCCTAACATCAGGTAAGGACTTTTAACCTATCCTGCTTTTGACATACTCTTAATAATAAAACATTTAAGATAAACATAATAAGTCACCTAAGATCAGGTAAGGACTTTTAACCTATCCTGCTTTTGGCACACTCTTAAGGGAAATATTAAAAGAAGCTGTCTAAGACTAAACAAGGGATAGGGCTAACCATAAACTTCCTTGATTAGGGCTCTACTTAGCATGCAGTGAAAATATCATTCAAGAACAACATCTCAAGTTCTACTTAGCAAGACATAGGATCACCAACATTCCTTGACTGGTTATACTCTATTGAAATCATTCCCGAATACACATTTAGAAGAAAACATAAAGATAAAGCTTATAAGTTAGAATTAGGGTACTTCAGAAGTAAATCCTAATCTATATTTTACTGTTCTTTATCAGAGAATATGAACATAGTGGAAACGTAAGAAGAATAAAAATTACAGTGAGAATAACATCACTAATGATTTAGATCAAGATCCAGTGAATGTGCTTGTCTATTGATGTGCAAAACCAGTTACATACTTCGAGTCCAATAGCTTTTACAGTCCAATGATTTTCTTCCCAGCCTACTATATTACAACTACTCAGCAACTTTTACTCAATAACAGTTCAACAATTAACTATTTTCCAACCATTACAATGAATTTTCTACGAATACTTATAGGTGCAAAGAGGAAGAGTGTTGCAAAAATGGTAGTAAATATTAATTAAGATAGAGTGGGAGAAGTATTCGGATGCCCATTCTGCTTAATAACCGTTGCATTAACTGATTGTACCATTTTGGTATTTTTTCCGGTTTTTATGCATATCTGGTAGGCATGTTAATAACTTCGAAGTGTTTCTTTCAAGATAACTATGGTTGAAGTACTTTGCTTGACTTCTGAAACAAGTGATTGTCATATTTCGGGTTTTATAACCCCATGACTATGCAATAACTGTTCTGACATTCTTAAAGAGGTTCTGCCATCAGGATGGCTATCATGGTGTCTTTGAGAGGAAAGGTAGACTATAGGTGTCCTTTTGGTCCTTTGGAGAAATAAATACTTCGATGATCTGGCGTTCTGAAGTCATTTCTCACTGATTTTTCTCTGACTCTATCTCTTTAAACACTGATATTTAGCTTTAAATTGTGTTTTTTCCTTTTAACTTGTCGGTTAAGACTTTAATCTTCGGATTTATGCTTTAACCTTCAACTTCCACTGATCTGTCTTGTTTAGCACTTTAAACCTTGATTTTCCTTTAATTTGTGCTTTAAGGCTTCTTCTGATCATCTTTCGGGTTTTTTTGTCTTTTGCTGACTGTATTAACCTTTAATACTTTGATTTCTTCGCTAATATTCATTAATATTCCCTCCCTTTGTGTCTACAGGGGTTTCCTCTATGCGCTGGAGGGTTTGATTTGTGATCAATGTCCATAAAACATTTGATTAAGCTTGGAAATTCGACCCCTTGGCCCCTTTACCACTGTTTCTTTGGTTGTGGGAGACCTGCGGAGTAATCCAGCTTTAAACCTGCACAAAATAGTAAACCATTATAAAATCCTGCATTTCTTTGGTTTAACTGTGAACAGAGGGCTTAGCGAGGGGTTATGGAGCAGTGAGGAGGCACGGTGAATGCAGCGGGGAAGGGTTTAACCATGGCGGAGACGAACCAGGGTTCAAAATTAATTATGGCGTGAATATTTGGAAAGGCAGTGTTAGAAAACCAGCAGCGGTTTTCGCATGGGATGAAGGTGATAAGTGGTTTGGGATTGATCGAACGCGATACGGTCCAATGGCTGACACATATGCTCCTGAAAACCGCCCATTTCACGTGCAAATAGCTCGATCAATTTTATTTATGAAATGAGCGTGAAATGGATTTGGGGCTGTTAGATCTTCGGGCTAAAGATCTACGGTTGTAGAGGAGCGCGAGGGGAGACAAGATGCATGGCGGAAGAAGGAGGTGGGGCCGAGGTGATGTAAGCCCATTAGTCATGTAGTGGGAAGGCTTGAGGTTGGGTAAACGATCAGCGCCATGGTTTTATAGTGTTAAAGGGCTATAATCCATGTATGGGAAAATATATAAAGGGGAAAAAAAGGTGGAAGTGGGAGGGAGTGAAGGCGCTTCTGGGCCGTTGGATCTAGGAAGAAGATAGATCAAAGGTGGAGATTACGGGAAAACACAATGAAAGGCCCCATCATGGTCGGGTGGGACTAGCGGGGTTAAAAAGGAAATATGAAAGAAAAATGTGTTGCGGGGGCACTTGGGGTATGGACGGGTTTGTGGGCTAGGTCCCCCCACAGTAAATCTGGATCGTCGGATGAATATTTTCTGTGGTCAAAAGAGTCAACTGCGAGGGCACTCAAAAGGTTATTCTGTGTGTTGATAGTACTCGTGGGTGAAAATAAGGGGAATCAATGCAGGAAGTCGGATCTGGGAAATGGACGGCCGGGATTAACTCAAAGGATCCGTAATTAGCGGGGAAGAGTTTGGAAGTTGCGATGGCCAATGAGCGACGAAGCGATGGAGTGATGGAGCGATGGAGCAATGGAGCGATGTGCCGATGCAACAATGGAGTGATGGGATGTGCCGATTAAAGGGTCTAGGCATAAGAAATAATGATCATCGATGAGCCTATGAGCGATGCATCAATGGCTTAGCGCTCAGCTACGGGCGCAGCTCATATGAGAAGCAGGGCGGAAGATTTAAGCCCTCGGGGGATCGGATCGGTGGGGGAAAAAAGGGAAAGGGAAGCGGACATTTGGAAATTGCAAAGTGCGATTTTCCAATGACTGTTGGATCAGAAGTGAGATCAACGACAGGAATTTTATCGCGGGGAAACACATCGGCATTTTGCATATCGGCGGAAAAGGAAAAGGGAACAAAGAATTTGAAATCACCGATTACCATTAGGCTTAGCACTTTGGTCGCAGGGAGTGGTCACAAGGTAGAGAAAGGGGCTAGGGGCTTAAGAAAAAAGCACCTTAGGCCCAAAGTTGGAAAATAGGCCGAAAAGGGCTTTTTCAAGTTTTTTTAGGGGGTTCCGGTATGGTTAAAAAGGTGTTTTTTAAACCAAAAAAAGGGATTTTCAAGGTTTAATAGGGGATTTTGAGGAATTAAAGGGTAAAATGAGGAAAGTGGGGGATTTTTGCAAAGGGGTTTATCAAAGGATAAAATGATGGAAAAATGGGTTTGAACACAGTCACTTTTATAACAGTAGGGCTTCTTTGAGGATTTTTGAAGGAAGATCATCAATGGAATGGATTTCTTGGAAAAATGGACACAGCAAGGCTTCAAGAAGTCACAGATATGCTCCAAATTTGTTCCTTGAAGACTAATAGACCTTTTTTAGCCATCATAGTATATGAAAAAATTATGGATGGCTAACAACGACTCCAACTTGGGGACGAAAGCTCCTTGGAGGTGTCAAGAACCTCAGAAGCTTTATCTCTCGAATGTAGATAAATGCTTTATCCTTGACAACCTTTTCTTCCTTGATCATTTTGCTTGAAAAGATAATTAATATTGCATTATAACCAATCAATTTTCCCCAAACAACTACCTACATAGCCTACTTCCCTAACATTTTTTCTTCATAAGGTGCACTTGGACTTGAAAACCTTTAACATCAACAATTTCTTTTGAAAACAGGAAAAACTAATCTAAATCTACCCTTATTTCTCCATGAGTTCAGATTAAATAGTTGAATTCATAGCTTCTCTACCTAATATACTATCTGTCAGGATTAAACTGTCTGACAAATCTGCATTCTCTACATTCTAAAACGGAAATTGAAAACACTACCAAACCAGGATTAAGCTGTCTGATTTGCTGTAAGACTATGGAATAATGCTAGTTGCACATAGATCTTTATTTGCAGAAAAATAACAAAACTTGGAAGGCTCGAGATCTGAAAACAATGAGAGCCCTTCCTTCTTACATTCATCTCTGATTTTGATCTCTTTGATATGTCTTCTTCTTCTTTACCTGGTTCAAGTTTTCAGCATGTTAGAACCAGTCTTCTTGTATCTTTGGCTCAAGTTTTGATCTGATTAGAGACATTCTTTCTTTTTTATTCGTTGGTTCAGATTTTGAGCATATTAGAACCAATTCTTGTTCTATCCTAATCTAATCTACTGATAAGACAAGATTAAGCAGTTTGGAAAATCTTCTTCACTAACCTATTAGCAGTAAACTGAAATCTATCTAGTCATGATTAGGCTATATGACTAAATAGTAGTGCTCTTTCAAGTTGTGGCATTTAGGCTTGCTCACTTTCAGATTTTCCTTTCTTATTTTGGTATGGGGTTGTACCTTTATTCTTTTAATCTGCCCTCTTTTCTCTTTTCTATTTTTTTTGTATTTTTATTTTTTCAAAATAAAACAAAGCAATGATATTTACAATAATGAATGAAAACTTTAAACAAAGGTTTCAGCAAAAATAATGTTTGAGCATCCTTCCATTGAGGGAACACCCAAACTGGTCTGTACCATCCATATCTTGTAGAAAAAATGCATTATGACCAATGGTAGATTGAATGATGTAAGGGCCTTGCCATAAATTGTCAAACTTGCCATGTTTGCCCTTATCTTCTCTCCTAGAATCCCATTTGAGTACTTTGTCACCAATCTTGAAATCACTGGCCTTTGTCCTCTTATCAAACATCTTTTTGATATTCTCTTGTACTCTCTGTGCTCTGTTATAAACTTCTTCCCTGGTTTTTTGAAGATGTATGGTCTGATTTATCCTTCTCATCATCCTATCTTCTTCTAACTATATTTCTTGGACCAACTTCATCACTGGCACTCCTAAACTGGTGGGAAAAACTGCATCTGCTTCATAAACCAGCTGATAGGGAGACATTCCAATTGATTTCTTTATTTTCAATATATATTCCCATAAAGCATGTACCAACTTGTTGTGCCATGACTTCTAATTTTCTTCCAACAGCTTCTTTATTATGTTTATTAGGCTCTTATTAGAAGATTCTACCAGCCCATTACCTTGAGGGTAATAAGCTATGGAATGACCAAGCACAATATGATATCTGTGACAGAAGTCAACCATATTTTTAGAACCAAATGTGGTAGCATTGTCAATGATAATTTTCCTAGGATAGCCAAATCTAGACAGGATATGATCTTCAAGGAATTTTATGATAACTGAGTTTGTGGCCTTCCTAGAAGGGATGGCTTCTATCCATTTGGTGAAATAGTCAGTGGCTATGAGTATCCATCTATGTTGGAAAGATGAGGCAGGGTGGATTTCCCCAATGAAGTCTAGGCCCCTTTGTTGAAAAGGAGTTTCAACAGTGATTGGTTGTAATGGTAAGGGAAGCAATTTTCTCTTGCCTTCAAATATTTGGCATTTGTGGCAGGCAACTATCATTTTGTGGACATCTTGAAAGAGGGTAGGCCACTAATAGCGAGCTCCAAGGATTTTATTAGCAGTGGTTTTCCAACTTAGGTGGCATCTACATTCTCCTTCATGAAACTCATGCTTGATCCTATCTGCATCAACCTCAGGAAAACATTTAAGCAATAAACCACTGGCATTCTTCCAATACAAATATTTATCTAAAATGCAGTAATTAACAACCTTTAACTTCAAGAATATTTTCTTTTTTTTAGACATACCAAGAGGGGCATTGAGATTAGTAAGCACATACAAAATATCAACATACAAGGATGAATTGAGGAAATGATCTTCAATAAGTGGAGTTTCCAATTCTTCCTGGTCATATAATGCATCTATCATGTTTATATCAAGTTCTTGCAAGTTAGATTCAGCCGTTAATTGTGCTAGGCCTTGACCCTTGATGAGTTTAGTGGGTTTAATTTCCAAATCATATTCCAGTATTACAATAATCCATTTCCCTATTTTTCCATCGGGGTCTTGTGACAAAAAGTCTTTTACCACTATATGAGGCACAAATGCAATAATGTGAGAGTGTAAAATATAAAATCTGAAATCCTTCAAGGCCTTGACCAATGCATAGGCCTGTTTTTCCATGATATTATATTTCAGAGGTGCATCTCTTAATGCCTTGCTGAAAAATGCAATTGGCTGCTCTTGTCCTTCCGGATTTTCTATAATAGGACAGAAACCACAATATGTTCTGATGCAAATGAAAATATGAGGAAGTCCTTAGTGAAATCAGGACAGATAAGGACTGGTGCTTGGGTAAGTGCATGTTTGACTAGTTCAAACGACTTCTTTGCTTCTAAGGTCCATTTAACTCCTATCTCTTTCTTTAACATGTTTTTCATGTTCCTAAGGAGTTCTGCCAGGTTAATTATGAACCTTCTTAAGAAATTAATCTTTCCAATGAAAGATTGAAGTTCTTTGATGTTTCTGGGGTGACTGATCTGCAATATACCTTCAACCCTTTTTGGGTCTATTTTGATCCCTTTTTTAGATATGACGTGACTAAGAAGCTTACCTTCTTGGAGCCCAAACAATTTCTTCTTAGGATTTAAAGATAGCCCAAATTTTATACATTTCTCAAAGACCTTTCTTAGGTGTGCTAGGTGTTCTTCATTTGTTTTGGAATAGACTGTAATTTCATCTAAATAAATCACAATGAATTGGCCTATTTCTTCTGAGAAACCAATGTCCATGGCTATTTGAAAGGTGGTATCGACATTCATTAATCAAAAAGGCATTTTCACATACATGAAAGTGACCCAAGGAGTAGTGAAGGTTGTTTTCAGTTGGTCTTCAGGGAGTACCAATATCTGATTATATCCTGAAAATCCATCTAGCAAAGAGATCCTCTTGGAACCCACTACCCTTTGTAAGATGTGCTCCATTTTAGGCAAGGAAGAGTTTTCCTTTAATGAGGCTTTGTTCAAATTCCTAAAGTCAATACAGAGCCTTATTTCTCCTGTTTTCTTTCTTACAGCTACAAGATTGGATACCCACTCTGAGTATCTCACAGGGACAATAATTCTAGCCTCATACATTTTCCTAATTTCTTTCTCAGCCAGAGGTAACTGCATAGGGTTTATTCTGCGTAATTTTTTCCTAAATGGTTTTTGGTTTTCTTTAAGTGGTATCTTGTGCTGAATGGTCTTTATGCCATATGCCTTCAAATCCTCATAGCTCAAAGAAAATACATCAGAAAACTCTTTAAATAACTCAATATATTTCATTTTTATGTGAGCTGGAAATGTTTCAGATAATTTGATCATTTTAGGCTTGTCTTTACTGCCTATATTGCATTCCTCAATATCAGATTCAATGGGCTCTATTGTTCGTTTCTTGGCAATGTCATTAAAATCAAACAAGTCTTCTAGAGGTGCTAGTCCTTTGGGTAAGCCTTTTTCTTTAGACTGTAGTACCTCTATGTCTTCTCTTTCTGAATTTACGTACTCTTCTGTTTGATTTTCAAACTCTCTGGTTAGTAGATTAATTTCTGCAATGGGAGAAGGTTATTTTTCAACAGGCTGCTCATCATTAAGACCATCTTTATCATACTTTGAGTCTGAATTTGGCAACTCAAACTCATTTCTGAACTGCAGAAAGTATTCTATCTGTTTATCTCCCTCAAAGACCTTCCAATACTTTTCATTGTCTAGGACGGCTGGCCTATATTTCACTTGGACTATGAACTTTTTGTTGTCATATGGTTTTTGGCATGAACTAGAAGCACAAGCTAATCCATTGGCAAGAATTCTTTTGTCTCTAGGGGAAAAAACAAGTTCATATTCGTCAAAGGTTTTCAAAAGGTCCATAGCACCATTTCTATAGGCTCTCAGTCTTGGATGTTTGGCAGTGTACTCTCCATTTATTTGTCTAATGATCAATTCAGAATCTCCATGAACAGCTATCCTCCTGGCTCCCAATTTCTTCAGTAAATGTAGTCCTAAGAGGAGTGCTTCATACTCTGCTATGTTATTTGTGCATTTGAAGTTTAACTTGTATGAATGGATTTTAGTGTGATTATTCTTGGTTTTATGAAGCCACGCACCTGCTCCTACACCAGTTCTATTACAAGACCCATCAAAACTCATGCTCCAAAGAGGGATAGTTTTGGGCTTATTGTTGTCTTCCTTACTGTCCCCTTTGTCTTGTGTGTTCTGACTGTCATCATGCAGTTTTATGGGCTCTGCAACATGTTTATGTTGGTCTTGTTCGTTAAATTTTTCATGGAGTTTAGGCCTTTCTTCTTAACCTTAGTGATTTGCACTAAGCTGATGGGCAGTGTGTGGTTCACACTCTCTGTTCTGTATGTTGTAATTTTTAGATTTGGCAAACTGTTTGAGAGCCTCTCCCTCCCTATTCTCTCCTTTCATATTTTTTGTTATGTTGGGTGATTACTCACTACCCAAATATAGCTCACCAAAGCTTTCATCATTACAAAGAATGAATGAGTCTAGGTCTTTATGGACAAAATAAAGAGGGGAATTTTCTTATTTTTCTTGACTACTCACCATAAATTTCATGTGTGATTCGCTATAAATTATTTTGATTTGAATGAAGACAGGGATGGTGGCATATGTCATGTCCATTTTATTGGTACCCTGAAGATTAGCACCCCATGATATTGAAAGAATCATGCCATATTGGGGGGCACATCAGCCACTACCACATCCATCACCATGCATTTGGCTGGGATTTGGGTCAAGTTTACACAAAGATCCTTGATCAAGCCCAAAAATTTTACTCTACTGGAGTCAAAATAATACAAATCTTTATAGGGTCTGGTTATCTCAAGGCCTAATCTCTCCATGATTACTTTGGGCATGATGTTATGAGAAGCCCCTGAATCATGCATAGCATTGTGTAAAATCTTATCATGGATATTCAAACTAACATAGAAAGGGGGGACCACTCCTTCTTGGAACTTACCTTCAATTTTAGGTCCAAATAAAAGAGTTGGTTGATCATCATTTAAGTTAAGGGAGTCGTTATTTTCTTCTATGTTCAAAGCTTTTAACACCTGACATTTATATATGTCTTGAGTGACTAACTCAGTGAGGGGGACAGAGATCTTGATTTTAGCAATTTCACTTTCCAAATTGAAAGGGAACTGATTCTTTGAAAGCCTCAAATCTGTCTTGTTGGTCACTAACTTATCAACAAAATCAGCTTGCTGGTTTTTACTATGTACATCAGTTAAAACTGTTTTTACAGGGGCACTAGCTGAAGTGCTAGTGCTGCTAAGGCCAACACTCTGTTTATCAGTGGTTTGAGTTCTTTTCCCCTTGTTTTTTCCAGAACTTTTAGCTGTTGTTTTGTTTTTTTCATGAACCTTTCTGACTACCTTTTCAGATCTGTTTTTAGCAGTAGTTTCAGAGGTCTTTTTTTGGGGAGTTTCTTGGTTCTTTTTTCTCCTGAGGTCATATTGCTTTTGGACCTCCATGATGGCATTCTCAAAGCCTTCCCTATAGTCTTCAGATTCTAACTCTTCATCATCATAATATGTATATGTGGCCTGGTCATCCTCTGTGAAGAAGGAAGGGTCTTCATTACTTCCTCCCAGCATGTTTATAATTGTTCCCTCTAGCTCTTCTATCATTCCGTCATCTTCGTCAACATAATTTTCTTGAAATGGAGGTCTGATTTGTTGATAAGAATCTCTTTGTCTCATCTGAGGGGGGTTTTTCCTGAAGTTCTAGTTCTGATTTTGAGGTTGATTCCTATTCTGAGCATTTGTTTGGACAGCCAACCTTTCTATCATTTTTTCTAACCTGTCCATGTTCTTGGCAAGATGGTCTAATTTTGAGTCAGATGTGGAAGGTGCAGTGTCTTCCCTCTATGTCACTTTCTTCATAGACCTCATCCTAGCTATCTTCTCAATCAATTTTTGTTCCACACTAAGAGCTCCCTTCTGCATGTCTTCTAAAGTTAAGGGATCCATTTCTCTTAGCTGATAGGCCATTTCTAGATCAAATCCTTCAGGGAATTTTTCCAAAGCTGAGTCTTGTGGAGGTTTCAAATCCAGGGGTAGTGCATTATAAACACTGTTGAATCTAGTGCAATAACTTTGAACACTCTCCCCAACATTTCTCTTGAGGTTGTTGTAATCTGAAAGTATTTGGAGGGGGTTCCTCCTCATTTCCCATTTGTTTATGAATGTTTGATCTAAAGAAGGGAGATCAGTTATACTATTAGGAGTTAAAACCTTAAACCATTTCTTGGCTTCTCCTCCTAAAATTTGGGCAAAGATTCTCATCTTAATGGTCTCATCTTCTATTTCCATATAATCAAAGGCATCATTCATTTTATCTATGTGATGTTGAGCAGTAATGGATTCATTCCCAGTGAAATGTGGAATTTTGGACTAATACTCATTGGGTAAAGGAACCAGTGATTGTGGTAACACTAGTGGAGCATACCATGCTGCCATGATAGGATTTTGTGGGAGGAAAGGAGTGGTTTTAACAGTGGGGATATGGATGGCAGAAGTGTTGGGACCAACAAGAGACTGTTGAGTAGATTTGGAGTGAGAGAAACCAAATTTTTTAATGAAATGAAGATCAGGAGGTGTGGATGGAGGGGTTTCTCTGCTGCTAATATGTTGATCACTATGTTGTGGTGAACTTGGAGGCTCAAAGTCTATCTGATCTATACCACTAAGTGACTTGGTTCTTGGTAGACCTCTTGAAAAGGGTGAGTCAACATGGGTATCTGATAGAGCTGTGAGGTCTTCAGGCATGGAGTTAGCTCGAAGAATGGGTCTGACAATAGTTGGATCCCTAGATACAGGATACTTCCTAAGAATTCTTTCTGGATTATCAACTATTTCAGGAGGATTTGGGTCAGGATAAGCTCTGGTATGAATTCTTCTTGAAGCCAGTATGTAAATATTCTAGACCCAAAGATAAGAAAGCTAGCAAGATATGACAATATTTAGAGGCAAACTAGTCTTAAACAAAGGAAACTTAATCCTCAAAGTTTCCTAATCATGTGTGAGCATGATGTTTCAATGGTAGTGTGGGCTACCCCAGTGGAGTCTTTGTGAAACCAGGAGTAATCAGCAGGCCTACTAATAACTAGTGGAGCCATTTGGTCTTTTAGGAGTTGTGGATTCGCCAGGTGGATGTTTTCAATTGTTTTAAGATGATTTGTTGTCCACCACAGTAATTAACTACCAATCTAAGGCTGTTGTGGGTCTTCTAAGCCCTTAGGGATGTCTAAGATGCAATTTAGTCAGAACTCCCCAGTGGAGTCGCCATTATGTTGGTGTCCTGTGATTTGGCAGATTGGCATACCAAATGACAAGGCAACATCAGAACCACTTTGGAATCCTAGGATCTAGTCCTCCTGGATTCAGAGAGGGATCTCTCTATATTTGTTTTCAAAGGATATGTCTTTAAGGCTTATGATATGATGTTAGGCTAGTTATGAAGTAAAAGGGGTTTGTTTGTTTGTTGGTTGGGGATCATTAAAAGAGAAGGTCATGTGAATTGAAGGAGAAAATAAGTGGAAGGATGTTTCAGCATAGGAAGATAGGCCAAAAAAACAGTGCTAAACCATTGGGATATGGAGTCATAAAAGGGTTTACTTGCACAAAAACTATTCAAGGGTTTTCAAAGGGCAAGTCATCTATATCAGAAGATATTTTAAGTTGAGTTTGTGGTATGAAACATTAATGGGTGAGGTGAAAGAAGCAACATGTAAGAAAACAAAGGGTAGCCTAAGATTAGGTAAGGACTTTTAACCTATCCTGCTTTTGACATACTCTTAAGAATAAAACGGGCTAACCATAAAATTCCTTGATTAGGGCTCTACTTAGCATGCAGTGAAAATATCATTCAAGAACAACATCTCAAGTTCTACTCAGCAATACATTGGCTCACCAACATTCCTTGACTGGTTATACTCTATTGAAATCATTCCCGAATACACATTTAGAAGAAAACATAAAGATAAAGCTTATCAGTCAGAATTAGGGTACTTTAGAAGTAAATCCTAATCTATATTTTACTATTCTTTATCAGAGAATATGAACACAGTGGAAACATAAGAAGAATAACAATTACAGTGAGAATAACATCACCAATGATTTAGATCAGGATCCAGTGAATCTGCTTGTCTATTGATGTGCAAAACTAGTTACATACTTCGAGTCCAATAGCTTTTATAGTCCAATGGTTTTCTTCCCAGCCTACTATATTACAACTAATCAGCAACTTTTACTCAATAACAGTTCAACAATTAACAATTTTCCAACCATTGCAATGAATTTTCTGCGAATACTTATAGGTGCAAAGAGGAAGAGTGTTGTAGAAATGGTAGTAAATATTAATTAAGACAGAGTGGGAGAAGTATTCGGATGCCCATTTTTCTTAATGACCGTTGCATTAACTGATTGTACCATTTTGGTAGTTTTTCCTATTTTTATGCATATCTCGTAGGCATGGTAATAACTCCGAAGTGTTTCTTTGAAGATAATTGTGGCTGAAGTACTTTGTTTGACTTCTGAAACAAGTGACTGTCATATTTCAGGCTTTGTAGCCCCATGACTGTGCAATAACTATTCTGACAGTCTTAAAGAGGTTCTTCCATCAGGATGGTTGTCACGGTGTCTTTGAGAGGAAAGGTAGACTATAGGTGTCATTTTGGTCCTTTGGAGAAATAAATACTTCGATGATCTGGCGTTCTGAAGTAATTTCTTGCTGATTTGTCTCTTACTTTATCTCTTTAAATACTGATATTTAGCTTTAAATTGTGTTTTCTCCTTTTAACTTGTTGGTTAAGCCTTTGATCTTCAGATTTATTCTTTAACCTTCAACTTCCACTGATCTGTCTTGTTTATCACTTTAAACCCTGATTTTCCTTTAATTTGTGCTTTAAGGCTTCTTCTGATCATCTTTCGGGCTTTTTGTCTTTTGCTGACTGTTTTAACCTTTAATCCTTTTATTTCTTCGCTGATATTCATTAATATTCCTTGCCTTTGTGTCTTCATGGGTTTCCTCTATGCGCTGGAGGGTTTTATTTGTGATCAATGTCCATAAAACATTTGATTAAGCTTGGAAATTCAACCCCTCGGCTCCTTTGCCACTGTTTCTTTGGATGTGGAAGACCTGCAGAGTAATCCACCATTAAACCTGAACAAAACAGTAAACCATTATAAAATCCTACGTTTCTTGGGTTTAACTGCGAACAGAGGGCTCAGCGAGGGGTTATGGAGCTATGAGGAGGCATGGTGAATGCAGCAGGCAAGGGTTTAACCATGGCGGAGATGAACCAGGGTTCAAAATTAATTATGGCACGAAGATTTGGAAAGGCGGTATTAGAAAACCGGCAGTGGTTTTTGCGTGGGGTGAAGGTGGTAAGTGGTTTGGGACTGATTGAACGCGATACAGTCCAATGGCTAACACGTATGCTCCTGAAAATCGCCCATTTCACGTGAAAATAGCTCGATCAATTTTATTTATGAAATGAGCGCGAAATGGATTTGGGGCCATTAGATCTTCAGGCCAAAGATCTACGGTTGTAGAGGAGTGTGAGGGGAGACAAGATGCATGGCAGAAGAATGAGGTGGGCCTGGGGTGAAATAAGCCCATTCGTCACGTAGCGGGAAGGCTTAAGGTTGGTTAAACGATGAGCGCCATGAGTTTATAGTGTTAAAGGGCTATAATCCATGTATGGATGAATATATAAATGGACAAAAAAAGGTGGAAGTGGGAGGGAGTGAAGGCATTGTTGGATCGTTGGATCAGAGGAGAAGATAGATCAATGGTGGAGATCACCCAAAAACAAAATGAAAGGCCCCAGCGTGGTCGAAAGAACCAGTGGGGTTAAAAAGGAAATATGAAAGAAAAATGTATTGCGGGGGCACTTAGGGTACGGACAGGTTTGTGGGCTGGGTCCCCCCACAGTAAATCTGGACCGTCAGATGGAGATTTTATGTGGTCAAAAGAGTCAACTATGGGGGCACTCAAAAGGTTATTCCATGTGTTGATAGTGCCCGTGGGTGAAAAGAAGGGGAATCAATGCAGGCCGTCAGATCCATGAGATGGACGACGGAGATTTCATCGGCGGGTCAACAATCGACGGAGGAGAGGGTCCAGGGAGGAAGAGTTTGCGATATGCGATGGACGCGATGACCATTGGATATTTGAGGGAATGGAAGACTGTGATCATATCAGAACATCGGGCATTGATGGGGAAAAGGGTCTGGGCACAATAAATCGGGATCGCCGATGAGCCGATGAGTGATGCGTCGATGGCTTAGCACTCGGTTATGGGTGCAGGTCATATGAGAAGCAGGGCGGAAGATTTAAGCCCTGGGGGGTTGGATCGGTGGGGGAAAAAAGTGAAAGGGAAGCGGACATTTGGAAACTGCGAAGTGCGATTTGCCGATGACCATTGAATCAGAAGTGAGATCAACGGTGGGAATTTTATCGCGGGGAAACGCATCGGCATTTCACATATCGGTGGAAAAGGAAAAGGGAATGAAGAATTTTAAATTTTCGATGACCGATAGGCTTAGCACTTTGGTCATAGGGCGCAGTCACAAGGTGGAGAAAGGGGCTAGGGGCTTAAGAAAAAAGTGCCTTAGGCCCAAAGTTGGAAAATAGGCCGAAAAGGGCTTTTTCAAGGTTTTTTAGGGGGTTCCGGTATGGTTAAAAAGGTGTTTTTTAAACCAAAAAAAGGGATTTTCAAGGTTTAAAAAGGGATTTTGAGGAAGTAAAGGGTAAAATGAGGAAAGTGGGGGATTTTTGCAGAGGTGTTTATCAAAGGAGAAAATGATGGAAAAATGGGTTTGAACACAGTCACTTTTATAACAGTAGGGCTTCTTTGAGGATTTTTGAAGGGAGATCATCAATGGAATGGATTTCTTGGACAAATGGACACAGCAAGGCTTCAAGAAGTCACAGATTTTCTCCAAGTTTTTTCCTTGAAGACTAATAGACCTGTTTTAGCCATCATAGTATATGAAAAAATTATGGATGGCTAACACAGGGATTTCGCAAGCAAGGCAGGTTGTCTGGAGGCTGATAATTGGCTATGTGTTGGTCTGTTTTTCATATGACAGTGTGAGAAAATTATTTGAGTACAGCAGGGCTCTTGTGAGAAGAGTTTTGTATGTAATTTTTTCATGATCCATGCTTAATATACAATAGAAGATAGTGGGGTTTTTAGCTTTAAGCTTTCCCCGGGAAATTATCTGTGTTGTGTGTGATTGATCTTTCCTCATGTTGATGTGATTAGCAATTGTGTTTTTCATTCCGCGAGATATTTGTAGAAGTGATTCAGTATTTAACTTTAGTACATTGTTATATTGAGTGAATCCAAGATATACATGAATGTTGTTTAATTTATACAAAAATAGTAATGTTTTAAATAATAAACATATCTACGACCAAAAACCTTCGAATGAGATCTTATCGAAACATTGTGTAGAATATGATTGATAATTTTTTTATGTTTTTAATGTGACAGTTGTACGCAGGGAAGAGAACCAACATGCCAAAGCATTGGCAATAGTAGCCTGTACATTCAAGCCACCTCTGAAGCCTAAGCTGAAATATGAATTAGACATGTGATATAGGCCTTATATTCTAGATAACATTAAGAATTGGTAGGGTGTTTATGACAATCAACAACTAAGGATGTTTATAGAATTAGTGGAAATGTTTTTTACCATTAATATATATTTTGAGGTTCAAAATCCCGAGGAAATTTAGAGGGGAAATCATAATACAATGGTTATAATTTTCTAAGCCAAAATGGAGGCCATGAAGTCATCCAACAAAGAAAAAATTCATTTCAAAATGACTTGCCCCGCTGGAGAAAATATTCGACCATAAAGATGTTTCTAGTCAAACTATTTTTCAACCAGTGGCTACAAATGTTGAAGAACATAATTTGGGCATTGAAAAATATCCAAAAAAAATAAACCTTTTATGTCTTTGAAGCCTACTTGCAAACGGAGGTGCGTCAATTTATTTAAGAAATTTAAATTTGTTTTTGTTTGGAGTTATGAAGATCTAAAAACTTATGATGCTTCCATTATCCACCATATAATACCCTTAAAATATAATTCTAAACCCTTTATGAAGAATCTCAAAAGATTCAATTTGATTCTGTTACTGACGATATAAAATTTAGAAAGTTGTTGGATACGAAGATCATTGTACAAATAAGATATTCATGGTGGATTACAAGCCTAGTATAGGTTATAAAATAATGGTGATATGAGATTATGTATGAATTTGAGAAATATGAATAGATACTCCTAAAAGGACAATTATCAGCTACCCAAGATGGATCATTTGTTATAGAAAGTGATAGGAGCCTAAATAATATCAATGATGGATGGATTATCCAGAGATAAAAAGAATAAGGCACTCAGAAGATAAAGATAATATGACATTCACAACACCATGGGGCACATTCATATATGAAAAAAATCCTTCTAGATTGATGAATGCGAGAGAAAATTTTCATAGAACCATGGATATTGAAATTGTGGGAGAAAAGGACAAGTTCATAGTCATTTATATGGATCACATGATTGTATTCTCCAGATTATAAGAAGAGAATTTATATCATCTAAGGAAAAAATTCCTAAAATGTAGAAAATTCAGTCTTTCATTGGATCCTACAAAATCTTGTTTTTCCTAATATTTTATGGAAATCAAACCTACGAATAGATAAGTTTCCATAAGTGTTGTGGATGCACCTAGAACAACAGTTGAAATACACTGGGCCTTTTCCTTAAGATAAAAATATAAGAGAAGAACACCTACTTGTGATCCTTTGCTATTCTTCGTCTCCCTTTTGTCGCTCCCAATCAAAATGAACTCGTTTGATTGGTACCTGCAATTACTAATAGAAGACATAAAACGACATAAAGTCATATGATCTATTCATATTAATCAAAATGAATCGATTTCATTTGAATATATATATATATATATATATATATATATATATATATATATAATTATGAAAAAATGTATTGGAAAAGGAACAAATATTTGTATTATTAAATAGAAGGAGAAGTTAAAACCAGTTGGATCGATTCATTTTCAGCTCGCTCCAGCTTCATTCCATCCTCATCACATCAGCAGCAATACTCCAGCAAAATAACATTACTTGTAAACAATACCTCAAATATCTATAATCTCACTAGCATAACACTACAAAATTCAAGCTCCTTTTGCACTATGATCAGTACTCAATTTATAAGAAATGAGGGTAGTTTGGCATTAATTTGTCATTGAATGGATTTTCCATAAATGGATGAGGAAGTTTCCTTGTTCAATGGGAAGAGAAGATAAGTGATTTAATGGCTCCATGGTGTTCATATTCGAAGTTATCATATAGCATGATAGCTAGAACCACTTCTAGAAGCCACGAGAAAATGGGAAGATTCCGGGAATAATTTGAACAATTCACCCAAATTCGACCAACGCATTGTTAAGTAGGCCTAGCTACTCTACAACATGGCTTTTCATGGGAGTAAGTGCTCTGCAAAGCAGTGAAGCATTTCAGTTGGACTTCAAGCAATGAAACTTTCATGAATAAAAACCAATAATGGGATGAATTGTTTAAGGAAAGTAGCGAATGATTTAGGGTATGATAGACCATGTTTGTACTGATGTGAGTTTTGTGAGTGATGCCCAAATTTACATGTAACATCTTCCCTCTAAAGCATGAAGTTGAAAATGATATGCTTTACGATGTGATAATTAGGATCTGAAGCGGACGGTGACCTACATCAATTACAATACATTAATGGATGATATCTCTTACATTTTGGACATGAAATGCTGAAGGAGGTGTTAAGTCTGAACTTTACCTTTTTTTTTTACCTATACTAAGCCTTGTTTCCCCCATTTTTTACCTCTTTTTGCTCTTTAATTATACCTAGTCTGGCTATGTCATCTATTTTTTGCTAAAATGGGTATCATAGGTCTAAGGTATGTTGAAAAAAAATTAGAAGTGTCATTTTATCTAATTTTGAGTATTATTTGAACTGGTTGTGTCATTATTTCATTACTACTCTAACTAGCCTTGGACTTATGCGCAGATTTGTTAGATTCAAATAGTTTCGCCAATCCTGCAGACAGCTCATACAGCTGAGATTCCTGCAGTCGTTTCAGATTTCCTGAAGATATTTCGATTTCCTGCAACCACATCAAAATCCTGTAGTGATATCGACAGATAGCTTCAGCCATGCAACGAAAATGGTCTAATCCATGACTCTGGTCATGGATTACACCCAACATCAGTTTAATTTGTCAATATGTATCTGTATTACAGACTGTAGGCTTAGTTTAGTAATTTGATTTGTTCAAACCCAAATATGGCTGCCAGAAATGTATAAATTGGATGTAATTTTGTTGTACAAGGGAGAGAGTTCTTTGGCTGGGTTGGAATCTGTTGTTACAGAGCATGATATCAGATTGTAATCAACTATTATTTCAGATTAATAAAATCGTTTATGTTCTATTTATTTTCTTGAGAAAATTCTTTAATATTTGAAGGAGTTTTGAGTGAGGAGGGCCCCCTTCGCTCACAACTCCCACAGTAGAGTGTGTGTTTACTTCTGTTTTAATTATGCATTAATAATTTCATATAAAAGCTAGTGTTTCCTTTCTATATTTCCTACAACAAACTGTATATTTGTTAAGTGAATTAATATTTTATGTTGATGAGCACTTTTTGGCCAATGCTTGGACTCATGCTTTTTAAGTTTGACTCTTGATTGGGATTGATTTCTTTTATCTTTCCTCCATCAATATCAAAAAACACAAGTGTTATAGAGGGATGATATATGTCACTGCATAACCATTGCTGCAATAGTATTAACACAGGAAAGCAGCATGAGTTGTTGATTGTTGTTTGATCTTTATCTTTTCACGGTCAATATCAGCAATCTTAAGTGATATAGAGGGATGATATATGCCACTCCATAGCCTTTTCTGTGATAGTATTGACATGGGAAAGAAGCATTAGTTGTTATTTGTATAGTTAATTAACACTTGCAGTAATCAGCCTGCATATACTGTGCACTGCATCTCATCAGTTTACCTTCCTGGGTTGACAATTTATATTGGAAAATTATACACGTATAATTTAACTCAACATTTTGGTGAATTTTTTGGGCAGGTGCTAAGGGATGATACTAAAAGTGTTTTAGTTTTATTTTGTTGATTTTTTTTTCTTTTCAGGACTAGGGGAGTCAAAATGCAAATACACAAGGAAAAGCATATGCACCCAAGAGGTCAGACACTCATCAAAGTCGTGTCCTGGTTGTTTGGTAAGTTTTAATTTTTATTGAATATTATATGGATAGGGTCCAATATTTTCTATATTTTTCGTGGTGGTGTGAGCACCACTCCATCTAATAATACACTGGCAAGAACAAGGAAATTTTTAAGAAACAAGGCAACAAAGAAGGAGGAATCCGAACAAGAGCTCTGTAGTTCTGAACAAGTTGACCTTTCTACAACAGAATCCTCTGTTGGAGAATCTTTTTTTGCTGCCCATCTTGAATCTCCCCTTACAAGGAAGACCACATCTCTTCTCAGTGGTCAGCCTGAAAAATAATTCCTTGAAAATCCTGTCAGAGAACCTGAATTTCATAGCATTGACTCTGAAGAATCTGTAGCCTTCGAAGGTCTTACTCTTTCTTGGATTGACATGGCTCATTTAGAAGGCACTGATGAGAATGAGGAGAAAAATGTCACATTTGTGTCTCCTATCAGAGATAATGGGGGAGCGACTCAGATGGAAAACATTCCTCCCTCAGACTTGCCCAACTTTCATGGTGCCTCTAGTGAAGACCCTGATGCCTTCTTATTTGAGTCTGATGTACTCTACAGGAGTTATGACTATTCTTCCAATGCTCAAAAGCTGAAATTGTTTCCTTCTACATTGAAATATGCATCTCTCAAGTGGTTTATGGTGTTGGGATCAAACTCCATTGCAACTTGGGATGACATGAAGAAGGTGTTTTTGAAAAAGTACCAGCATTATTGCAAAACGAGGGATCTCAGGGAAGAAATATTTGGCATGACCCAGAAGGAAGGGGAGAGCCTCGAAGATTTGGTGGAAATATTCCAATACAATTTATAGAGATCTATGACGAATCAATTGGAGAAAGAGACCAAGAGGACCATTTTGCATAGGGCCATCAAATCAAAATATTTGGAGGTCTTAAATCTAATGGTAGAAGGTGATGTATCAAAGCTGAGTTATGATGATGTGTGTGAGATTTGTAAAATATATTCAAGAGGAAAATCCAAGGTTGGAGGTGGGCTAAGAGATCCTTCTTCCAAGCTTGTCAAATAAGTTGCCGGAGCTAGAGTAACCAGAGTTGAAATGGGTAATTTATTTGAAAATTTTAAAACTTATATTCTTAGCACTTTATCTTCACAATTCGATGTTTTTTAGGCTAAGAAGAAATAGAAGAAACATGATGAATTGGAGAAAGCCTTGGAGGTGTTCTGATCCAAATACAGGAAGAAACATGCTCTAAGGGAATGCCTTGTTGATAGTATCGAGGTATGTCGAATTTGTGAGGCTGAGCATTCCACTGATCAATGTCCTTCTCTGCCTGAAATTAAGGCAACATACAAATCAAATCAAGGAGTTGTCAGTGCACTTTATGCAATGGCACCTGAGAGACCATGGCAGCCACATCATACAGGTATGTCACAGTCAAATTTTCAATTTCCTTATGCTCAAAATTAGATGTGGATTGTTCCAATTCCCTGGTAGCCTTGGCCTCCTCAACAGCCTTGGCAAGGGAACTATTATTATTCGACTACACAGAGTTTCCTACATTAAAAATTTTATTCATAGCCCACACTACAACAAATGATACAACCACAACAACAACTTCAATTGAATACTCCACCAAATAAAACTCATCCCACACAAATTCCTTCTCAACCAGTATATAACCCTAACAATAAAATCATCTGATCCACTCACAACATTGGATTGGTCACTTATCCCACTTTTCCAACCTACTGTATTGCATCCCAGCCGTTACAGGAAGTTTTTGTCCCTGTTTTACAAGAATTTCCTGTGTCTCTGCAGGAAATGCATGTTCCTGTGTTACAGGAGCTCCCTGTACAGCTGCAGGAACTAACTGTGCAGCTGCAGGAAATCAACCTTAGTTCAGGAAGAGTGGTGAATCAGCTCGAAAGAATTGAGGAGATTGTAGAGGAAGATACCTTAGAGATGCCGGAAGAGGAAACCACACCTGAACCAAAAAAATCATCTACCTCAAGGCCAAAAGAACCTTCCTCTTCTCATATAGTCTAGTCTCCTTTTCCAGAGACGTTGGAAATGGAAATCAAAGAAAAACATCCCGAATTTGATCTTGTATCCGAACTAATAAACATGTGCATCAAGATCCCATTGCTACAAGAAATAAAGGACATCCCAATATATGCTAAAACAGTGAGGGAACTATGTACCAAGAAACCAGGGAGACAAAAGAAAGAACCCCCCACCATTCAAGTAGGTGTAAATCCTGCAAGTTTAATGTCTACCGGATTTGTTACTTAAAAATATGCGGATCCCGGAATCCCTTTGGTTACCACCTTTATCAATGGATATCCCATAAAGAACACTTTTATTGATTTAGGTGCAACCCTCAATGTAATGACTATGGAAACTTTGTCGCATATATGATCCATTGACTTGTTACCCACTCCTACCATGTTACAATTAGTAGATAGGTCTAAGGTAAAGCCTGAGGGTGTTTTAGAAGACATTGTCATCTCATTAGATTCCTGGGAGTATCCCACATATTTTTATTTCAACCTAAAACTAACTTGGGAGGGCACCCATTGATCTTGGGGAGACCGTGGTTAGCTACGGCTAATGCCTACATAGGGTGTAGATCTGGAAACATGACTATCACTCATGGGCTGAAACAAAGCACATTAACTTGTACCTCCCTGCTAAACCCCTCTTGAGATCAAAAAACACACAATGGGTTGAAGAAGAGGAAGAAGAACATTATTCGGAAGGTACCTTACCAGTTTTAACAATAGCCCAAGCCATGAGTCTTAAGGAAAATTCTAAAGAAGATTTGATAAATTGTTTATTTCTAATCCTGTTTTCCCATGGTAGTTAGAAGGACAATCTAGTCATAATTTAGATATCATCACTGATCTACAGGATTTTTATGAACATATTTCAACTTCTGAATCACATTCATCCCTCTTATCTAAATTTCCTGCATATTTAATGTTTGAATCGGGGAGTAAGGTAGTAGAAATTTTTCCTGAAAAATCGTTAAACAATAGTTCCACCTTAACTCCTGAACAAGAGAAGAAATTAATACAAAAAATGAGAAATTTTTCAAACATATTTGCATGGGAATATACCGATATGAGAGGAATTCACCCAAACACATGCATTCATCACATTTATATAGAAGAAAATGTTAGGCCCATAAGACAACCACAAAGGAGGATGAACCTTGCTTTAAGAGATATTGTAAAATATGAATTACAAAATTTGTTAAATGTAGGATTCATCTATCCTATTTCAGATAGCCAATGGGTATCCCCACTAGTCATCGTCCCCAAGAAAAATGGTAAATGGCGATTGTGCATAGATTATAGGGAATTAAACAAAGCTACATTAAAAGACCATTTCCGTTTACTATTTATAGACCAAGTACTGGACACTTTAGCAAGGAAAAAGTACTTTCCCTTCCTAGATGAATTCAGTGGATATAATCAGATTAGGATTGCTTCAGAGGGTCAGGAAAAGACAAGATTTACATGTCCCTGGGGTACCTATACATACAAAGTCTTACCATTTTGTCTATGCAATGCACCCGCCACATTTCAGTGGGCGGTCCTTGGTATTTTCTTTGATATTTTGCATGATTACGTAGAAGTTTATATCAATGATTTTACAGTTATGGGTGACATTTTTTAGGAAGCTTTACTTAATATTGAAAATTTTTTGCAGAGATGAAAAGAAACTAATCTTTCGTTAAGTAATGAAAAATGTTTTATGATTATGATTGAAGGTATTGTTTTGGGTTATCATGTTCTTGCTGCAAGAATCAAGGTTGATCCAGCAAATATTGAGGCTATTGTAAAATTCCCCCCACCAACTAATCAAAAGGGAGTTAGAAGTTTCCTTGGACATGCAGGATATTATAGGAGGTTTGTTAAAAAATTTACAAAGGTAGCCTCTCCATTATTTAAATTTTTTACTAAAGAATTTGAATTTCCTTGGAATGATGAATGTCAAGTTGCATTTTATAAACTCAAGGAAAAAATTTCTTCAGCACCTATCTTACGAGGCCCAAATTGGAATCTGCCTTTTCATATTTCCACTGATGCCTCTGATTCAGCCATAGGAGCAATATTGGGTCAAAAGGAGGATCATTTCACCCATGCGATCTATGTTGTCAGTAAAAATTTACGTCTTGTAGAAATAAATCATACAATGACTAAAAAAGAGTTCCTTGTTGTAATTTTTGCTATTAATAGGTTTAGACATTACATCACGGGTTATGAAGTTTTTGTGCACACAGATAATTCTGTTATTCATTATCTCATGAATAAACCAATCACTAATGGCAAAATTACTTCATGGTTGTTGTTGCTGTAGGAATTTGACATCACAGTAGCAGATAGGCCAGGAAAAGAAAGTCAAGTAGTTGATTTCTTATCTAGGCTTAATCATGCAGGTGAGGATGTTCCTGTTAATGATAACCTTCTAGATGAAAACCTGTTTTCCATCTCTGTTAAAACACCTTGGTTTGCATACATGGCAAATTATCTTGCTACAAAAAAGTTTCCACCTTACTTTTCATCTAATCAGGAAAAGAGAATCATTAGGAAAAGTGTTTATTATTCTTGGATTAGGGGAGAACATTTTTTCACATGATCTGATTTGAATATTCGCAGGTGTGTCATAGAAGATGAGATCTATGAAATCTTAAGAGCCTTCCATGATGAACCATGTGGAGGACACCTCACAAACAAATGGACAGCTTGCAAGATCCTTCGTTCAGGTTATTACTGGCCAGACCTCTTAAAGGATGCAAAGGAGTGTGTTCGAAAGCGTGATAGCTGCCAAAGAATGGGGCGGCTTGTACAATCAGATGAAATTCCTTTGCAGCCACAGGTTCTCATAGAACCATTCGGGAGGTGGGCTCTTGACTTTGTAGGTCCCATCAAATTCCCATCCAAAGGTTAGAAGTATATTTTATTTTTTACTTATTATGTGATGAATTGGGTGGAGGAAAAACCACTACCTAGAGCAACGAAAAAAGTAGTGGGAGAATTTATTTTCTCTGATATTTTTGTAAGATTTGGAGTACCTAGGGAAATAGTTACTAATTAGGGTGCTCAGTTTGTGTCTAATATTATGCAGGAAATTGTGAAAAAATATCACATTACCCATCGAAATTCCAACCCTTATCATCCACAGGCTAATGGGCAAGTGGAATCAACCAACAAGGTGTTGGAAACAATCATTACTGAAATAGTTCAATTACATAAGAAGGATTGGTCTGATAAAATTCTTGAGGCCTTGTGAGCTTACTCGATCACATGGAGGGGTAACATTGGCTTTTATCCATATGAACTACTGTATGGAAAACAAGTTTTGCTGCCCATTGAATTCCGGATCAAAACCTTTAGAATGGCATCAGAATTGGGTTTGAACTTCGATGAAGCACAACAGCAGAGAATCTTGCAGCTTAATGAATTAGATGAGAATAGGAAAGATTATTTTCAGCATACTGACTTGATCCAATGACAAAGGGCTAAATGGCACAACAGATACATCAAAAAGAAGCATTTCAAAGATGAGACTGGACAGTGTTGTATGATTCTAAATTTAAAAAATTTAAAAGGAAATTTAAGACACATTGGCTAGGCCGCTAGGACCCTATGAAATTGAGAAAGATTGTGATAATGGATCTGTTCAGATTAAAACTATTGATGATGAGAATTTTACCTTCTTGGTGAACAGGCATAGACTCAAGCTATACCAAAAACCCCAATCCAAGCCTAGAATTTATGAAGGAAATTGTGAAGAAGAAAGAGCTGGAGATGGTAAGGGAAGGGATCCTTCCTTCCACTATCTCTTCCTAATTTTCCTGAAGATGCAATGAGATCACCCTATTCCTCATCATGCTCGATAAAAAATAAGAGGAATTTCTATTAGGTATAGGTTTATTCCTTTTTCCCGGCCCAATGACCTATTTAAGAAAAAGGAACCCCTTGGAGTCTTCTTTTTCAATATTTTAGACTCTCTAAAACTGAAATCTGGTGAGCATGGAATGCCCTGGGCTCATTAAAAACATAGGTCAGTAGATCCCTTGGGATCCTTTCAATAAATTTGTTTCTCCAATTAATCTATGGATTGCTCGTGTTGGACTAATGTGGGATTTCTTAATCCTTCCTTCCAACAATTCTGGCCCATCGACATCAGCAAATTATCTGGGTATATGATTAGAGCCTTGTGATGCCTTGAAGCTTGTATGCCCCGAGGATGATATATCTTGCCAGTGGTAATGGAGAATCATTATGGCTTCTTTACTACTGGATCTACAAGGGGTTCGACACCAACTCATATATTCACACCTAATAAGATTCATCTGGGTACCTTGGTCCTCACTCTCATTAATGGTGATGGATCTCACATTGGTTAATATTTGACCTCAATGTCTGGTAATCCAATGAGCCCATTACACATTTGACATCGACACATTCCTTCATGTGCAATGGACTGTACACAATGGGTGGAGAGAGTGGTTCCTACAGATTCAGCTTCAATTCCTACAAAATGTTCAGCAGTTGTAGTTTTTTCTTCCTGAAGAATGTTCACAGTTATTTTAATTCCTGAAGAATGTTCGTTAGTTGTAGTTCAGTTACTGAAGAATATTTAACAGATATTATTGCAGAATTTTCAGCAGTCATAGTTTTAATTCCTACAGATCATTCTACAGCTAGTTCTTAATTTCTGCAGAACAATTGTTAGACACAACAACACCTAGATTTCCTAAAAATACAAGAGAAAAGAAAAAAAATAATTAAACAGAACATAGATTAAAATAATGTAATAAATTATTAACAATTCATTATGTGGTTAAGGTCATGGATTATATGTATGATGTAATAGGTTATCATTGGAAGAGTAGGCTACGTCATCAAGGAAAAGACCGTTGGAGGTAAGCGGTAACGCACAACCAGTGATAAGGCTCTCGAGGTAAATGTATAATGACACTTAATTTTTTTTATTTTTTTCATATCTAAGGCTATGGTAACCCTTTGCAGCCATGGACCATTACGACATTAATTCCATGACCTTTCATAATTTCACCGGCAGTGTTTTTACTTTCACGAATTATCATTCAGGTCGGATTATCATAGCAATCATGATCACGACCTACCACCGAAAAAGCTCCATATTTTCTATTTATTTCCTCTCGTTGTCGAACTATTGCAGAAGTCTTGGACCACATTCCCACAACCTTCATTTTCTCTATTTTATCTATCCATAATTTCCCTATCCATTTTTTTCCCCTGCCTATCCATTTTTCTCTTCCACCATGACTAAGGTTCGAGCCCCCATCAGATTTGAGCCTCAAAGTCTCGCACTACTAGAATATGATCCTCGCAGCAAGGTGAGAATAGAAAAGGCGGGATGGCTTCCATTCTTTCAAAGGTTCAGTGAGCATAATTATGAAGTAACCAAATATTTTTCCTTGAACTTAAATGGGGACAAAGCACAAGTGGGGAACATTCAATTCAGGTTGACAAAAGGACTGGTGGCAAGGGTATGTGGGATCCCGCAAGATGGAGAGTGGTGGTTTAAAACCTTCCACTTCAACAAAAACATGTGCACGACTTTCCTGCAGAAGGACCATTTGAACCCAGACTAGAGTAAGGGGATTCTAAAGGAATTATTAAGGTGTGAATACCTTTAGTTATTATTTTTCCTGCAGAAATATGTGACATGTGAAGGCTGGATTGGCCTTGCTTTCCTGTTTCATATCAGGCTCCTTGAAAAATTCTGGAACAAACCTTCAATTTTTCCCTATTATTTAAAAATTTCATTGATCAAGATGTCCTCGGCTGCAAAAGAGAGGGTTTCTCACATAGAGGAAAACCTCTACCATCATGGACTGGTAAAGATTATTCTGGTGGAGGTCCTGCGGAAACATGAGAAGACCTGGGAGGATTTTCTGCAAGAAAATCATTTTGTGGAGGATGGATATGTTGACTCTTTAGGGGTCAAGGAAGAGAAACCCGTAGAGAAGCCGAAAAATAAACTGCAGATGCATGGATCAAAGGTGGAAAAATATGACAACGATGATGAAGTTGTGGTGACTGGTGAAACTTCTAGGGAGAGCTCTCAGCAAAAGGGGCCTTTGACTCCTGCAAAATGGTATACCAAAAGCAAGGCTGCCCAAGTGGCCATCAAGGATACAGCAAAGGAGGGGGAACCATATAAAAAGAAAAATACAGGGAAGTCCTGTAGCCAGCCCAAGGGAAAAGAAAAGGTGAACCCTGCTACAGTTAGTGATAAGGACATTGTGTCCTTTCCACACCCCTCCCTCCAAGAAAGTCAAAACGAAGCCATGAAGTCATAGGAGGATGTGAGCGTGCCCAAATCCTCACAAGGGTGTAATGAAGGAGAGGTGACCCCATTAAAGAAACAATCTTGACAAATTCTTGAGGAAACTATCATAGAACTTACCCTTTCAGAACGGGCCTTGAAAGCAGAGAACGCGGCTCTAAAAGAAAATAGTCACAAGATGCAGTAGGAGCACGAAGAGTGGCACGAAAAGGCTACCCACATCATGAAAAAGAAGCAGGCCTAGATCAACCACTTGAAGAGGAAGGTTGAGGATTATAGAGGACAGATTCAAGAAGAATCTAGTCAGGCTCAGTTAGATCACCTGGTTGCAGTGGCTGCAGCCCAGGTGAAAAATTGGCTTTCTGTTGAAGACTGCTTCATTTTTCCTTGCATAGGGACATGCAAGATTTTTGGTGTGGGGAAGATGTTATGTCTGAAATTTACCTATTTTTTCCACCTATAATAAGCCTTGTTTCCCCTATTTTTGACCTCTTTTTTCTCTTTAATTATACGTAGTCTGGCTATGTCATCTAATTTTGACTAAAAAGGGTATCATGGGCCTAAGGTATGTTGAAACAACATTAGAAGTGTCATTTTATCTAATTTTGAGTATTCTTTGAACGAGTTGTGTCATTATTGCATTACTACTCTAACTACCCTTGTACTCATGCGCAGATTTGTTAGATTCAAACAATTCTGCCAATCCTGCAGACAACTCGTACAACCGATATTTCTGCAGTCGTTCTAGATTTCCTGCAGATACATCGATTTCCTGCAACCACCTCAAAATACTACAGCAAGATCGACAAACAGCTTCAGGCATGCAACAGAAATGGTTTAATCCATGCCGCCGGTCATGGATTAGAACCAACAACATTTTAGTTTGTCAATATGTATATGTATTATGGGTTGCAGGCTTAGTTTAGTAATTTATTTTGTTCAAAGCCAAATATGGGCTGCCAGAAATGTATAAATCAGATGTAATTTTCTTACATAGGGAGCTCTTTGGTTGGGTTAGAAGTTGTTGTTATAGAGCACGATATCAGACTATAATCGACTATTATTTCAGATTAATAAAATCATTTATGTTATGTTTATTTTCCTAAGAAACTTCTTTAATCTTTGAAGGAGTTATGAGTGAGGGAGGGCCCCCTTCACTCACAACTCCCGCAAGAGAGTGTGTGTTTATTTTTGTTTTAATTATGAATTAATAATTTCCTATAAGAGCTAGTGTTTCCTTTCTGTATTTCATACAACAAACGATAGATTGCCTAAGTGAATTAATATTTTATGTTGAAGAGATCTTTTCATTTGGCCAATGCTTAGATTCATGATTTTTAAGTTTGACTCTTGATTGGGATTGATTTCTTTTATCTTTCTTGCATCAGTATCAGCAAACACAAGTGTTATAGAGGGATGATATATGTCGCTTCATAACCATTTCTGCAATAGTACTGATACAGGAAAGTAGCATGAGTTGTTGATTGTTGTTTGATCTTTATCTTTTCACGGTCAATATCAGCAATCTTAAGTGCTATAAAGAGATGATATATGCCACTCCATAGCCTTTGCTACGATATTATTGACACAAGAAAGAAGCATTAGTTGTTATTTGTATAGTTAACTAACACTTTCAGTAATCAGCCTGCATATATTGTGCACTACATCTCATCAGTTTACCTTCATGGGTTGACAATTTATCTTGGAAAATTATACACATATAATTTGACTCAACAGGAGGCATACCCATACTCAGCATAGAAACTATAATAACATGTATATAAATCATAAATTCATCTAGGGATATTGATCCATGATAGGATGACCATCTGTGTAAAGCCATCATACGGATGATGTGGTACTACTCCTGAAATTGCATCACAGATGAATGAAACTAGTTCCAGAGTCTTCTATATTGTTCACTTGATCACTCAAGTATGATTAAAACCATGCAAATATGTGATCTAAAGTCAACCATGGGAAGACACTGTCTAATTACCATCCAATGATGTAATTCGTTAATAGACGTCACAGAAACCACCGATGTTGATAATGGCTCTCAAGATACTGCAGTACATTATGCATGGTGTGAATAGATGATTTGGTGTCGAACACCATACAAATTATTTCGGTCAAAGGCCAGTGATGTCAACATGTCACCAAAAGTAAGAAAATTTCCATTGATCTATGCAAGCTCCAAGGTACTGGAAGGGTGTTTCTAAGTCAACTTCCTGGATGATGAGCTGATGTGAACAGGAAGAAACTCATCACTGGAGGGCCTTGACGTATCCCCCGTCAACGACATGAAATGGGAGTAATAATTTCATAGTCAAAATGTAACTGATGAAGAAATAATCAGGGATAGAAGCCATGGAATGAAATTTTATGAGTATTGGAAAGGATGAGGAATTACTAAGTGACTTCTCTTGAACATATCAGCGACACTAAATGATTTGGTAGCATTGACCTAAAATCAAAGTGATGGATGGTATGATAGACCATAGGTATTATAAACCATCAAGCAGATAACCCAACCTGACATCCACAGAGATGAAGTGAAAGAGTGTTATGTTCAAGAGCGACTTGCTACCATAAAGTGATTTATCCCTTTCCCATTTTCCCTAGTCGTTACTAACCAGTACATCTTTATTTTTTAACAAGCTTGAGGAGGATAACATATGCTTGATGTATAATTCCACCCTCCGGGTGAATCCATCGCTATGTGATGTTTTAACTAGTCTAGTGAAAGTGAAACTCGATCTTGTCATGATGGACAAGTCCATCGCTAGTTTATGCTTTCACGAGTCTAAAAACAGTGAAAACTCGGTCCTTTTTCATGTTTAGAAAGTTTGAAAAAGGGAAGAAAAGAAAACTCCACAAGTTTTTTTTTCCGTAAATTTGTCTCTTAGGTATAAAAAAGCGTAAAATAATACCTGAGAGAACCTCCTAGCTATGTTCAACTAGGGTGTTCCTTTTTCATAAATAATCTATCCCAGTCTAGAAAAGGGTTAAAATTATACTGAGTAGATTTCATTTCAGTTTCTTTTACGAGCTTGAAAGCACGAGTTCTCAGCAATATTTTCATGTTTTGAGAGTCTGAAAAGAGATAAAAGAGGACTCCAGGGGGTTTCCCTTTTCGATGTTTAATAGAGCCCGAAAAAGAGATAAATGTGTGCTTTGTGGTCAAAGTTCATTTTAAGATCATGCATGTCAAATTCACTGTACCGGCTTTAAATCTACTCAAAGAACCACCAAACGAATTAAACATATATGTTTAATAGTAAAAATAGGTAAAAAAATATAGTCGATTCATTAAATATGCATGAAATAATCGAAAAGACCATTTAAATTTGAATTTACCATGCCATTTTACCATTTAACATTTACCATTAAGTTTTGAGTGCCTTGAGATAGTTTTTCCCTCGAACTTCAACAGTTGATTGCGACAGATTCTGTCAACCATTTCTCGTGCCGTCAGGACTAGGTAAGAGATCTGACCTTTCTTTTTCTATTGGTATCATTATTTTGCAGTTTCAAGAAGATGTTTTAGGGTTTTGGGGCTCCTATGGAAAATTCACAATGCCCTAGGACCAACACACCATTGAGTGTCAAAAGGTGTGTTGCAGAGGAACTGTACAGAAGCGCAGGTTCTCTCCAATGCTCTGTCTAGGGAGCAGGGGTGCATTAGGTGTATTTGATGAATTTTCTTTGTGTTTTTGCATGAAATAGACCATAACTAAGCTTATGGTTATATTGCAGGCTTTTATTAGATCATAATTTCAGTTACATGGTGAGAAATAGAACATGAGGAACAATATTTGGTTTCCTTAAACGATCCTGGCACTATGAGAGCCCTCAGATATTACGGGTTACTAAAGTAATTTAAACTATCAAGGATGAGGCAACATTTTGAACTATTACATTTCTTGATTCGCTCATGGGATCCAGCAGAGCTTGCATTTCACATTAGAGACAAAGGGCTCCCAATATCGGTCGATGATATTTACTTTTTGACAGGTTCATCGAGACGTGGTATCCCTATTTCCCTTGTGGGTTCCATCTGTGGAGGTGAGACAGTGAGGGATTACATTCGAAAAAAATTTCGGCCAGGTACAGAGCCTAGCAAGGATGGAAAGATAAACATCATGGATGTGTGCGATATGCCTTTGCGAACAATCATGTTCACCATTGAAATATAGCTGGTAGCGTGACACTTCATGTTACAAATATATCATACATGCAGTATGTGCTTGAGTGCCTTGAGATGACCGTGTTCAACTAGGCTGAAGCAATACTCTCTCAGATGAAAGAATATCTGACCAAAGTGAAAAGTGGCAAGATGAATAATTTTAGTTATGGATCGATCCTGATCACTTTCATTCTCGAGCGAATTCCATTGATGCAGCCACAACATGTAACACTAGGTGTAGCTGGTCCTAGGGATCCGCAGATGCAGCAGTGGGTAGATTTGATGGCTAAACATGTTGGCTAGTCATCAATATCCTTCTCTACTACATTCTTTACTTAGCTATGACATGAGAATATCGTTATAGAGGAGCATCCATACACAGTGGTGGATTTTTTCGCGGAGACCCAAATTTTATGTTACTAGTAGGCGCTCAATGGGGTCCTATAGGTAAAAAAATTTGTACATTTCTTTTGTTTTTTTATTTTATTTTTCCAAGACTAAACTAAATATTTTTTATGTATACAGATGTGGGTATTTTTCGACCAGTGGGTCTTCCACAGCAGGTGGATGAATCAACAAAGAGGACTGTCGACAGAGCAATGCTTTGAGATTTGGATTTGACCGAGACTCTAGCTGAGTTACAACAACATGTAGAGGGGTTGACTCTCTCGGTACCTGATATCCAGATCAAGGAGTTACCGATAAGGTTTCAGCGCTAGTCTATTGGTGTGCCTAGTCGATGGATGAGGCTATTGCGCATGATAGCTCAAGAAGTGACCTGCTATCATGAGCACCACTAGATCTACTTAAGATATGATATGTCTGCATACATTTTGAGGTCATGTGACCAACGTGTCTTGGACACAATTTTTTTGTAAAAAACTCGATTATCTATCTATTTTACTGTCAGTGTTTTCCTATGGTTATATGCACTCCTATTCAATTGTGTGATGTGAATTGAAAATCACCTTTACATATGTTGCAAATTTCTATTTAACATGTAATTCGATAAAGAACAGATAAAGGTGTTAAAGTTTCTGTAAATGTGTTGATATTGGATGTAAAAAAAATGTATTTCCAAGATAATAACTCTAAGGAACACGCAATGAATAGTTGGATTTCGAATAGTATAAACACTAGTAAGTTGTAGTACGATAGGCTTTGAGTCCAACCTGATGATGATGCGGAAAATGCGAAGTTAAATGGAATCAGAGAGGATTTTGATCAATGCGCCATACTGATCGATATTGTTGGTGGATCAACTGATACAAATCCCTTGGAAACTCACTAACTTACCACTTGGTGCGAGGATGGTCAATGCTACAGAGAATAGATTTTGCGTACTACGATTAGGACCATCAACATAACAAACAAATAATTTTGAAGATTCCGACATTGGCAACAAAATTCAAAGTGGATTACTAACCACATGAAAACTCTTAAAGACACACTTTGACACACACGTAACCAAAAAATATATACAGTATCATACAGTATTTACTACGCAGAATCAAGCATAGTAATGTTTGAGATACAACCCATTCCCAGGCTGCGACAATTAAATCCCATCATAATCTACCAACTCATGCACGCCCTTTTCCAGAACGCACTTGAAAATATAGGAGCCATGCCATAATGGTTCCAAATTTCATGTTCCTATCGTATCGGCTTCCTAATCATAAAGCAAGACCAGGTCTCATTTTGGGAAGGTGCAAGGCTTGACATTATGTTCATATTGCACCTTGATTTGTCTCTTATGTTCTTCGTTGGCCAATGCGGCTTCACGATGCACTTCATTTAGACGTATGAGACCTAAAAGACATGCCTCTTCATCAGAATTTTCAGGTAGTAGGTCAATGCGAGTTTCAAAAATGGAATTTCACATTGAATAAATAAGATAACTTATATAACATAATCCGGCTGAAGGGGATTAAATCTGGTTGTGTTTCTCACCAAGGTTCAGTAAGCCCACAAAGCCGAGTACAAGATTAAATTCCATTTTCATTTATGAACCCCAATCATTAGTTGAAGCATACACTTAAGAATTTTATTGATGGCTTCAACTTGTCCATAAGACTGCGGATAATAAAGGGTAGAACTATCATGCGACAGTCCTAACTTGGTATTCAACTTAGTCATCATGTAGTTGCAAAATTTCTTTCCATGATCTGTAACTATGGATTGCAGTACACCAAACTGAGTAACCACATGGTTAAAGAAAAACAATGCAGTTGTCTCATCTCTCTTGTTAAATGTAGGCACTGACTTGACCCACTTAGTAAAATAGTCAACGACGACAATAATATAGCCATGCCCCCGGTCGAGTGAGGGTTACATGTCACGAAGTCAATGCCCCATTTGGAAAATGGTCCCACAACGATGAAAGGATGCATTGGTGTTGGTGACACACGGGTTTTATGATTAAAAATCTAGCAAGAATGACAATTTCTAACCGCAAGAATGAAGTTGTGAAATATGGTAGACCAGAAGTAACCAGCGTAGAGAATATTCTACGCAGTAGCAAAACCAAAAAAATGTCCACCACAGATACTAGTGTGGAAATCATTTAAAAATTTATCAACCTCCTCATGAGTGAGGCACCGACGTAAAATCATATCAACACCATGATGATAAATTGTATCATCGATGATCAGATAATCTTTGGCTTGGTATCAAATAGGTTGTTGTTGCGAGCGAGAGGTATCGGGTCAAAAATTTTGGGTCTGGAGATATATCAGAAAATATCCATACCATGGGTAAGGTGAAAAAATCATAAACAAATACTCATCTGGAATGGATGGTTATGATGTAGACTCAGTGCTACTTGAGGGAAGGTTGCAGATAAGCTAAGCAAAAACCAAAGACTTCTTTGACTTGGATTTTATGAATTCCAAATCCAATTCCTGCAAATTCACTATCAATTTTGAGTATTCCCCCCCCAGCAATTGACGTCAAAGAATGTATGTCATAGGGTTGAAATCAGAAATGACAATGATCTTCTGGAGAAAGATATAGTGGCGAAATATTTGTACATCTTAAACGACTACCAAATCTAGCTTCTCAACATAAGTGTACTTAACTTCTGTAACATTGAGATTGTGACTCAAATTATAGATCGAATGTTCAATCCCATCTTCTTCCTGAGCTAAAACCAGGGCGATGGGTATATTTGCAGTGGCGAGATACATGAAATAATCGCTCTAATAATTTGGGGGATACATTAATTATGCTTGGATCAGGTTATCTTTAACAGCACCAAAAGAAGCTTGTGCAACCTCATCCCAATGGAAGGGAGTCCCCTTTTTCAAGAGTCAAGTAAATCCTTTAGCCATTTCGACGTATTTGGGAATGAGTCTTCTTAGAAATTTAGCCTTCCCTTGGAGTCTTTGTATCTAAATTAGGTTGGAAGACGTAGGAAAATCTAGAATGGCCTAGACCTTCAAGGGATCAAGTTGAATTTTGTCTTTCGACATGACGAAACCAAGAAAACGTCTAGAACCAACATAGAAGACACATTTGTGTGTATTGAGGCATATTTTGTAGCAATGACATCGTAAAAATATGGCTCTTAAATGCACCGGGTGGTCAACCCATTTCCGTAAATGCACAAGTAAGTCATCTAGATAAGGTTGAAAAATGTGTTCAATTTCATGGAGGGCATAATTAATTGTGCTCTGAAAGGTTTCCCTAGCATTATTCAAACCAAAAGGGAGTTTTCAATAAGTGAATGTGCCCCACGGATATATAAAAGCTTTTTTATATTGGTCTTCTGGGAAAATATTGATTTGATTATAACCGGAAAAACCATCCATGAAGGAAAATATTTCACATCCAGCACATTCGTCAATGATTTGGTCGATAAATGGAGTGGGATAGTTGTCATTTAGACAAGCATGATTAACATCACGATAATCAATGCACACTTTGATTTTCCCTTGTTTCTTCATGACGGGAACAATGTTGGAAACCCAATCAGTAAGCTGAACAGGGTAAATTAAACCAGCACACAAAAAGTTTTCAACCTTTGCTTTAATGGCAACACCCATTTTAGGATGAACAGGATGAATGCGATGCCATACCAGTTTAACATCAGGGTACATTTTAATCTCATGATTAACAATAATGGAATCGATGCCTAGAATTTCCTCATACAACCAAGTGACTACATCACAGAATTCTTGTAAAAGAGAGTGGTAAGTGTCAAGTTCAAATACAGAACATGACGCGCTAACGTGAATGTTTTATACTAAACCAGGTTTCGTTGAAATATTGATATAAATCATTTCTTCGATATTTTGTGGGTTTCAATTAAAGAAATCAATGACTGTAGAGCGATATAGTTCAGTTAGACTATCTTCAATGTAATCTGGAAGATGGGATCGGTGATGAGAATCTTCCCATAGTTCTTCTTCCAGCATCATGGATTCCATAATTCTCTCATAATTTGAGAATATACATGAAAAAGGGTAAGAATAAGTACCATAATCCAAATAATTATCGACCCAAATAGTCGGCGACAAAGGATCAATATTGGTCGCACAAGCCAAAAAGATTGATTGCTATGTGAGCTCGATTGGACTTAGTGGCATAGTTTCACCCAGCCTATTTATTTCAGAATCATTGGGAATCTTTCATAAATTAGATGAGGTGGAAGATATCATATTGCATGTTTCTATTTTTGCGATTTCCGTAATGTCGTAGGCGACGGTAACGAAAAGGTGCCCATTAGGGAAGAATCCTTAAAGAGTCCTACACCAATGTTCTGAAGATATGGCGGGGGTCCATGAATGAATAGAATGCTTCTACTATCCTGGGAACTAGAGACTAAGAAGGTGAGCTGATCGATGACTGTGATGTCGCCCTTATGGGGGAAGGCGATCATGCTAAATTAAATAGAGACAACCACAGACATAGTGTAAATCCACTGTCTTCCCAGTAAGATATTGTAGTCAAGGGGTCCGTCAATGACCTCAAATTCAAATAGTAGTAGTTTTTCTGCCTAGTTCGACTTGCAGGTTACTATGAATTCCACAAGGATTATGTGTACGATCGTCAAAAGCTTCCAACATCGTAGGTGACTGTGATGAACATGGCGAGCCAAGTGACTTCCAACAATTCATAGAAATGATACAAGTAGATCCACCTTCATCAATAATAGTTCGATGAATGAAGTGATTTAGGACATTTACTTGGATCAAAAATGCTAATTGTGATGGAAATTGTGGCACATAGCCCACATGGTTAAAGACTACAATATTAGAGTCCATCAAATCGATTCCACCAATTTCCGACAATAAAGCATGATTTTTGGAGGGACAATTCTGAAGAACCTCAAGCATTGACATAGCATAAGGTGTCTTAGCCATATCTTTGAATAAATTAGAGTTTTGAGCTACATGAGCTCGAGGGCTGAAATTCGATTTATGAACAACTCCCTTTGGTGGATTTATTGTGAACTCGGGAATAATAGGTGATGGAATTGAATCAGAAAAATTCGAAGTAGTAGGTTGATCTGTAGCCTCACTATTCGACGAGGGAAGAGGATTACCGTAATATTTACTTCAATTGGACACCAAAACATCAGTTTTGGTCTTAGTGGTGAATAACATAAGAAATTGTGAACTACAATCGGGATCTGTAGCAACCATATGTGTTTTCGGATTTAGAAAATAGTTTTTCAACAAAGCAGATATGGGACAAGTCCTAAGAATTTTTGAGACTTCTGAGCGGTGAGGACAGTCTCATGTTGCTCCTCATTACATATCAAACAGGGGTAATGAGGTTTCTGAGAAGTACCAGATGTATCAAATGATTCTTACTTCCGAGTTGCTTGTCACTTTTTCCCTTGTCAGATGACACGACATGTATTTGGGAAGAAGACGCAGGATCAAATGCAAGATGGGTTTGATTGGACACAGTAAGTGTGGAAACATATAGTCAAATTTCTGGATGAGTTATGGTAGAACTAATAACACTGTCGCTAACATGTGAGCCCTTAGTAGATGGAGGAGGAGGAACAGTAATATTTAGTCACAATGCATTAAAAATATTTTCATAGAGCATGCGAGATTGAGTATAAATCAAATCCATATACTGGGCATGAGAAATTACTTTCTCTTTAGTGACAACATCGCCTTTGGCCACAACCTCGGTGATATATAGAAACATGGAATTTATAAACCACTCAGCTAAAATCTGATCTAGAACAAAGGTTTTAACCATTCGACGATGATAACACCGCTCATGTATGTGATATGATATGTGAGTAGCAGTCCTCTATTTAAAGTTGGTCAAAATTTCCATTCCAGTTTCATATCTGATGGATAACTAGAAGTGGGTTACAAAAATAGTGACCAAAGCTGTGAATTTATCGTAAGAAGCCGGACCAATGAGCATTCGCTGGAAAAGACAGAGTCTATCAGAATCATCATTCAACGAGTTTGAGGAACACCATAAATGATAAGTCATAACATGTTGTTACACAAAATTTTGTCACTGTCCCTACAATCCCTCACCCTGCATATTGGAGGGTCTTTCCTGTGACCTGTGAGTAGTGTCAAACTCTACAAATACCTTCTTTGCATCCTTCTACATAAGGACATGATTCTTCCTGTTGAACATTTCCTTAGAAAGCACTCAAAAACCTATGTTTTAACATTGGCGTGGGTACCCAGTTCACCCTTCGCGCCAATGGGGAAGATTTGCGCTAGAGGCCACGTCAGCTGGCGCTCTGTCCTTGTGTTGAGCCTGTGCCAGCCTTTTTTGGAATGTTTTTTAACAAATTGGAGGCGGAAATTTCCTTTAACCACCTCAGGAATGACTCATTGTAAGTGGTTAAAATCAATAAGCCATGGATCTCTTCCTTTAGGAAATGGTTGATGGAACATTATTAGAGGATAAGACTCCCCCCATGATTATAGGGATCCTAACCTCTCCTTCTCCCTCTATATAAACAAGCCTTCTTCCTTTACAAAAGCTAGTTGAACATATAGCCAAGAATCTGAACTTGGAGAAGAGACATTATAGCTGAGTAATCGTTATATAGAAGGTCAAACCAAGGAGGATCCCGTAGAGAGAGCCCCATCTGAATTCCCAATGAGCTTTGTGAGACGTTCTCCGCTAGAACCCTGTTGGAGGAGATCGCAACGTCGAAGCCTGGTTGTACTCTTCCTTATTTAAATTAATATACTTGACTATGATATTGATTCCATCTCTGTGTTATGTTTATTTAATGCATTTGATTTAGTATTCTTCGACTGACTGATAGTTAGGAATGCGAAATAGTATGTTGTGTATCGTCTTTGTTTCTTGTGTACGTGCAGGTATCCGAGCGTGAGAACTAGCAGATCGTGATATGTCGAATCACGAGCGAGAGGCAACCATTCTTCTGGACAACACAACAGCGCAGGACCTACGGTAAGTGATCTACCAAGTCTTTGTCCATTCTTAACTAGGAGTTGATGTCATAGCGTGTCTTGTTTGTGGCTAGACCCACTCTAGGGCTAGTGGGATCGCCTTTATCCACATAGGGGATTTACCTCACCAACAAATTGGCGAATCCGCTGGGGACCAGTGCGAGTTTTTATTTCATCTATTAGATCTTATTCTTGGTATTTTCTTTCTTAGCTTGCCTTTCTGGATTGTTTTGCTAAGTCTTAGGCCCCTGTTCAGCCCCAGAGGATCAATTTTGACCTTTGTTTTTCAAAATTTTCATCTTTTCAAGGTTGGCTTGATTGGCATGGTTTCCAGCCTGACAATCGCGGCCACTGGCACGAGTTGCCAGTTTATCACCCACGCCATCCCCTGTTTGGCACTGATTACATCCAGACAGTCACGCCAATTGTTGTAGGTGCTAGGGTTTCCCTTCTTTTGGAGTTTTTTGTCCATCCTGGGTGTCTCTGGGTGTTTTCTTGACTTGATTTGAATGCTTTGGGTTTGTTTGTGACTGTGATTAGCCTTCTTCCTTCGGTTGTTTGTCCATTTCTTTCTTCATCATGGATTTAGGGATTTCTAGTGCTTTGACATGCTAAGCCTCCTGTTGGAGTTTGGGTCTCTTGTTTCACGGTCACCTTTGTTATTTGCTTGATTTCATTCAGCTCCCTGGATCCGTTTTGAGTGGTTGCTTTTGGTGAAATGAGTCTTGAGTGAGTCTTGTCTCTTTCATTCATTTTTTCTTCCTATCACTCCAAGCATATCTCACATTTCTTGTATGGGTCCGTTTTGACATATTTCTTCGATTTGAGAGATTGTGACATTGGTTTGAGTTCTTGTATTGTTTACTTTTGAGTTGCTTTATTTCGACTCTTGCATTGGAATTCTCGAACTAGTGTGAAGATTCATTTTTCATGTTATTTAGTGCAATGTTTTCTCTATTACATTGAAAAAATCAAAAATATATTTTGGGCTTGCATTTTTTGTTTGCATCGTAGGATTGGAAAATCTTTTGCATAACTAGCATTCAACATTCTAGGAAATATTTTTCATTCTCATTAGTTTGCATCAGGTTATGTGCTGAATACTTCTGTGTGTTCTCATTATTTTCTATCGCTTGAAATTCCTAACCTTCTCATAGATAGCTCTTCATTGAACGAAATGGTATTTTATGGCATGTAGCTTGCATTCAGGAATTTATGAGATCCAACATTCAGTAGGACCTTTGAATTGAAACATAAATACAAGATCAACTTAAAATTTATTCAATTAACCTAAGGCAACATTGAAACTTAACGAAACAATTAGCGCTAGTACAGACTTGTGCTCCCCATACCATCGAGTATATAAAGGGAGACCCCTATAGGTTGCAACCCTTTTATCTCTAGGAAGCCGAGTCTGCTGCCTCGTAACTGTGGTACACCAAACACAACATTCGGAGAGACTATCTGCACGTATGTCAAGACCTTGGTTGATTTTTCTTTCATTTTATAACCAAGGTGTATATGGCAGTTCACGAGAACCTGGTACACCCTTTTACCTAGACTACCTGAGAAGTCATTTTCGATCTTTACTGACTCCATAAACTTGAAAAGATCATCGAGCACTTGTCCTTTCACGCTCGCTTAAAACTAAAAGAGACTGGATTCATCTTTGACTATTTCTTGACTCTTAAAACATGAAACAACAAAAATTTGTTTCTTTGTGGTAAAATAAACTACCTACGATTACACGCCCATTAAAGATTGATTTTTGGCCAGTATTTGTTTGCCTTGGTTTTGATCCAAGAGTCTTCATTTTCGATCTTTTTCCCTTTTCTGGTGTGCTACAGTCACAGTGGCAGAACCATTAGTTTTGTTTACTAGCAGTCCTTTCTCGGACGTTTCATATGAAACTTCATAGATCTCTGGGTCTGTTGAGCTTCAATAGCCCATCATCCCGTCAGAGTATCCCTTTGGAGAACCAGTTGAGTTCCATTGGCCTCTTTCCAATGCTTGGTTTGGATTTGGGGTTGGGGAACATTTTCCCCCTCTTACATCGGGATCACCGTTTTTGGCTGCTATCATACCTCCTAGGCCCCATACTCTTTTGCAAGATCTTACAGTGGATTCAAACATGGATTCATCTGGTCCTAATGGTAGTGAGGGTATCCTAGTTTCTGATGAAAAATACCAACTCTTCCCAGAAGACATCCAAACAGAACCTACTCAATCTTCACCATTGGTGTCGCTTCCAGCCGGATATAGGTCTTTGTGTTAGATTATGGCCGATATTGCCTCCATGGCAACATCAACTCCGTCAAGGGGTCTGGTTCTTCCATCCTTAGGTATGTCACCGACGACACCTGTATCATCATCGACACCTTTTGTCACGTTTGTTCCCACTAGGCCCACTTTCTGTGTCGCTGCTTCGGCACTGGTTGTCACTGCACAGTCGTTAGGAGTTTCAAATATGGTAGAAACCTTGATTGCCATGGCAATCCCTGACGGCCTTTTGTTTGAGGATTATCAGCTGGTTGTTCAACAGTAAAACTCCCAGACTTATCAGTCCCCCAGTTTATTCACTTCCATTTCAGTATGACGAGCAAGGAAACCACATCTACTTCCCTACTCCTGAGGCTTATCAGTTTCTTTCCAGCGTTATGCAACCCTCTAACCAACAATGACAACCTTTTCAGGGACAACCTTTGGTTCAACAGGGGTATGCTCATGACCCACAAGGGAAACCCTTTCAGGGACAACCTTCAATTCAACAAGGGTATGCGTACGACCCACAAGGGCAACCCTTACAGGGACAACCTTCAATCCAAAAAGAATTGTTTTACGGCCCGCAAGGGTAGCCTTACAATCCTCAAGGTCAACCTTTACAAGCCCAGCCTATGATCCAACTAGGGCAACCTCAAGGACTAGCTAGGCAACTGGTATATCAACCCAGACCTTCATACGGTCCTGGGGGGCAGATTCATCCATATCAACCTTTGGTGCAACCTCGACAACCATATCTTTCGATTGGTCCAAATGTTGCACAACTAGGGCCATATTATGGTCCTGCTCCAGGTCAACCTGTTTATCAAGCACAACCTAGCCCACCGCCGCCATCAGGCCAACCTGCTCAACCGGGGCAACCTGGTGGCCCTCGGCCATCAAGCCAACCCACTCAACCGGGGCAACCTGGTGGCCCTCATCAGTCAGCTCAACCTGCTCAACTGGGCCAACCAGCATAACCTATTCACCCTGCTCAGCCGTCACTCTACTCTATGTCGCAGCCAAATCAGCCGCTGCGCCCGACGTATCTAGCTCAACAGGACCCCACTTATCAGCAGCCTGATCGACCCCAAGGCGGTTATTTTTCTCAAGGTCGATATCAACTGGTTTAAAACTCGTCTCAAGGTCCTACTTATCACCCTAAACTGCCACGCTATACTTATACTCCGCAACAGAATCCTTATGCTGCTCAATCGGGACCCTCGTGTACTCAGAATCAGTATCCTGGTTTTCAACCCCCGTATCCTGGTCTTTAGCTACCATATCAAACGAACTATTCAGCTTATACCCCTTATGGTCAAAATCCTCTGGGACAGAACCAATGGGGGAAAAGCTATACTCAACCAGGATGGAGTATGGGTACGAGTCCTTATCGAGGAAGTGCCATGCTGTTTAATCCTCAATTACCTTTTCTTGCTATGTTGGAGTTACTGGACGTGTCCAAATTGACAAATGATCCCATTCTTCATAATCCCCTTTGGCCTCCAGTTCCAATGAAGGTTCCTGGTGATTGTCCCAAGTTTGAGGGCAAGTCTAGAGAAGACCCCCAAGCTCACGTCATGACATACCATTTATGGTGTTCTTCCAATTCTTGGGTGGATGATTCTGTTCGGCTCCATCTCTTCCAACGCACTCCTACTGGTGTTGCTACTAAGTGGTATATCGAATTGCCTCGTGGCATATTTCAAGATTTCAATACTCTTGCTATGGTGTTCCTTACTCATTTCCAGTTGTCGGTTCGTTATGAAGCCGGGACGCATCTTCTCACATCCTTGAAATAGGACTGAGCCACCCATATCTCAGACAACAGTCATGAATGGAGACGGTGTCATCGTCCGATAAATTTTGAAATTCGTGATCAACTTCTTACTCATTGGTTCACTACCTCTTTTTTCAATCAAAATTCGAAAGACATCGCCATGGGGGCATGTGTAACCGAGGAACAAGCCATCGCTCATGCCTAGTACCTTGATTTAGTGTACTCTCAATCAGGCATTTTGTATGACATCTTGACTAAAGCTCCACATCCTAGGACATCTAAAGCACTGGATACCCCCTCAGTCGACGTCATTATTGGTTCCGTATCTCAGACTTCACGTAAGTCTTCCAATGGGAAACAGAAATCAAATTCTTCCAATAATTCTGCTCCTCGGGCTTCTCCATATTCTGGTAAAACCGCGGAGGTCAACGTCGTTCAGGCCAATCCTACGGACAAGACTTCCAAAGGGAAAAATAAGGGCAAAGGAAAGGCTAAATCTGATGCCCCAAAACCAGAATCATCTAAACCTCATGTTGATGATGGTTCACAGCGAAAGCCGAAGTATCCATGTCTGATTTGTGATGAGGACCACTACACAAAGGATTTTCCTAGACGATCCAAGGTTATTCAAATACTGAAAGGTGCTAAGGGAACTCTGGTGGTCCTTAAAGAACCTTTCCCATCTCAGCATACCGAGATGGTCGAGAAACCTCCGCCATCTGCGTCGTTTGGCTCCTAAGTTTTCATGATGAACGGTTCTACACCCATTTCCATCGCTACTCAATCAAAGGATTATGCTAGATCATGCTAGGCAACCAGGAAAGAGGTCATTGATGGTCCTCCTCCCCCATCTACCTCTGTTGCTCTTGAAATTGAAAGGCCCAGTGCTGAATCCGTTATATGGCCACCTTCTAAAGGTGTTCTCCGGAAACATTATTATAATCCTAACGCCCATGTTGCTAAGCATTACAATATTTTTGAGGATTTGGCATAAGCACCTTCTGCGATGTCCGTGTTAGAAGTGTTCCAGAGTTTTCCGTCTCAATGGAAAGCATTATTATCTGCGATCGGTGGGATTTAACCTACTGATTCTGGCCTTCTCTCCTTTGATTTATAGAATTTCGTCCCCCAAATTCCACACCAGATTGCGCTCATCATACAAGTCGATATCGATGGTCTCAACATCCATAGAGCCATAGTGGACGAAGCTGCATCTACCTGCGTCATCTCATCTGCTTGCTGGAAGGCTATTGACTCTCCAGCCCTGAATTCGTTACCCAATGCTCTTGAGGCATTCGATGGAAGGGAATCAAAACCCTTGGGTTTTCTCACTAGCTTGGTGATTACATTGCAAGGAAAGATAGACAACGTTGAAGTAGAAGTCATTAATCCCAAACTCAACTACAATTTTCTACTCGGTCGCAATTGGACTCATGCTATGTTGTGCATTTTTTCCACCCTCTTTCAACTTCTGAATTTTCCACATGAGGGAAAAATTATTACTGTTGATCAGTTGTCATTCCTTACCTCGTCTTCCGAGAACAACATGCCATACATGGATCAAATTCCCAATCCCCTTGACAGTATAGGGTCAGGTCTTTTCAATGATCCCACTCTCATGGGTATTTTTCCTCTTCTGCCACCAAATACCATTCAAGTCAATATGGTCTCTCAGTCAGATGACCCTTGGATCGTCCCTTCACCTGAATAGGTTGATTCGTTTGGAGATTCAATGCCGCTTAGTCCAATCGAGATCAATTATTGTGAGCCAACAACTAAATCTGATTCTCCCCCTCCTAAAGCTGCTCCTTTCAGCATGTCTCTCGACGTGTATTCTCAATCCCCCTGGCTCAGCGATGCGGATTCGCCTGATCCTTTGAAAGAAGTGTTTCCATCCGACGAGGCTATCATGGAAACCATGTCTCTTGAGGATCTACCATGGAGCGATGGGCACCATCGTTCCTCGTTCATGCCTTGCCTCGGGGCCATGTCTAACTGTCTTGAGTGCTTCACATCCAAGTTCCTTCTCCGCCACTTCACACGCCCATTTTGACTCATGAAGTCTTTGCGGAAGGTAACTTGGGGAACATTACACAAAAAATGCCTATCGACATTTCCGTTAAACCGGGGATCTTCGAGAACATCCATGTGCGATTCACTTGCTCTTTCAAGGAAGTCCAAGTGTACACTAGTCTCTTTCGTGAATTCCGTGATGTTTTCGCCTAGTCTTATGAAGAAATTTCAGGAATCGACCCCAGTATTGTGGTGCACGAGATTCCCACCTACCCATGTGTGAAGCCTATTCGTCAGCATCTTCATCCTATGCATCCTCGAAAAGCCGCCGCTATCAAAGCTGAAGTTGAGAAACTTCTTAAAGCGGGTTTCATTTATCTGATTCCCCTGACTGAATGGGTTTCTAACATAGTTCTTGTGGGTAAGAAACAGGGTGCCATTCGTGTTTGTGTTGACTATCTTGATATCAATCGGGCCTGTCCTAAGGATAACTATCCCACCCTATTTATCGATCAGATCATTGACGATTGTGTGGGGAGTGAAATCTTCTCCCTCATGGATGGTTTTTCTAGCTATAACCATATTAACATTCTCCCATCGAATCAACACAAGACGACTTTTATTTGTCCATGGGGAACGTTTGCATACAAGAAACTCCCCTTTTCTTGAAGAATGCTGGGGCCACATTCCAATGCGCGATGTCCTATGCTTTTCATGATATTTGACATATTGGCCAACCATACATGGATGACCTTCCGGCTCATTCAGCTGTGTGGAAAGACCACCCGGAACATCTCTGTCAAATCTTTCTTCATTGCATACACTACAACATTAGGCTGAACCCGCATAAATGCGTCTTCTGTGTCGACTCTGGTAGACTCTTAGGGTTTATCGTATCTAAAGATGGAATTCACCTTGACCCTCTTAAGGTTGAGGCTATTTTCAATCTCCCCTCTCCGTCCTCATTACATCAGCTCCAGAGTCTGCAAGGGAAAGCCAATTTTCTTCGTCATTTCATCCCAAACTACACCGAAGTAGCCAAAGGATTTACACGACTTTTAAATAAGGATGTCCCTTCTTGTTGGGATAAGATTGCCCAGCATTCTTTTGATAGACTTAAGACATTGCTTGTCAATGCTCCTCTATTGCGTCCTCCAAATTACCATGATGATTTCACCCTCTACCTAACTGCCGCCTTCAGTATGATCACCATGGTATTGGTTGAAGATGATGATGACGGTAACGAACATGTTGTTTACTACCTGTCTCAGAACCTTCTTGACCCTGAAATACGTTGTGCACATGTCGAGAAGTTAGCGTTGGCTGCGGTCCAAGCCGTCCAATGTTTTCATCATTACATTATTTTACGCACGGTGACCGTGATTTCTGATTGTAACCCCATGACTTATATTCTATCACGGTAGTTGCTGGGGGGGAAATAATCGAAGTGGATAATTATCCTCCAAGAGTTTAATTTGGAGTTCACTACTACCAAATCGAAGAAATCACTTGTTTTCGCTGATTTGATTTGTTCTCTCCCTACCGACTCTGCTCTTTCTTCCTCTAACGATCATATTCCGGACGAAACTCTCTTCCTGATCAACACCCCCGATCCATGGTATGGTGATATCATCGTGTACCTCCAAATTTCTGCTTTCAAGTCTGAATTAATGAAATATTCCCGACACTGCATTCGACATCAATCGCAACCTTATCATATTGTTCGACATACCGTTTATCGTGTCGGAGTCGATTCTATACTCCGCTGATGTTTGACCCTCGAGGAAGCGGAGAAGGTTTTAAATGACTGCCACAGTGGCGCCTGTGGTGGTCACATGTCTGGTTATTCCATTGCACAGAAGATCCTTCATGTTGGCTACTTCTGGCTGTCTATTTTCAAAGATTGCATTGTTGCAATATGTAAATGCCATGTGTGCCAGATTTATCAATGCAAGATGCGTGCACCGCATGTTCCATTACACCCTGTCATTACTGGTGGCCCTTTTTCCAAATGGGGCATAGATTTTATGACGTGTAACGTTTGTTCGGCTGGGGGGCATGCCTATATTATCGTTGTCGTCAATAATTTTACGAAATGGGCCGAAGCAATGCCTACACTGGTTGCAGACAGTAAGACAATGGAACAATTCATATTCAATCACGTTATTGCTCGATTTCGTGTCCCTCAAGCCATCGTCACCGATCATGGCTGTCATTTTCAGGATTACATGATGGCAGAACTGACATCTAAGTTGAATCTGCATCACGACAGCTCAATGCCTTAATATCCTCAAGCTAATGGCCAAGTTGAAGCTGTAAACAAGGTCCTTGTTACAATGCTTCAATGAAAAATTGAGATCCACAAATCAAACTGGCATCTCATGTTGTTCTCAACTCTATGGGCCTACCGAACATCGATCAAGAATGCAACCGGGTTTACCCCATTTCAATTAGCATATGGTCTGAAAGCCACGCTTCCAATTGAATGTGAAATCCCTTCACTGAAGTTAGCTATGGAATTACTGCCTGATACTTCGCCTGAATAAGAACATCTCCTCTATTTAGATATATTGGATGAAACTCGTCGCTTAGCTACCTTGGTCATCGAAGCACAGAAGAAGCGAGTCAAAGCCCATTTTGACCAATCGATTTCTCCTCGTTCTTTCATCGAAGGCGATCTCTTTCTTCTATACAAAAAAGATCATGAAAAGCTGGGGGCAGGAAAATTCCAACCCATGTGGCATGGGCCCTACATTTTCAAATGTGTGTTATAGAATGGGGCTTATGAGCTTATTGACTATGAAGGTTTTCCTTTATCGCAACCCAGAAATGGGTTGTATCTGAAAAAATATTATGCTTGAATCATTCACGCATGATATGTGTACATAAGTGATTGTTTTAATTTTGTGAGCATGCTTTGGTTTGATGTGCTTTGTGAGCTTTTTTTTTCTTATTGGGTCTTGTTTTCTATGCAAATGTCCATTTCCCCTTATGTTGGTTTCGCGGATGGTGCTTCCCGCAGTATCAGGAACTTTTCTTCAGTAGCCTGGGTAATTTATGATCCTGTTGGTGAACTGATTAACTGACAAGGTATTTTTCTGGGGCCAGCTACAAACAATGTCGCTGAATATAGTGCATTTTTGGAACTATTGACCGAGGCAGTCAACCTCGGCATACAAGCATTGCTTGTTAATTTGGATTCACAACTTGTTGTTCTTCAACTGAATGATCATGATTTGGTTCGGAACCCACGCATTTTGAGATTGTATTTGTGTATTCGTTTACTTGAAAGACATTTTGATTTCATTACATATCAAAATATACCAAGACAAATGAATAAATTAACAGATGAAATAGCTAACATTGTGCTCGATAGACATTTGCACAATTTATAAAAACATCATCATATGTACATAGACCCATGTATAAAATAGATGTATATATATATATATATATATATATATATATATATATATATATATATATATATATATATATATATATATATATAAGTTTATTTGTGTATTATCAAAACCCACAAAAAATAATATATGTTTGTTTCAGTTACATCGTGAGACAACATGTCTCTAAAAAATGTGCGGAAATAAAGCCTAGGTGCCTAATCGGCGTGGTGCTCATGATAGCACATCACCGCCCATACCAACCGCCTCAACAAGTGGTGGATATGACTTGGCACCCCTACAGTATGCCTCTGATAGGCCCGAGGCACATCATCTAAGTGAGCATAGTCAGGGATCCCATGGGCAATCCCCTCCAGATTCTGCACAATCTCCTCCTTGCCACCCTCACCATGAGGATCGAAGTCGCGAGGGACCCGCCTCGCTACCGGCGACATGCTTGCAAGACGCTCTGGGCCAAAATCTGCATACATATAAGGATAACTGTCAAAACATGCACATATATCAAAAAACATTATAAAATCATAAAAATAAAAAATGAGTCTTACCAATTTCCTCATCCCAATCCTCTCCCTCCGGGAGTGGGAGGTCTGGGTCTCTGGTGAAGTCTGTGCCAGCGTAGGGTCAATCCTCCAAGACAATCAGTTGTCGTCAGAGCCAATCAAAAAATTTTGGCCTCCAGGACATCTGTTGACCACCCCTTGCTCTGGGCATCAGTGCTACCCATCGGGCCATCCATGGCTCAGTAGGTGGTGGCTCCAGGACTATAACCTCCTGACGTTGAAATATGGGAAATCATTCCAAGAAGAACGATACTAGGATGGACCCATACCCAAACTGCTTTAGTTTGGTCTTCTTGCACTTCGTGAGCTATCGTTTGATGTTGATGGTCATGGCCTCGGCCCAGTTGAAGATGGTCGGGTTCATACACTTTGAAGCAAGAATAATTTGTGTCTTCGTGGCCTCGTGTGGTGCATGTGATCCTGCAGCCCGTGTGATGGTGTGCAACACTACCCTCCGTGCCAAATCAAGAATGGTCTGGATATCCACTTTTCCGTTCCCTGATCCTTTTCGTGCCCCATGGCACACCCTGTCAATGACCATTGCCATGTTTTCTCCAGAATGCTGGGTACTAGTTAAGATAGGGACTCCACCCCTACGTGACAACCCAGTGATGTAATAAACATTGGAAACTTTGAGTTCGAGCTCTTGATCCCGAAGTATGAACTTTTCCTGATCTTCGTCCCAAATGCTGATTAGATATTGAAGAAATTCAGGCTGAGCCTGGAGACATGGTGTCATAAAGAACTTCTTGAGCCCACAATTCCTGACGACATTCATGCATTGTTCATTTCCCATTGATTTTTCATCCTCTTCACTGTTCTCTCTCTCCTTCCACTCGATAACCATCTTTTTTCGCTTTGTACCTGCATGAAATAATCATAATGACATTAGAAACCTCCTTGGGTGGTTAAAATTGCAATCTATTGGTTGCTTTTTCTTAAATATAAAGCATATTTTGGGTTGCATGGTTGGCGTGACTGTTTGGCTAATATTCACACCAACTAGCGTGACCCCTGTGTAAAAATGGGTAGGTTGGCGCGGGTCCGTGCCCAAAACCCACGCCAACCGCGATGCCCTAAAATTTTCCAATCCTCCCCTAAGGGATCCCAAATGACAGCTAAATACAGTAAAATATAGCTTAAAATATGACCAATGGAGTCGGATCTTACCTGAAGCAAATGAAATCCGGATTGGTCCACTAGATTTTCCACAATCGTCGCCTGAAGATTGCAAGAGAAATGGGTCATTGTTGCTCTACAAAGAGGTAAAAGTGAAAAGTAAATATTTTTTACCATTTATGGTGTTTTATAACTTTTCAAAGTCCTAAAATAGGTTTTAAAACATATTTGTCGATATATTTTCATATTATTTTTGAGGAATACATTTTACACGTGTCTTTTTATGCAGTGACAAGTTTTTCACATGGATATGGCGAAGAAATGAGTTGTATTTTATACTTGTTTGGACTCGGTAAAAACACGAAAAAATTCACTACTGGAGTCACCTTTCAGCTCTTTTCTGACTCTCTAAAACTAAAAAGATTACCGAGTTGCTTGTCGTTTTGAACTCATTAATTTGGTTGCGAAGCAATATCTACCTAGTATACGTTTACCCCTTTTTCGGGCCGGGATATATTATTTACGAAAAAGGAACACCTTAGCCTGTCACGACTAAGAGGTTATCTCAGACACGGTTTTCTACCTTTTCGGATATGAGGGACTATTTACGAAAAGGGACTGCTGGAGTTTTTTTTTCCGCCTTCTTTTCAAACTATCTAAATATGAAAAGATGTCAAGTTCTTCCTTTTTCAGACTCGTTAAAAACTGATGACATCAGACTCCATCGTCATGACGTTCCTCAAGTTCCTCCTTCCTAGGGCTCGTAAAATTTACTAGGTTGGATTTGTCCAAAGGACAAACTTACATCGCAAGCACATGCTATCCCCTTCAAGCTTGTTTTCAAAAATAATTGGGGTACTCACCAGAAAAGGTGGGGGAAAATGGAACCAAGATTGTAGTCATGTTGGCAGTCTGTCGCTCTTGAACATGGCACTTGTCTGCATTCGTGTCGGGTTGGGGATATCTCATCTCGTTATCTGCTTGCCTCCATGGGTTTGGGTAATCTTTTTTTACCGCTCATCTGCTCTTTGCCATGTCACCATGACCTCAGATCCCTTGATGCCAAATACTGCCAAATCCAGTGTCGTGCCGCCAATGTGTTCAAGAGAATTTTTCCTCTGCTGTTTTCAACCTCCCTCTGATTCTCTGTTGGTCTTGATTCAAAAACATCATATTCCTATGTCTCGTGTTGATGATGTGGGAAACATTATGGCCCACCTTCGATCAAGGCCCCTTCCTGTCGACTCCAACTCATTATCTAGGAAGTTGATCTAGAGACTCCCTTCAGGTACCTTAGAGCCTACGTGCCTCAATGGCAGGTTATTCACACTCGACGTTAGGTCCACATCATTGGCCTTCGATCAATTGACTCTACGGGTGTTCGACGTCAGATCACTGTTCAAATGCCGTGGATTGTACCTTTTGTACCTTGAGAGCCATTGTCATTATTGGTGGTTTCTCTCGCATATGTTAACAAATTTCATCATTGGCTGGTAATCAGATGATATTCATGCATGTTCGACTTCAGCTCACATATTCGCATGCTCGAATTTTTACTATGTTCGGGTCGAGATGGAGGGCAAGACCCTGGGTTTTGTCTGATGAAATCCAGGCTACGGGTTCTTTATGGATTATTATGACTTATTGTATGACTCCTTTGATTGGATGGTTGTGACCATACTTGAGTCTATTTATTGATCCATATTGCTGGATGGATGTGTCCATACCTTGGATCTCGTTGTTTATATACTCTCTTATGGATGGCTGCGCCCATGCCACATGTCATATATTAGATGTATCAATTGTATTCATACTTGCAGGTTTTCCAATAGCAGTGTTTTGGTCGAATGTGTTCTCATAAAGCATTTCACCCCTCCCTCTCTCTCAGACCTCATTCTTTAGGGGGCATATGTTACACAAAATTTTTTCACTGTCCCTACAATCCCTCACCCCGCATATTGGAGGGTCTTCCCCGTAACTTGTGAGCAGTGTCAAAATCTGTAAATACCTTCTTTGCATCCTTCTGCATAAGGACATGATTCTTCCTGTTGAACATTTCCTCAGAAGCACTCAAAAACCTATGTTTTGGCATTGGAGTGGGTACCCAGTTCACCCCTCGCGCCAATGGGGAAGATTTGCACTAGAGGTCATGCCAGCTGGCACTCTGTCCTTGTGTTGAGCCCATGCCAGCCTTTTGTAGAATTTTTTTTAACATATTGGAGGAGGAAGTTTCCTTTAACCACCTCAAGAATGAGTCATTGCAAGTGGTTAAACTCGATAAGCCGCGGATCTCTTCCTTTAGGAAATGGTTGATGGAACATTCTTAGAGGATAGGACTCCCCCCACGATTATAGGGATCCTAACCTCTCCTTCTCCCTCTATATAAAGAAGCCTTCTCCCTTTACAAAAGCTAGCTGAACATATAGCCAAGAAGCTGAACTTGGAGAAGAGACATTATAGCTAAGTAATCATTATAGAGAAGGTCGAACCAAGGAGGATCCCGTAGAGAGAGCCCCATCTGAATTCCCGACGAGCTTTGTGAGACGTGCTCCGCTGGAAACCTGCTGGAGGAGATCACAACGTCGAAGCTTGGTTGTACTTTTCCTTCTTGAAATTAATATACTCAACTATGATATTGATTCCATCTCTGTGTTATGTTTATTTAAGGCATTTGATTTAGTATTCTTCGACTGACTGATAGTTAGGAATGTGAAATAGTATGTTGTGTATCATCTTCGTTTCTTGTGTATCATCTTCGTTTCTTGTGTAGCGGATAGTGATCTCTCGAATCAAGAGCGAGAGGCAGCCATTCTTCCAGATGACACAACAACATAGGACCTATGGTAGGTGATCTACCAAGTCTTTGTCCATTCTTAACTAGGATTTGATGTCATATCGTGTCTCGTTTGTGGCTAGACCCACTCTAGGGCTAGTGGGATCGCCTCTATCTACAGAGGGGATTTACCTCACCAACACATGCGTAGATGGATCTTCTCCAGGGTTTCCATTGAATTTCAGAATATTAGAGGGTAATTTATGAGGAATCACAAGCCACCAAGGTGAATAATGAATTTGATCATTAGTGAGCCAGTTTAAATCGGGTACCTCTAGTGTTGTAAAAAATGACAACTGACGGTTTAAATTGGGTTGAATGTAACCAGGGTAAGATGGAATTGCCTAGTCAATAGACCTCTGTGCACTAGCATAATGAATCTATTGTTGGTGAGCCTAATAGGGGTAAGTTTATTGACCAAACCCTTGATAGGTCAATCGACCAAAACCTGGATAAGCTTGTTGTTGACCAAACCCAACATAGGCTTGTTGACCAAGTCCTAGATAGGTTTGATACTGTTGGAATTGTTGTTGTGGTTGTGATAGGGGAGGAGGTTGTGGCTGCCTCATGATTTGATAATACAGTTGTTTCCTGCTAGGATTATAAACCAAACCAGAATAGTTTGGACCAGCTTGTGAATAAACAGAAACAATAGAAGCCTTTGACATCGCATATAAGGGTAAACTGGCATGTGGTAGTCGAATTCCCGTTACAGACAGTTGTTGAAACCTAGCCTGGGGAGGCAGAGCCTGTAGACCTGAAAATTGAGGGTAAAGGGGTTAAGGACCCACATGAGAGGGTTGAGCTATGACCAAATGAGCTTGTAAATATGGTAAGGAAGTAATAACAGGCGTATTAGGTACAGATGGAACAGGTTGAACTTGTTTATATGAGTACACAATCGTTTGCGGTTGAATATGCAAGATAGGTTGCCACTGACAAAGATGAATTCCATCATAATATTGACCTAAAGACGACGGAGTACTGCCATATTGGGCAACCATGGGTTTCCCCCTAACATATGGAGTATAAGAAGATTGAGCATACTGACCTTCATATGGTGGGAGTCCAGTACAAACTAGATAAGATGGATAGTAATCGAATGGACCAACCCCTGATATTGAGCGGAAGATTTAAATAAAGAATCAGGTTGTTCAGTACTCCAAAGAGAAGAACCAAATAAAATTCAATATGATGACATGGATGAAGTCCATGGACTAGAGGAGGCACAAGAGTAGGTTCCAGATAATGAGTAGTAACCCGATGGGAAAGACGAACCATTTTAAACACGAGACTTAGGTGTCATAGTAAACATTGAAGAGGTAGCAACAATAGATATTGTCGCAGCTATAACAGATGGTATAGTCTGGGATGTTGTCATAGCCATGGTTAAATGACTTGGTAAATACCCTAAAAAATCTACGGGAACTTGAAACTGAGCAGGATCAGGAGGAGCAGTGTAGGTCTAATGAGGAAAATATGGTAAATATGAAGCCCCAACCCAAAATTATTTGGAGTTTTGGGGGGTGTCTCTTCCTGAGTTTCTTCCTCAATTCAAATCAAACTGGTGGAATTACTTCACCGTCAGGCCTGAGATAAATTTTAGGCGGTTGACTCTGCGGTAAAGAGGAAGACTCAATAGTTATATATGACTGAGGATGACAGGATCGATCATCCTCCAACATGGGAAAAACTTCTTGTTGTTCAACTTTGGGATCACAATGTTTTGGTAAAAGCATGAGAGTTTCTGGAACGACTTTCGGTTAAACAACTTCGGGTTTTGGATTTACTGTTTCACTGAATTCAACTTCAGTGTCCTCAGGTAACTGTGAGGGTTTCATCTCAATGGTAGCAAGTAAAATGGGATCGGTAGAAACTTGGTACTCAAAGGATCAGATGACTATGGTAAATTAGATGAAGAGAAGCACCAAAGGTTCCAGAGATACAGGACTTTGTAGGACGAGCCCACCTTCGCCGACCAAGTGTAGCTTCTAGTGGAAAAGGTGGTTTATTCGTTGTCATACATGAAGGGTGGGGAAATGGTTGATCTTATTCCACGATTTCTGATTGATTTTATTACAAAAAATAAGTAAACAAGAGAGGGTAATGCTAGGCAAAAGGATTACCAAGCAACTGTGAACTACAATATACCGCCCCAGTAAACGAACGACTTATGTATGTGCAATAAATCTCCTTGAATGTTGTGTTCGGTGTATCACAGTGTACAAGGCAGCCAACTCGATTACCTGTGGATGGTAAGCAACCTAATTTTTTCCTCCAAAATATACTCAATGGTACGTGGAGACCCAATCCATGTTAGCATTTTCTACTGCAAAACTGCAGAGTGAGAGCATCCCCATATACTTTTCATAGTAGAACACTGCCTCATATACTCAAGGTACATGGACGGAATCTAATATACTTACATACATGGGATTTGGTATCACACTCGGAATGTATCGCAGACAATTAACGAGAGCTACTATGTTTTATGACACCAAAATCCGTCTCTAGCCTAAACCTTTAAATCTTATCGTTGAGTGGCAATGCTCCCTTAAGTTAATTGAGATAAATTTTAAGTTGATCTTGTTTATAATTTTTCCTTTCTCGTTCACCACGTGATGTATTTGAAATTCCTATAATGTGACTAATATGATAAGCATTCGTTTCGATTCAATTTGGACAATCAAAACCTTAGATATACGGGATAGAGCAATCAAATCATAAGAAAACAACAACGAGAACATGTAAATGAAAATTCCATAACTATTCCTATGAAAAACTCACAAACCCTATATGGACATTCATGTTTTTCTTTTCCAATTTCTTTTAAGTGTGAATGAATGAAAAAAAAACAAATATGCACAAACAATCAATCAATACTTTCCAGAGAAACGAACACTAGTACGACAATTCCTCTTTTGAAAATAGAGAACTAATCAAATTTAAACTTCAAACTTTGGAGCTATTTTGACAAATATAAAGAAAACAAGAAGAAACATTGAATAAATAGACACCCAAAGTAAGTAATAATAGCAAAATAAATATAGAGTCTCGAGGCAATCAGACACATTAAAACTCAGCAAACAAGACACTGAAATGGATGGTAAGAGAAAAAAAATGATGAATTTTGGTTGGGCATAAGAGAAACGCACCCCTGAGTGGGAGACAATGCGTTGCAGAGCACTATCTATAAGCCAACAATGCTTTGCATAGCAATGTGTCAAGGCCAACACTGCGTTGGTGCTAGAGGAATCTAAAAACAGGCAAGAAAACACACTTCTTTCACCAAAACACATTCAAATTACTATAATGAAGCAAGTAAAGTCTACTAGAGGCTGAAAAACAAGGATAAAACCATCAGGGATGATCAATCGCTCCCCAGTATCGTAGCCAATTTGTTTTACAGAAATCAATCCTACGAATAGATAATTTTCCCTAAGTGTGGTGGACGCACCTACAACAACAGATGAAAGACACTTGACCTTTTCCTTAAGTTAAATAGATAAGAGAAGAAAACCTACTTGTGATCCTTCGCTATTCTTTGTCTCCCTTTTGTCACTCCCGCCCCTCCCAATCAAATTAAAATTGTTTGATTGGTACCCGCAATTACTTATAGAAGACAGAAGATGAAATAAAGGCATATGATCTATTCATATTAATCAAACTAAATCAATTTCATTTGAAAATAGATATATAAAAGCATGAAGACATGTATTGGGAAAAGAAAAAATCCCTTTATTATAAAATAGAAGGAGAAGTTACAACCAGTTGGATCACTTCAATGTCAACTTGCTCCATATTCATTCCATCCTCATCACATCAGCATCATTACTCCAACATCATAACATTACTTGCAAACAATACCTCAAAGAGCTATAATATCACTAGCATAACACTACAGAATTCAAGCTCATTTTGCACTATGATCAGTGCTCAATTTATAAGAAATGAGGGTAGTTTGGAATTAATTGGTCATTGAATGAATTTTCCATAAATGGATGAGGGAGTTTCCTTGTTCAATGGGATAAGAGGATAATTTATTTAATGGATCCATGTTGTTCATATTCGAAGTTATTAGATAGCATGATAGTTCAAACCACTTCTAGAAGCCACTAGAAAATGGGAAGATTCCCGGAATCATTTGAAAAAATTGTTCAAAGTCTACCAACACACTATTAAGTGGGCCTAGGTGCTCTGCAACATTTCTTTGCATGGGAGTAAGTGTTGTGCAAAGCACTTACTATAGTATAGGGGTGCATTGGTGGCTCAATGGAGCATTTTAGTTGGACTTCAAGCAGTGAAACTTTCATGGATAAAAACCAGCAATGGGATGACTTGTTTAAGGCAAGTAGAAATTTATTTAGGGTATGAGAGACCATGTTTGTACTAATCCAAGATTCGGGAGTGATGCCCAAATTGACTTGTAACATCTACAACAGGGAAAGTTTTTGGGACATATAGTTTCCAAAGAATGTGTCAGGATTGATTTAGAAAGCGTGGAAGTTATATTTTTATCAGCTTACGCCAGAATAAGAAGGAAGTTCAATCATTCTTAGGGAAGATAAACTTCTTGTGCAGGTTCACTGCAAATTCCACGATGCTTATAAACACATAACGAGTATTTAAAAAAAAATAATGATGTAAGACAGATACTTGAGGCTAGTGCATCCTTTGATCATATCAAGAAGGCCATCATAGAAGACTTGGTCCTCTCTAGTCCACATTTCTCAAAATAATTCTATATTTTCTCTTTTTTCCTTCGATAATACCATTGTGGTAGTACTTTTGCAAAAGAGTGAAGCAGGGTATGAGAAAAACATATAATTTTTAATACATTACTTGATAGATGCAAAGCTAAAATATATTACTCTATAAAAGGAAACATATGTTATGGTGAAAGAGCTCAAGGAATTTTAGGGACATATACTACATTCTAAAGTAGTAGCATATGTTCGATCGACAGCAGTAAAATAAATTATCACAATTCTAGATAGTGATGGAAGATGAGGAAAATGGAGAGAAAAACTCCAATATTACGATATGGAAATCAAGCACACAAATATTGTAAAGGGCCAAGCTCTGGTGAAATTTCTCACAAATTTCAATCATGGTGCACTTGAAATGTGCACTAATGAAGATATTTGTAACATCCATAGAGAGGAGAATCCACAAGAAACTACTTCTCCACATGAAGATAATCCATAAGAACCTCTTCATATGGGGAGAAAGAATCAACAATAACCCCTCAATTTAGTATAAATGAATCCATGATAACCCTTCCCATCATACAAAAGGAATCCATGAGAACACTTCCTTAAGGACCTTTCAAAATTTTGATATTCCATGTGGTATCATGACATCATATTTTTCTTGAAAAACATGAAATTTCCTCTAGATCCTGCCAAGGCCAAGTGAAAATCCTTGAAGCTAAAGGAAATTTAGTATTTTATCATGAACAAAGGCTTGCATTTGAAGGATCTTGTTTGAATACTGTTAACTTGTGTCACTTAAGACCAAACACACGATATCATTTCAGAATTTCACAGAGTATGTGAAGGAAATAAATAATGGAAGGTCACTGTGTCCAAGATTTTGAGAGTCAAATAATACTAGAGTTCCCTTTTTAAAGAAGAGAATTCTTCATTCAGGGCTTGTCCAAAATTTCAAATGTTCACAGGAAAAAATTAAATTAAATATATCCCATTGATTCCTATCAAAGTTAAACCCCCATTCCAATAGCGGGGGTTAGAATTCATTGAAGAGATACATCAAAACGCAAGTGGTCAACACAAGTATACTGTTATGGCCACTGATTATTTCACTAAGTTGGTGGAAGCTATGATGACTTTCAAGGTTGATGAGAAGGATATTATCACTTTCCTAGAAACATCCTTTCTAGATTTGGATGTCACAAAAGTTTGATCACAAAAAACACCCAATATTTCAATTCTTTCAAGATGATGCAATTATGCAAATACTATAGCATATATCTAGATTTCTGTATTTTACAACATAATATCCCCAAGGGAATGTACTGGCAGAATCATCAAATAAAAATATAATTAGAATCAGGAAGAGGATGTTGGATAAGAATAAAAATGGTTGGGATGCTAACCTCAAGTATGCACCATGAGAAGATAGAATCAATACTAAGAGAGTTATAAACACATCCCCTTATCAATTGGTATGGTACATATGTCATATTCCTTATGAATCTTACTCTACTAGTGATGAAGATGCTAAAAGAAGAAAGTCTGGATACTAGCCCTATGTAAAATGGAATTTACATACATGATAGAAATACAACAGCAAAGAGAGGAGTCTTTGAGTAAAACTGAAGCATACCAACAAAACATGATTTTTTTTTTTGACAAGAGAGTGAAGGAACAAAATTTTCAAGTTGGAGATTTAGTACTAAAGTGGGACTCAATCCAAGTTGATAAAGGAAAGCATGGTAAATTTAAAAATCTATATATTGGTCCATACTAAGTGTAAGTAGTGTTGGACAACAATACCTATAGGATGGAGACCCTAAAATGTGACTCCCTTAGGAATCATATCAATGGAAGGTTCCTGAATAAATTCTTCACATGAACATTATTCAACCATGTTTTCAGAAAACAAAATAAAACAAAATAAATTAATAAAATAAAATATAGAGAAAAAAAATATATATTTTGAGTTGTTTCTCGAAATTTTCTTCTAAGTTTTGTATTTTATAGTTTTCAATAAAATTCCAAGGAAAAGGAAATAAATCATCTCAATAAAGACTCCACAACCCAATGGACAAAGCCACTAGAGTTGTCAGTTCTCAAAAGAATTAATGGATTTGTTGTCCCCCATGGAACCGATGTTAGTGATGGAATTGCACCCAAGACATTCCCTCTAAATATTTTTGAGATTAGAGAAGGAATCGTCAAATTCCAAGTGAAAAAAGGGAGTTTTTAAATATTTTCGATCAACAAAGATTTGAAGGCACAAAACCATTGACACAGACATTTTTGGGTGACACCGGCATGATTTAGTAGGTGCACCACATCATGGGCGTTGGATGTTCTGACACTGAAGACTTGCACACCAATGGTATCTGATGGAAAAAGTGCTCAACCATCTAAATGATTGAGACACTTCACACCATGGACTTTCCCAGGAGATAACAGGTTGGAGTGATGTGGAGAGGACCATCTGTCACCCCCTCATTCCTTATCCATCCCTCCAAAAATTTCAAATGCCAAAATCCAAACAACATGAGAGGGTGCCACATTTCCCTTCATGAAGGTTCCCTTCCTTTCATTCCACTTCAACTGCTTCATCACCATGTGGTTATCTACATAGGCTTCCCACACACTATACCTAAAAAATTGTTCCATTGCCCATGTAATCTACCACATGACCCTTCCATGCCCATTCATCCCTCCACATGGTTGAGCCCATGTCCTATTGACATCATCATGATGAAAGAATGTTGTCACCAAAATTATTACCAATATATCCCTGCCACATGTCCAAGTAAATTTTATTTTCTATATAAGGTGGAGGAACCATTTTCTTTTTTTCTTTTTCCCAGGTCACTCTATAGTTCTGCTTGTGTACTTGTCAAACTACTTTTCTCAATTGTAGGAGTTTTAAATATGAATTTGAAAATTCAAACTACTATCACATCCTCTTATTATAAATACAAACTATTGGAGTCATCCCTCATGATAAAAGCCCTAGAATTTGGGATTTGTGGTCAAACACTCGCACTCCTTTGAAAAGTGTGTGATTCGACTAGTAAGCCCTAGTTCTCCATAGATAAATATTGTGTCTAGGAAGAAATCATCCTCTTGGAAAAACCATGAGTTGAATCCCCACTACAATTCATTAAATTTGAAGCGTTCACAAACCCCAATTTATCCTCCTACGTGTACTCACATTTTCAACTGTTGGTAAAATATCAAAATATTCTGTGTCCAATATTTTCCCAACCTCCCCTTGCCACGTGTCACACTCTTATTATCCTTTCCAATCTAAGAATTCAATTTTTTTCCTACCATCCCTCTACCTTCAACTGATTATTCCCAATAAGCTACCTTGTGTCAATGAATTCTTCATTAGCTAAAGGATTTATTTATTTCCATACGAAGGGGAACACCAAAAATCCAAAATTTTATGGTCAAGATACTAATGTTGAGATATGATGCTAACCACTCCTGACAAGAGAGTAGATATTCAACTTGTGTTGAACACCAGTGAAGTGATTTGAGATCATAATAATAAAAAACAATAGGACATGTTTACATAGGCTAAATAAATAAGAAATAAAATAAAATTGGATCAATTTCACACTAGAAGTCCAAAAACAAGTGGTCAATAGTTTTGTTCAAAATAAAGTGGTATCTCCATCTAGTCACTCCCTTACCATGTCGTGACTTTTGAATCCATATTAAATTTTTCTTTCTCCATGGTTGCCCATGTATAGAGTCTCGATACTAATTTCTATGTAATTGAGGCCATCCTATGCCTCTTGGTATCCTTGTTTCACCTGGTCACCAAAGACAACACTAAATTTGATTTCCCAGGGGTTTTTAAGATGAAATACACTCCCAGATTATAGAGTTTGAGGAGGGAAATTCCTTTTTTTACCAATCCTTTCTATTTCACTTGTTCATCCTTTTGCAATACACTTACATAGAGCATCTAAAATTTAGAATGATTGATGAACACGATTTTTTATTACCATTTTATGAGTCGCTACCAATGGTCCGTAAGCTAGAAAACCATCAGGGTCTATTTGACAATATTTCCTCTTTTATGTCATCCATGTACACCCTATTACACAATCAACCAATGTTAGGTCCCTATAATAATAGTGTAGTCCCCTTATTTGTATTATTAATGTAGCCCCCATATTCTTATTTTTGTGCCCCATACAAGTCGCTATTGTTATTATTGTGCCCTTACATTATTATTTTTATGTAGGCTATGATTATATTGTGACCCCTTAGACTCCTATATATAGAAACGAGTTATTGTGATTTTTATCATTCAATAATTTTTCATTTATGGGATGTAAAGTGTTAGTGTCCCGTGATTTGGCAGATTGGTAAACCAAATGACAGGGTAACATCAGACCAGTATTTTGAGTCCTAGGACCTAGCCTTTCTGGAATCAGAGAGGGCTCTCTCTATTATGTGAAGGATGTGAACTTGTTCGCTTTGGATGGTTGATTTTATGCTAGTTGTTAAGTGTAGGTTTGTTGTTTGTTTTGGTTGGGGTAAGATGATTAAGTAGGATAGGTGGAGTCAGAGGTTATCAAACCAATTGGGCTATGGATTCTATGAAGTCATTGATATCTCGATAATTATTCGTGGTACATCAGAGGGAAAATCTAGTGTAGTTAATGGATCTTTAAAGTTTATGTGTGAGGTGAAATGAACATTAAGTTTGGAAACCAAGGTAGGGGAAAGGGAAGTTAAGAATCCTTTGTCAAATACCTATGAACATAGAGATCTTAAATACTGATAAGAAAAAGATACTATTTATGATATAGGGCACACCATTTACTCAATAACAATACTTTTAAACAAATACACATTCAAGATATACAATCCAGTGGAGAAAATGAAGTAAGACAACTTATCTAACTTCAATGATTATACTTTCAATATTTTAAAACATATAAAAGACAAATAGCATCAATAAATGAAGAGGTAACTTCTAAACATAATTCATTAAACTATAAAGAACTTCGAAGCAAACAGATAAGAATAATATTCAAAGGGCAAGATCGAAATACGACCTCTTTGACATAACCTATCAGTCAATACATCAACGAGAGATTTCAAGACAGAGTTTAGATAGCATTAAACAATTAGGTCTTACCATGAATCATGTTTATAAACTAGAATATTAATCCAATAATGAAATATACAAGCTTAGGTGGGCCTAAGGAGTAATTAATAATTCCTTAAACTAACCCAACAGAAGAAAACATGAAGACAATAGCAAACAGGAGGACTGAGGTGCCTCTAACAACATTTCTCATCCTATACTCTCCTGAGCTATTGCAATATAGAAAGGTGGACATATGAAAAACAAGAAAAAATGTGAACAAATTATAGATACTTCACCATTAACTAAACTCAGGAATCCCGCAAGCAAGCCTTCATCATTATCAACCAAGGCAAATCATCCACAAGCTCCACAACACTAGATTGTTCATCAACTTCTGAAAACCATGTATTGCTCTTAAAAACATCAAAGACAAATTGTTTACATTGAATCCTCATGCCTTATATAACAAGCAAGGGAGAGGAAATCCTACTAGAGCATGTAGAAGCCTATTGGCGAACAAGAAATATCCTAACTTGTCCTTGAGGCCTTGCAAAGCCCAAGGCACAAAAATATCTAACAAATAACTTTTCCAGCCATATATAGCAATTAAATTGAATTTTAGGCCCTGAAAAACATGTGAAAATGTTCTAAATGCACATTCTTCCCAGTCACCTACAGGATCGCAGCACACTGTGTAAAAATTGGAAATTAGGCTAGGAGCGCAGCACAGAGATAGGAAAAATAGGTCTTTTTGCAGTAGTGTTTTGGAGGCCTTCTCGATCTCTAGAAAATTCTTTGTGATGGCTCGTTGGAAAGCCCTTGAAATATAATTTCCATATATACCTTTAGGTCTTCAATATTACCTCTGAAACCTTTCCAAAAAGTGAAAATTCCAAGACTGCCAGGAGCGCAACACATGCTCTGAAAAGTGGGCAAAATGGTGAAAAAATGAGTGTTTTTTACCCTTTTGGGGGACCAAAACAACTCCAATTGAGCTGCAAATGGGTGAGAATACTCCTCTGAGGATGGGTAATACAAAAATATAAGTCTCTCCTCCTGAAGATTCTCTGGGAAAAGGTGCATCAAAGGGTGTGCTATGCTCCTAGCCTCAAAATTTGCAAAAAACAAGAAGTTGTTCAATTCTTCCCAAAATTGGTAGCTAGGTGCCTCATGGGTCCTGGGAGACCTATAGAGAAGCTTGGGCCAAAATATCAAAGCTATCTTGGCCATTTTCCATTTTTAGCGCTTGGACCTCATTTTGGGAAATTTTGACTTTTTTCCTTGCAACTTGGTTTCTTCGTGCATAGTGCTTAGCCATTCTCCTCTGCAAGTCTAAGCTTTTTTTGGCCTTATCCAGCTTGGCTTAAAGGTGTATGTTATCCATTTCAAGCCATGGTTCCCTATCATGCTCAATTTCCATGGCAAGGAGTTCCGTGAGGGGAAATTTTTGTGCTTGGGCTAATTCTTCGTCTCTCTGCTTTACCAAGGCTTTCCTAAGACCCATGGTCCTACGTCTCCTTCTAGTTTGACCCTCCACATCACTAATTTTTTCATAGGTGCCCATAACTCCTCTAACTTTACTTGTGACCTTTGAGTCTCTTTTCAGTACTTGAGTGCTCTTGCTTCATATATGGCCTGTTGGCCACTCATCTTTTTGCTTTGCATCTGATGGAAGTAAATGACATCTTTAGCTCTCTCTAATTCAGCATCCAAATCCCTGATCTGTGCATTCCTATCTTTTAGAAGGGAGTTTGAAATTCTTGTTTCATTTTCCTCATCACTGTCTATGTGGATGAGTTCAAATTCTCCTTCCTCATAATGATTGTCTACTTCCTCCTTCATTTTTTGTTTACCTTTGTCAATCATTTGAGTTGAGGAGGATGGCATGGCCCCTTGCCCTTTGGAGGCAGCAAACACATGCCTCTCTCCTCTTTGATAGGTGATGTGGAAAGGTACAATGTGGCCTTAGGACTACTTTTCTCCTCATGGGTGATCTCTGTGTGTGCATATTTTTCACCTTGCTCTTGACTACCCTTTTGATAATCATTCTCACTATCTCTTATGTCATCATCACTGTCAAGACCCTTAGGACTGTCATCCTCTATTTTTGCAATGCTAAAATTGTCTTTATCACTTCTTGATACATCTTCATCTTCATGACTGTACTCTTCTTCATCCTTTGACCCACTGTTTTCACTATCAAACTCAGCCTTTGTATCACTATTTGCACTCACTGTGGGGTCACTATCATAGGCAATATTAGTAGTCTCTCTTGTAATTTGATGGTCACTTTCTTCCTCACTAGGTGAGTTTTCCTCACTTCTCTTCCCATTGTCTTCTCTGTCTTGCCTATGGTCTTCACCTTCAAGCTCAACCTCTATTTCATAACTTGTATCATTTTCATTTTTTCTATGCTCACTGTCCTTGTCTTCAAAATTTGTCTCTTCACCATCATGTATATTGTCCTCTTGGTTGACTTCTTCTTCACTGTTTGGTTCATTACCATCATTATTTGGCTCATGATCTTCATTGTTTTTCTCGCTGAAATCACTTTAAAACTCTGTTTCTTGGCTACTCTTGCCATCTTGGTCACTGTCTTATTTTTCTTCTTCACTTCTTTCATATGCCTCCCCTCCACTGTCCTTTGTATTTTTAGTGTCATCTTATTCATTGTTTACTTCTTCTCCTTTACTATCATTTGTTTTTTTACTGTCATTAGGCTCACTGTTTTCCTCTTTTTCTAGCTCATTTTTTTCCTCTTGATAAGCTGCCTCTGTCCCTGTATCCTTGGAGTCATCTTCTTCATCATTTGACCTATTGTTTTTGTCTTTTTTCTCATCATTAGGCTCACTTCTTTCATCTCTTTTTTCTTCTTCATCAACACTTTCTTCTTTTTCACTGCCTTTATCACTTTCTTTTTCCTCTCCTTCACTCTTTCCTTCATTTTCATCTTCCTCTCCTTCACTGCTTTCTTCATTTTCATCACTGCTTTCTTCTTTTTCATTACTACTTTCTTCTTGTTCATCTTCCTCTCCTTCACTGCTTTCTTCATGTTCTGGTTTCTTAGGGGAAGGTGAATGAGGAAGGTCTATTTGAGGAAATGATTCATGTGAAGAGGATGAACCAAGGTTAGTGGAGGGTGATGGAGATGTGTGAGGAGGAATTTGAGGTGATGATGGTAGACTTTGCCGAGGGATAGGTTGTGGAGTTTTGAAATTATCTTTGTTGATGAAAACCTCCTGTGGGATGTCTTATTGTTCTAGTTGGTGTGAGACAAGCACTTTGACGAGGGAATGATGAAAACAGTTTGACATTTGTTGGGATGGAGGCCTCTTTTGCATGATGGAAGACATTTTATCAATACTTTTACAAAGGTATTAGGGCAAATGTAGCATCTTGGTTTTTGTGAAATGCATGAGGAGTCTTATGTGGTAGGAATAGACTCTGGAGAACCTACCCTCACAGGTGAAGTATTTCATAATGATCTTCATTAGGAGAGCATATCTATCCAATAGATGAGAGAAGGGGAACATGGTTTTGCAGCTAGCTTGACAACTTGGTTTCAAGAATGGGTGATAGTGGCTTAGGTCCAGATGCATTTGTTTGAACCACCTTTCTCCTATGCAAGGTATTCTAGTGGCAATAGAGATGGCATTGGTGGTCAGCTCAAACTTCACCTCAGCTAGGTGTACTTGGTGGTTATGAAGGTTTAGGGCGAAGAGCTTGGTCAACTAAGGGTGACTATGGATCTTTTTTACTTTTTCACAGAACTCATAGCATCCTAATTCTTGAAAACATGAAACTATGGTAGGAAAAGTCATCAGTTCTTCAATGCTTATAGGTTCAAACCTATTTGGCTTCCCACCCTTCCTCTGCTACCATTTAGGCCTTTGGTTTCTCTCACCACTGTCAACATTCTCTTTTTCAGAAATTTTGTTTTTTACCCTTGCCTCAAGATCTTTAAAAAGAATTGACACTGCTTGTGAAAGGATGTGAAAATGGTGAATAAGATGGTGAGGTCATAATTAGGTCAAGGCTCAGCAGTGTATATGCAAAGTGTTTTCTTTAGGAATTCACTTTCTTCTCTAAAATCAACTTTCAATTTTCTTTGTAATCCTATCTTTAGAAAAATAGGAACATGTGGGAAAAGCTCAAATACCTCACAAAATATATCCACATCTAAAAATTTGGCTTAAAACACATGGTGGACAGCATGGGTGCCTCCTTAACGTGTTGTCATGCAGCTCCTAAATGGACAGGAGCGCAGCACAGGCAGCTCCTGAACAGACTGTCGTGCAGCTCCTGAATGCTAGTCGTGTGCCTCCTGGGCAGCCCTGAACATGTTTGAGTCACCCCTGAGCGTTGTTCATGTGCCCCTCGGTGGCCTTGAACAAGCTAATGTGTACCCTTGGGCAGCCCTGATCGTGCTACCGTGCAACTCCTGAATGGACAGGAGCGCAGCATGGGCGGAGTCTCCACGTTATCAGTCAGGTGGAAGCTACACGTTACGGCTAGGTAGATTCTGCACATTTAGTCTTCTACAGGGACGTAGAACCTCTGCATAGGAACGCAGCACCCTTTAGGGATTTGTATGGGCAGTCTTGCATGGGAGCGCAACACGATTTCGCAGGAGCACGACACCCGGAAAAACTGCCCGAAGACTCTACCAGGATTTTTGAGAAACTTAAAAAACCCTTACCCCTTTGCAAATAACCAAATGGTAAATGGGAGATGCTCACTTGAGTTGTTTTTATACCTCTTGAAAAAATTAAAGATGAAACCCACTTCACTAAGGTTTATTTTTGTTTCTCCCTTTTCGCTAAACTGTTATTTTTCCTTTTGCAGGTGGTGTCATAGAGATAATGTTTTTGGTCTTCTCATTTCTTTTTGGAGCTGGCACCTTTTCAAAACCCTTGGAAAACTGGTGATTTTTCTTAGTTTTTTCCATTTTTACATGTTGAACGTATGCATCTCTCTTTTGAAAACTTGATGGATATTGACTTTATTCAAGAGTTTTATGTCCTTCATACTAATACCCTTTTCATCTTTTTCAAATTTAGAGGGCTGCTTTCAAATGTCCTCTGAAAACCCTTTGTCTCTCTGATGGAGTTTTATAACCCTTTGTTGCAGTGAAAGAATGTTGTGGTTTTACTTCATGGTGTTGATACATCCCTTTATTTGTGACTTTTTGCATAGATATCTCACTCGGCAGTCACCTGTTGTGCTAAATAGCTGCAACTCCACTGGTATTTGTAAATTTGACCTTTGCTATAGTGAAATGATGTTGTCTTAACAAACCTTAGAGATTATTTCCTGACATCATCTTCTAATCTCTGTTTGCAGTCACCCAAGGAGGCTTTTCATTATGACTTCTTGTTTATTGAATCTTTGGTTGGTGCACAGTTGTGCTCATGTGCCACAGTATTTAGGAACTTATGCATGGGTTCTTTTATGGGAAACACTTTTACAAACAATTTGTCATGAGGCCATGATCCATTTTGTGAACTTTTAGGCCTATTGTATCCCTTATGCTATGTAATGTCATTTGTGAGTTAAAGCCTCTTACTTTGCATCTATTCTGCTATTAACCATTATAAAGCATTCCTGCAGAAATGCTTGAACATGGGAAAATTGTCTTTATGTAGACTTAATGCTTTATCTAGGAGATACCTTTGGAGGCCTTTGATGTCTTTGGACAATGATAAGTTCACCCTTGTTTTCACTTGACTTCACCTTTGAATACTTGTAGAAATAGTAAATTTAGAACCATGACAATGCATAACCTAGGAGACCCTATATGACTTATTGGGATGTCCTTTGGAATAGGTTTTTTACTGAAAAGCTTGAATCAGGGTTTGGAGGTGAAGACAGGGTTTTGACACGCTTTTAAGCACTGCCATCCTAGACAAATAAAAAACTTTGATTTATCTAAAGATCTTAGAAAGGGAGTTTAAAATCACCATTGCTTGAGGCACTTGGTGAGTGGAGGAAACATTTTGGGTTACTTTGCGAACCAAGCTGTGAAAATAGAGGACTTGTGCAAATAGAGACATAGGTAGAGGTGGAAAGCATAGTGAGAGTGAGGGAAACTAGTCTATGATTTGGTCTTCTCGGAGTGATAGGATGGCCATGCCTTGATAGAGTAGCAGGATAGTGAAAATTTTATCCTAAGGATAATGAAGGCAGTGAGATTTCTAGAATTCACAAGACTTCTATGAGTTTTGTTTCTAGAAATATTGGACAAAAATTTAGTCATCTAAACATGTAAAAATTACTAATGACTAACAATGGCTCCACTTGAGGAGGGCAGCTCCTTTTGAGGAGGTCTCCAGAATTTCAGATCTCTTGGTTTATGAAGACCAGTGCCTCATCCATTGGGTGGATTTTCATCTTTTCTTTTGTTGGTGCTTTCCCTGAAATAGTGATTTTGATAATCTGAAAGCATGATTATCTCAACTTCACTTCTACCTACCCAACCTAATTTCCTAACATTTTCTCTTCCTTGGGTGCACTTGAACTGGCAAACCCATTGACATCATTTCTTTCAAAAGCAAGGAAATAAACTATCTACTTCTACACTTATTTATTCCAAGAGTTCAGATTATGCTAGTGAACTCTTCTTATTCTCTACCTAGTCTATTTGACTATAAAAATTAAGCAGTATGACAGACTTCATTTTCTAAGATGTTTGACAAGAAATTTAATGAATGAATTGAACCAGGATTAGACAATCTGATCCATCATGAGTTGTGGCATCAAGAAAAACTGTACACAACATTATTTTCAAAAGAAAACAAAACTAGAAGATGTGAGGGCTAAGTTTCATCATTTGCTAAGCATACCTATCCTTCTCTTTGGTTCATTTTTAAGCACGTGGAACCAATATCTTTCATTCCTAATCTATTTTCTTCGACAAGTCAAGCTTCAATGATTCGACCAGAATTCTTTCACTAACTTATCAACAATAAATTTAAAACATGTTCAGCCATGATCAGGCTAGACGACTAAACAAGACATTCTTTTGCACCAGTAGTGGCATTTAGGCTTGCACACTTCAGTATTACTAGTTTTTGGTTATGGGGCTGTACCTTGTTTTGAATCTGCCCTCCTTTCAATTCTTTTCTATATTTTTTTTGTTTTTCTCTTTGTGGCCCTTTCTTCACACAATGCTATGTATAATGGGTGAAAATTTAAAACTAAGGATCTTAACAAAAGTAGTGTTTTAGTGTCCTACCATTGACATGACCTCCAAATGCTTCAGTTCCATCTGGCCCTTGTATAAAGAAGGCATTGTTTCCTCTAGTTGAACTTATAATGAATGGCCCTTTCCACAAGTTTTCAAACTTACCATGTTTACCTTTGTCTTCTCTCCTTGAATCCCACTTTACCACTTTATCTCCAATATGAAAATCATCCTCCTTGGTTCTTCTCTCAAATATTTTCTTCATTCTTTCTTGTACTACCTGAGTCCTTTTGTAAACCTCCTCTCTTGTTTGTTGTAAATGGATAGTTTGGTTCAGCCTCCTTTGCATATAATTCTCTTCTGATTGCGCTTCCTGTAGTAGTTTAATTACCGGAACTCCCAAATATGTCGGGAAGATGGTATCCATGCCATACACTAGTTGATAGGGAGACATACCATCTGATTTCTTGGTGGTTAGTCTATCAGCGCATAGTGCATGTACTAGTTTTCCATGCCATGCTTTTTTATTCTATTCCAGGAGCTCCTTAATGATATTGACCAATATTTTATTAGAAGACTCAGCTAACCCATTACCTTGAGGGTAATAAGCTATAGAATGTCCCAAGGCGATATGATATTTATAACAAAATTCAACCATTCTTTTGGATGCAAAGGCAGTAGCATTATCTGTGATGATATTTTTGGGGAAACCGAATCTAGAAAAGATATTGTTCTCAAGAAATTTGATAATGACTGAATCAACGGCATTCCTAGACGAGATGGCTTCTATCCACTTGGTGAAGTAATAAGTGGCAGTGAGGATCCACTTGTGTTGGGAAGATGAAGTAGGGTGGATCTCTCCGATGAAGTCTAAACCCCATTGTTGAAAAGGGGCTTCAACGATGATAGGATGCAAAGGTAAAGGTAAGAGTTTTCTCTTGCCATCGAAAATCTGGCTTTTATGGCAAGTCATGACTAGTTTGTGGGTGTCAGGGAAAAGGGTGGGCCAATAGTAGCCAAATCTAAGAATTTTGTTAGTTATGGTTTCCCAGTAAATATGGCCCCCACATTCACCTTCATGCAGTTCATGCATGATTTTTTCCACATCATCCTCAAGAAAACACTTAAGAAATATACCAATAGGATTTTTCCAATATAAAACTCCATCTAAAATGCAGAAATTCAAAGCTTTTTGTTTCAAGAATCTTGCTTTTGTCTTTGATAAGGTAGGAGGAGCATTAAGATAAAATATTACATAAAGAATATCAGCATACCAAGATGAATTCAAAAATGTTTCTTCAACATGAGGAGCGGTGAATTCTCCTTGTTCTTCTAAAGTATCAACAAAATTCATATCCAATGCTTGGAAATTTGTTTCAGCCATAAGTTTTGTAAGCCTTTGTCCTTAAGCCAATTTAGTGGGTCTAATTTCCAAGTCATATTCCAAATTGATAGCAATCCACTTTCCCCTTTTACCATCGGGGTCCTGATTTAAAATGTCTTTGACAACAGTATGAGGAACAAAAGCTATGACATGAGAATGTAAGATATAAACTCTAAAATACTTCAATGCTCTAATCAATGCAAAGGCTTGCTTTTCCATGATGTTTCACTTTAGGGGAGCATCTCTAAGGGCTTTTCTAAAGAAGGCTATGGGATGTTCTTGTCCCATCGCGTTTTTTTGTAACAACACTGCAGCCACAATATGTTCAAATGCAAGTGAGAAAATATAGAAGTATTTGGTGAAATCGGGACTTATTAGAACTGGTGTTTGGGTGAGTGCTTGCTTAACCAGTTCGAAAGATTGCTTGGACTCCAGAGTCCACTTAAATCCTACCTCTATTTTGAGCATGTTAGTAATATTTCTCAAGAGTTCAGCAAGGTTGGGGATGAATCTTCTTAAGAAGTTGATTTTCCCAATAAAGGATTGCAATTACTTAATGTTTCTGGGATGGCTGATTTACAATATGCCTTCAATCCTTTTAGGGTCTATTTTTATTCCTTCTTCAGAGATGATGTGGCCTAGGATTTTTCCTTCCTTGAGACCAAACAATTTTTTCTTGGGATTCAAAGACAGGCCATATTTCCTACATTTTTCGAAAACTTTTCTTAAGTGGAATAAGTTCTCTTCATCAGTCTTAGAGTAAACAGTGATGTCATTGAGGTAAATGACTATGAATTAGCCTATGTCTTCTAAAAAGGCTATGTCCATGGCTCTTTGGAAAGTGGCCCCTGCATTCATCAACCTAAATGGCATTTTAACATACATGAACGTTCCCCAAGGTGTGGTGAAGGCAATTTTGTGTTTATCTCTTGGGAATACTATCACTTGGTTGTAACCGGAAAAACCATCAAGTAATGAGATTCTCTTAGAGAAAACTACCTTTTGAAGTATGTGGTCCATTTTAGGCAAGGGATAGTTCTCTTTCAAGGAGGACCTGTTTAGATTTCTAAAGTCAATGCAAAATATGATCTCTCTGGTTTTCTTCCTAACTGACACAAGGTTGGAAACCCATTTGGAGTATCTGAGGGGAAGTATTATCCCGACATCATACATCTTTTTGATCTCTTATTCAACTAGAGGTAGTAAGACAGGGTTTATTCTCCTTAACTTTTGCTTGAAAGGTTTTTGGTTTTCTTTGAGAGAGATTTTGTGTTGAATAATGCTTATGTCATACGATTTTAAATCTTGATTCCCTCATGCAAACACATCTTTAAACTCCTTAAAAATCTCAATATATTTCTGTTTTATGTGAGGAGGAAGGGTCTTGGAAATTTTGATCATTTTAGGTTCCTTTATGCTTCCTATGTTATAATCCTCTACATCAGCCTCAGTAGATTCTATCTTGATACATCATTAAAATCAAACAGCTCTTCTAAAGGTGCAAGGCCTCTTGGTAATGTGTTATTCTTATAGTGTAAGACTTCAAGGTCTCTTTGGTCTAGGTCCTCACACATTTCAGCTTCGTAAGGATGTGTGATCAGATTTATATCAGCAGAAGAGGGCAACTCTGATTCATGATCTCTATCTTTAATAGGACCATCTTCCTCATGTTCTAAGCTAGGTTTAGTCAATGTAAGTCCATTCCTAGATTGCAGGAAATCATCAATTTGTTCATCACCCTCAAGCACCTACCAATGGTTAATGTTTTCAGGTATTGTAGGATGATGCTTGAATTTGATAGGGTATTTTTCATTTGCAAGTGATATTTGGCAATTGTTGGCAGCAAAGGTGAGCTCATTGGCAAGGCTATTTTGGGCTCCAGGAATGTAAGTGAGCTCATATTTCTCAAAAATTTCCAGGAGGTCTAGGGCTGCATTTCTGTAGTCTCTTAATCTTGGGTTCTTGGCTAAGTATTCACCTTTGATATGTTTAATGACCAGTTGTGAATCTCCCTGGGCTGCTATTTTCTTAGCTCCTAAGTCTTCAAGCAAGTGTAAAACAAGGAGGAGAGCCTCATATTCTGCAATGTTATTAGTACATTGAAATTCCAATCTGTTAGAATGACCCTCATTTGTGTTATGTATCCAGACACCAGCCCCTGAATCGGCCTTTCCACATGAACCATCAAAGCTCATGTTCCAAAGTGTTTCTATTTCATGTTTATCATTGAGTTGTTGATTAGGGCTGCTAAAGTTTTGGTTATCATTTTCCTCATTTGAGGGTGAGTGTGAGTGTGCTGAAGGGCCTAGTTCTTTCTCACTTCCTTTTAATTGTCCACTAATCTCATTCTGATTATACAAGATAAAAGAATCCAAATCTGAATGAATGGAATAAACCGAGGTGTTGTTAGGCCTATCTAGGCTACTCACCATATACTTCATGTGGGATTCTCGGTATAGTCTTCTAGTTTGATTGAAAACAAGGATAGTAATATATGTCATATCCATTTGGAGGCTGCCCTAAAGTTTTCCCCCCCATGATCTAGACAAGAGCATGCCATACTTTGGGGGGATTTTAGCGACCACTATATCCATGACTAGACTTTTGGCGGGTATTTGCACCAAAGTGATACATAGATCCTTGATTAGACCCAAACATTTTACTCTACTCGAATCAAAAGAGTATAAGTCTTTGTATGGTTTGGTTATTTCTAGGCCTAATCTCTCCATGACCACCTTAGGCATGAGGTTGTGCGAGGCACTGGAATATAGCATGGCATTGTGTAATATTTTTTCGTGTATGTTTAGGCTAACATAGAAAGGAGGGACAACTCCTTCTTGGAGTTTTCCCTCAACCTTGGGACCAAAAAACAGTTCCAATTTTTCATCTGCCAAATTTAGCGTATCTGTATAATTCCCTATGTTAAAAACTTTCAAAACTTGGGAGCGGTACATATTCTAAGCTACCAGTTCAGTGAGAGGTATGGTTATTTTTATTTTAGCAATCTCTCCTTCAAAATTGAAAGGTACTTGAGTTTTGGACATATTTACATTACTTTTATCAGCCATAAATTTTTCCACATTTTTAACTTGTTGATTCTGATTCGGGGCTTTGGTCAATAGAGTTTTCTCAGAGCCACTAGCAAAGGTGCTAGGACAGTTTGTATTACCACTTGGTTGGCTAGTTTTGTCTTTGATAGGATCAATTTTCTTAGCCATGGTGTTGTTATTGTATGTTGTTCTTTTAAGAATGTTTTCGGGAGTTTTATTAACAACACTATATACGTTGTTTTTCCTGGATTTATCTTGGTTCTTCTTACTCCTAAGATCATATTTCCTATGGACTTCCATTATGGCATTTTCTAATCCCAATTCGTGGTCTTCAGAATCTTCATAGCTTGTTTCATCTTGGTTTGAGGAGAAAAAACCTTGTTCTTCTTCTGTGAGAAAAACATCACCGTTGCTATTAGAGCCTATTAAGTTTAGATGATTTTCATTTGGTTGTTCAATATCTCTTTCCCCTTCATTAACATAGTTATCCTGGAAGGGTGACCTGATTTGTTGATCATTTTCCCTTTGTCTGATTTGGGGTGGGTCTCTTCTAAAGTTCTGATTCAAGTTTCTATTTTGGGGATTTGGTTCGTTGTCCCTAGGGGGTGTTCTCTCATTTATTCTTATTCTCTCCATCATTATTTCCATGGTTCTAAGTAGGTTGTCAGTCTTGGAATCAGATGAAGAGGTTGAGGGCATGGTTTCATCTTTGTAAGTTAGCCTCTTTTCTGATCTGAGCCTAGCTCTCTTTTCAATTAAGTTGGCCTCTACACTTATAGCTCCATTTTGCATGTCTTCCAAGGTTAGGGGCTCTCTTTCCCTTAGCTGATAGGCCATGTCGGAGTCAAAACCTTTCGGGAATTTAGCTAAGGCTAGGCCTAGTGGAGGTTTCATGTTTGGTGGTAGTGCGTTATAAACACTATTGAACCTGGTGCAATAGTCTTGGACACTTTCCCCTGTGTTTATTTTAAGATTTTTGTATTCTGAGAGGATCTGGAGAGGGTTTTTCTTAATCTCCCATTTTTTTATGAAATTTTGGTAAAGGGAAGGGAGATCATGTATGTTGTTCGGAGTTAGGCTTTTGAACCATTTCTTAGCTTCTCCTCCTAGGCTTTGGGAAAACATCCTGATCTTCATGGTTTCCTCTTCTAATTCCATGTAGTCAAAAGCATAATTCATTCTATCTACATGCTATTTGGTAGTGGTAGATTCTACCCCGATGAAGTGTGGAATTATGGATTGGTAATCATTTGGCAAAGGTACCAATGGCTTTGGTAACACAAGAGGTGCATACCAAGCTGCCATAATGGGAGCTAATGGTGGATTTATAGGCGAAGGATTTGTGATATGATATGGATTGGTTTTCACAGTGGAGGTGCGAATGGGTGTGGCAGAAGTACCTGAACCAACAAACTAATTCTGAGTAGACTTGGGGTGAAAAGAGCCAAAGTGGTGGATAAGTTAGAAATCAGGTGGTGTGGAAGGAGAAGCTTCTATGCTAGGACTCTACTGCAAGTTTATGGGCTCAAGATTGGTTTGGTCAATTCTAATATGTGACTTAGTTCTGAAAAGGTTTCTTGTATGGTGCAAGTCAAACTGGGGATATTGCAAGGCTACGATATGTTTAGTTGCAGAGCTTGCTTTATGAATGGGCCTATTAGTAGCTAAGTTTTCAGTTTCAGATTTTTGCCACAAAATCTTTTCTGGGTCATCAACTATAGTAGGATGGTTTGGGTCCGGATGAGATCTGGTATTGATTCTTCGCGAAGCCAGATTTCAAACTCAAAATTTAGACAGGTTGAAATTTTTTGAACCTTTTGAAAAGTCTATGTCTTTTTGTGCTAATCTCACACAGTGTGTGACTAGGATTCAAGACTTTTCATTTTTGATTTGACACAATCTTATAGGAGTCTAGGGATCTTAGTAAAGTTGGAAGGCCTACTGGAGGCTATTGGAGTCACCAAGTTGATATTTTTAATTTTTTTGAAGATATGTGTCCATGGTCCACCACAAATATTGACAAAATCCCAATCTAGAAATGTTTTGGGGTTTTCTGAGTTCTTATGTGTAGCCCTAAGGTTTGTGAGAATGTCCTATAACTGAGTCATCATTTTGCTAGGATGGTGAAAAAGCTAGATTCTACTCTCTAGCTATGAATTGAGTTCTCTATGATTTGACGAAGGTTTCTGGAGTCCTAAGGGATTCTTAGATTGTCACTGACATTAGAGGTTGCATCATGAATGCCATTATGTTAGTGATGGTGATGAGTTGGCAATGAATCAATGGATACAAAATGTTCCACTTGTGACTTAATCAGAAGTGGCCCACTGTGATCCCCATTATGTTGGTGTGGCGATGAGGTGGTGATAAACCATTAGATACCATCCGTCAAAGGTTTCTGAATCTTTTAAGGAATATCTAAGCATGTAACTTACTTAGAAATTCCCACCGTGATCGCCATTATGTTGGTGTGGCGATGAGGTGGCAATAAACCACTGGATACTATCTGTCAAGGTTTTCTGAATCTTTTAAGGAATATCTAAGCATGTAACTTACTCAGAAATTCCCACCATGATCGCCATTATGTTGGTTTGGCGATGAGGTAGCGATAAACCACCGGATACTATCTGTCAAGGGTTTCTAAATCTTTTAAGGAATATCTAAGCATGTAACTTACTTAGAAATTCCCACCGTGATCACCATTATGTTGGTGTGGCGATGAGGTGGTGATAAACTATCGAATACTATCTGTCAAGAGTTTTTGAATCCTTTAAGGAAAATCTAAGCATGTGAATTACTCAGAAAGTCCCACCGTGATTTCCATTATGTTAGTGTCCCGTGATTTGGCAGATTGGTAAACCAAATGACAGGGTAGCATCAGACCAGTATTTGGAGTCCTAGGACCTAGCCTTCCTGTACTCCGAGAGGGCTCTCTCTATTATGCGAAGGATGTGAAATTTTTCGCTTTGGATGGTTGATTTTAGGCTAGTTGTTAAGTGTAGGTTTGTTGTTTGTTTTGGTTGGGGTAAGATGATTAAGTAGGATAGGTGGAGTGAGAGGTTATCAAACCAATTGGGCTATGGATTCTATGAAGTCATTGATATCTCGATAATGAATCGGGGTACATCATAGGGAAAATATAGTGTAGTTAATGGATCTTTAAATTTTATGTGTGAGGTGAACTGGACATTAAGTTTGGGAACTAAGGTAGGGAAAAGTGCAGTTAAGAATCCTTTGTCAAATACCTATGAACAGAGAGATATTAAATAATGATAATCAAAAGATACTAGTTATGAGATAGGGCACACCATTTACTCAATAACAATACTTTTAAACAAATACATATTCAAGATATGCAATCCAGTGGAGCAAATGAAGTAAGACAACTTATCTAACTTCAATGTTTCTACTTTAAAGATTTTAAAAAATATAAAAGACAAATAGCATCAATAAATGAAGAGGGAATTCCTAAACATCATTCATTAAACTATAAAGAACTTCAAAGCAAACTGATAAGCATATTCAAAGGGAAAGATCGAAACAAGACCTCTTTGATTTAACCTATCAATCAATACATCAAAGGGAGATTTCAAGAAAGAGTTTAGATAGCATTAAACAAGGAGGGCTTACCATGAATCATTTTTATAAACTAGCATATTAATCCAATAATGAAATAGAAAAGCTTAGGTGGGCCTAAGGAGAAACTAAGAATTCCTTAAACTAACCCAACAGAAGAAAACATGAAGACAATAGCAAACAGGAGGACTGAGGTGCCTCTAACAACATTTCTCATCCTATACTCTTCTAAGATATTGCAATATAGAAATGTGGAAATATGAAAAACAAGAAAAAACATGAACAAATGAGAGATACTTCACCATTAACTAAACTCAGGAATCCCGCAACCAAGCCTTCATCATTATCAACTAAGGCAAATCATCCGCAAGCTCCACAACACTAGATTGTTCATCAACTTCTGAAAACCATGTATTGCTCTTAAACACATCAAAGCCTAAATATTTACAATGAATCCTCATCCTTTATATAACAATCAAGGAATAGGAAAGCCTACTAGGGCATCTAGAAGCCTATTGGCCAACAAGAAATATTCTAACTTGTCCTCAAGGCCTTGCAAGGCCCAAGGCACAAAAATATCTAACAAATATATTTTATGGACATATATAGCAACTAAATTAACTTTTAGGCCCTAAAAACATATGAAAAATTGCTAAACGCACATTCTTTCCAGTCACCCACAAGAGCGCAACACATTGTGTAAAAATTGGAAATTAGGGCAGGAGCGCAGCATAAAGAGAGGAAAAAATAGGTCTTTTGCAACAGTGTTTCGGAGGCCTTCCCGATGTCGAAAAAGGCTCTGTGATGGCTCGTTGGAAAGAAATTGAAGTATAATTTCCAGATATACATTCAATTATTCAATATGACCTACACAACCTATCCAAAAAGTGAAATTTATAAGACTACTAGGAGCGCAACACATGCTCTGAAAAGTGGGTAGAGTGGTGAAAAAATGAGTGTTTTTACCCTTTTGGGGGACCAAAATAACTCCAATTGAGCTGAAAATTGGTGAGAATAATCCTATAATTATGGGGAATCCAAAAATTTAAGTCTCTCCTCCTGAAGCTGCCCTGGGAAAAAGTGCAAAACAAGGTGTGATGCACTCCTAGCCTCAAAATTTGCAAAAAACAAAAAGTTGTTCAATTCTTCCCAAAATTGGTGGGTAGGTGCCTCATGGGTCCTGGGAGACCTGTAGAGAAGCTTGGGCCAAAATATCAAGGCTAGCTTGGTATTTTTCCTTTTCTAGTGCTTGGACCTCATTTTGGGCAATTTTCAGTTTTTTCCTTGCAACTTGGTTTCTTCGTGCATAGTGCTTAGCCATTCTCCTCTGCAAGTCTAAGCTTTTGTTGGCCTTGTCCATCTTGGCTTCAAGGTGTATTTAGTGCTTTTAAGCCATGATTCCCTATCATACTCAATTTCCATGGCAAGGATTTCAGAGAGGGGAAATTGTTGTGCTTGGGTTGATTCTTCTTCTTTCTGCTTTGCCAAGGCTTTCCTAAGACCCATGGTCCTAGATATCCTTCTAGTTTGACCCTATTCATCACTAATTTCTTCATAGGCGCCCATGAACTCCTCTAACTTTACTTATGACCTTTGAGCCTCTTTTTGGTACTTGAGTGCTCTTGTTTCATAGATGGCCTGTTGGCCACTCATCTGTTTGCTTTGCATCTGATGGAAGTAAATGAAATCTTTAGCTCTCTCTAATTCAACTTCCAAATCCCTAATTTATGCATTCCTGTCTTGTAGAAGGGAGTTTGAAATTATTGTTTCATTTTCCTCATCACTGTTTATGTGGATGAGTTCAAATTCTCTTTCCTCTTCATGATTGTCCATTTCCTCCTTCATTTGTTTTTTACCTTTGTCAATCATTTGAGTTGAGGAGGATGGCATGGCCCCTTCCCCTTTGGAGGCATCAAACACATGCCTCTCTCCACTTTGATAGGTAATGGGGAAAGTTACAACAAGTTTCATTTGGAAAACTTGATCATTAGTGGCCTTAGGACTACTTTTCTCCTCATGGATGATCACTGTGTGTGCATATTTTTCACCTTGCTCTTGACTGCCCTTTTGATAAGCATTATCACTATCCCTTATGCCATCATCACTATCAAGACCCTTACGACTGTCATCCTCTATTTTTGCAATGATAGAAGTGTCTTTATCACTACTTGGTACATCTTCATCTTCATGACTGTCCTCTTCTTCATCCTTTGACCCACTGTTTTCACTGTCAAACTCAACCTTTCTATCACTGTTTGCACTCTCTGTGGGGTCACTGTCATAGGAAATCTCATTAGTCCCTCTTGTACTTTGATGGTCACTTTATTCCTCACCAGGTGATTTTTACTCACTTCTGTGCCCACTGTCTTCTCCATTTTTCCTATGGTCTTCACCTTCAATCTCAACCTCTATTTTATAACTTGTATCATTTCCATTTTTTCTATGCTCACTATCCTTGTCTTCAAAAATTTTCCCTTCACCATCATGTATACTGCCCTCTTGGATGACTTATTCTTCACTGTTTGGTTCATTAACCTCATTATTTGGTTCATGATCTTCATTGTTTTGCTCACTGAAATCACTTTCAAACTCTGTTTCTTGGCTGCTCTTCCCATCTTGGTCACTGTCTTCTTCGTCTTCTTCACTGCTTTCATATGCCTCCCCTCCACTGTCCTTTGTATTTTCAGTGTCATCTTATTCATTGTTTACTTCTTCTCCTTGACTATCTTTTTTTTTTTACTATCATTAGGCTCATTGTTTTCCTATTTTTTCTAGCTCACTGTTTTTCTCTTGGTAATCTGCCTCTGTCCCTGTATCCTTGGAGTCATATTCTTCATCATTTGACCCACTTTTTTGGTCTTTTTTCTCATCATTGGGCTCACTGCTTTCATCTTTGTTTTCTTCTTCATCAACGCTTTCTTCTTTGTCACTGCATTTATCACTTTCTTTTTCCTCTCCTTCACTACTTTCTTCATTTTCGTCTTCCTCTCCTTCACTGCTTTCTTCATTTTCATCACTGCTTTCTTCTTTTTCATTACTACTTTCTTCTTGGTCATCTTCCTCTCCTTCACTACTTTCTTCATGTTCTGATTTCTTATGGGAAGGTGAATGAGGAAGGTCTATTTGAGGGAATGATTCATGTGAAGAGGATGAACCAAGGTTAGTTGAGGGTGATGGAGGTGTGTGAGGAGAAATTTGAGATGATGATGGCAGACTTTGCAGAAGGATAGGGTGTGGAGTTGTGAAATCATCATGGGCGATGAAAACCTCCCATGGGATGCCTTATTGTTCTAGTTAGTGTGAGACATCACTTTGATGAGGGACTGATGAAAAAGGCTTGACATTTGTTGGGATGGAGGCCTCTTTTGCATGATGGAAGACATTTTCTCAATACGTTTACAAAGGTAGTAGGGCAAACGTAGGAGCTTGGTTTTGGTGAAATGCATGAGGAGCCTTATGTGGTAGGAATAGACTCTGGAGAACCTAACCTCACAGGTGAAGTATTTCATAATGGTATTCATTAGGAGAGAATATATGTCTAATAGATGAGAGAAGGGGAACATGGTTTTGCAACCAGCTTGAAAACTTGGTTTCAAGAATGGGTGATAGTGGATTAGGTCCAGATGCATTTGTTTGAACCACCTTTCTCCTATGAAAGGTATTCTAGTGGCCATAGAAATGGCATTGGTGGTCAGCTCAAACTTCACGCCAGCTAGGTGTACTTGGTGGTTATGAAGGTTTAGGGAAAAGAGCTTGGTCAACTAAGGGTGACTCTGGATCTTTTGTAATTTTTCACATAACTTATAGCATCCTAAGTATTGAAAATACGAAACTATGGTAGGATAGGTCATCAGTTCTTTAGTGCTTATATGTTCAAACCCATTTGGCTTCCCACCCTTCCTCTGCTACCCCTCAGGCCTTTGATTTGTCTCACCACTGTCAACATTCTCTTCTTCAGACATTTTTTTTACCCCTACCTCAAGATCTTTAAAAAGAATTGAAACTCCTTGTGGAAGGATGTGAAAATGGTGAATGAGATGGTGAGGTTCTAATTAGGTCAAGACTCAATAGTGTATAGGCCAAGTGTTTTCTTTAGGATTTCATTTTCTTCTCTAAAATCAACTTTCAATTTTCTTTATAATCCTATCTTTAGAAAAATAGGAACATGTGGGAAAAGCTCAAATACCTCTCAAAATATCTGCACAGCTGAAAAATTGTCTTAAAACACATGGTGGATAGCACAGATGCCTCCTGAACGTGCTGTCTTATAGCTTCTGAACGGACAAGAGTGCAGCATGGGCAGCACCTAAACAGAGTGTCATGAAGCTCCTAAACGTTGGTTGTGTGCCTCCTCAACATCCCTGAACATGTTTGGGTCACCCCTGAATGCTGGTCATGTGCCCCTAGGCGGCCTTGAATGAGATATCGTATACCCTTAGGCAGCCCTGAACGTGTTGTCGTGCAGCTCCTCAATGGACAGGAGAGAAGCACGAGCGGAGTATGCACGTTATCAGTCAGGCAAATGCTGCTTGTTATAGCCGGGTAGAGTCTACACGATGAATCTACTACAGGCGCACAACACCTCTGCACAGGAACGCAGTGCCCTTCGGAGATTTGTATGGGCAGTCTTGTAGAGGAGCGCAACACGATTTCTCAGGAGCACAGTGCCCGGAAAAACTGCCCGAATACTCTGCCAGGATTTTTGAGAAACTTAAAAAAAACCTTACTCCTTTGCAAATAACAAAATGGTAAATGGGAGATGCTTTCTTGAGTTGATTTTGTACCTCTTGAAAAAATTAAAGATGAAACTCACTTCACTAAGGTTTATTTTTGTTTCTCCCTTTTTGTTAATATGCTCTTTTTCCTTTTGTAGGTGGTGTGATAGAGACAATGTTTTTGGTCTTCTCATTTATTTTTGGAGCTGGCACCTTTTCAAAACCCTTGGAAAACTGGTGCTTTTTCTTGGTTTTTTCCATTTTTACATGTTGAACCTATGCATCTCTCTTTTGACAACTTGATGGATATTGAATTTATTCAAGAGTTTTATGTCCTTCATACTGATACCCTTTTCATCTTTTTCAACTTTATAGGGTTTCTTTCAAATGTCCTTTGAAAACCCTTTGTCTCTCTGATGGAGTTTTATGACCCTTTGTTGCAGTGAAAGAATGTTGTGGTTTTACTTCATGGTGTTGATACATCCCTTTATTTGTGATTTTTGTATAGATCTCTCACTGGGTAGTCACCTGTTGTGCTAAATAGTTGCAACTCCACTGATACTCTTTGTAAATTTGGCCTTTGCTTTAGTGAAATGATGTTGTCTTAAAAAAACTTAGAGATTATTTCCTGACATCATCTTCTAACACTACAAGGAAAAGACCCTCTAGCGGATGTTTTTTAGGAACCACAAAGAAAAATACCCCATACATCCATGTCTAGCAGTGGTTACTAGAGGAGGTTGGCATGCGGAGGGTTTTGCAGATGTTTTCCTATCAATGCTCTTATCGTTAAAACTCACCCCAGTGCTCTCAAAAAAAGAAAGCACCGGTGCGGACAAAATCATTGGCACACCGGAAATCGTGCACTCTATACACACCCACCCGGTGCATCATAATATAATAGAGCACTGGTGCCTCACAACTCGTCCGCTTCGGTGCATTATAAAACACAGCACCAACACCGAAGCCACCCGGTGTAATAGAATGAAACCACACTGATGCATCATAAAAAACGCACCAAAACACAAACCGACTGGTGTGTTTGTAGCAAACAGTACCGGTGCACCTATAAACAACGCGCACCAGTATAGGGTTAAATTACAAAAATATTTACAACAAAAAACCCAGAATTTTTAGTTTTCCAGTGCTCCTAAGCTATCAATTACCAGTGCGTACGATAGCATAGAACGCACTAGTGCAAACCTAACATTGGCACACCAGACAACGTGCGCGAATTACACACACCATCGGGGCGTCTAATTACTGTAATGCACCGGGGCATCAATACTCTTTCGTGCTGATGCATCATAAAAAACCTCACCAAAACAGAAACGAGCCAGTGCGTTCTTCTTTAAGAGCACTAGTGCACCAGAAACCACACGCACTATAATAACATTATATATATATATATATATATATATATATATATATATATATATATATATATATATATTTAGAGAGGCTTTCCCGGTGCTTTATGAATTACTACGCACCTAAGTATTTACCATTACACCGCCCCGGCAGACTATCACCCCGCGTTCGAAACTGAAACATCTTAGTGTGCGGTTAGGGAAATGCACCGGTGCATTATAAACAATGCGCCAAAATTGATACCGCCCGGTGTGGTTTTATTTAACTGCACCGGTGCTCTTATAAAACCCCGTGCACCAAAACAGGGTTAATTAAAAAAAAATACAACCAAAAAATTTCATTATTCACTTTCCTCAGTGCTCCAGAGGTCTGAAGCCTTGGTGCTATTTCCTTATTTCTAATCCACCCTGACATCAGTGCTCTCATTGCACCCATTGCACACACTACTGTTCTGCATTGGCCACCAATCTCTAACTTTCATTTTGAAAAACAGTGGGCAAATTTTAATTTCCAAATTTTACAGCCAATATGCCTCCTCGACAGTGAAATGTACAAGTATTTTTCTAGTTTTTCTATAATTAAGCCTTTTAGCGGATTATAAATTGAAATAAACTTAAAAATAACCATCAAAAAAGAAAAAAAAATTGTCGCACGGTGCGCTCGAGATGTTCGGCTCGCACCGGATAGCGGTGCTACCTGTAAAATTTACAAGCAACACCGCTAGTAGTGCTAATGGTAACCGCACCGTTTCTGGGGTGGTGCCAGAAGGTGCCCTGAATAATTTTAAACCAAAAATAAAAAATAAAAAAGGTGATGCGCTCATTTATCCAGGCGCGCCGTTGACCCCGGCAATCACAGTGTGGTGCGTTGACTTCATTTTCCACCCCAGTTTATGTCAGCGCACCGCATTTTTCATTCCGAGAGGGTCAACGGTGCAGCCGGGTAAAAGACCGCACCGTCAACTATGTCATTATCATGAAGTCGGTGCGCTAACACGACTATACACGTCAGAGCATATATTTCATTTAGCACACCACTATTATAAATTATATATAGTCCACGGTGTTTGAAAAATAGACATCTGCACTGAACCCGGTGCGGTCTGTTTCATTAGGGGCCCCGGGGACAATGTGCTAAAATATTAGGACGCACCGGCACCAATGCATGATTGTTTTTATGGAGCACCGACTTGTATGTTTTTTTTTTCAAAAAAAATGATATATGTATATTTATAAATACATTTATGTTTTAATAAAAAAAAAATATTTAATATGGCAATGATTTAGAGAGAACAGGAGCAACAGTAGCAACAACAAGCAGAACAATATGACATGATTCACCAATGGGAGGTGAGAGAGAGGGAGAGAGATGGATTTCATCGCCCTATTACTGCAGATACCCGGGAGATCCTTATGTAGGTAGGCCTCCTCAAGTTCTATGAGGAGGCTATTTCCGGCCTAAAGGCCCATAGTGTGCTTTTGAGACATCTTATCGGCAAGTGGAATGCCCATTGATAGGCTTTTTAGGTTGGTCCTGACTAATGGTACACACCCACTGAGGAGGACATTTATTTTATTACAGGACTATCGAGGAGAGGGGTGGATTTTCCCTCATTCCCAAATGTGCCAGCTGATTGTGTAGCAGGAAGTTAGTTATTTTACTCCCAGAGATACATTGGAGCACATGTACTATCTCCTTCAGAGTTTCAGGTACCTGGAGGTCAATTACGTATAGGTGCTTTTGGTACACAGGACGTGCAATGCCTCTCTATTATCTCTTCGATCATTTCGCACAACACCAGTGATGGGAAACGCATTAGTTGCTCGCTTTTATATTATGTTGACTCTTTAGTACAATAGCCATGACTTGTCAGGTGGTCTGCCATTTTTTTGCGACAGTTTTGTATGGCCTTAGATAGATGTCGTGCTCATGCACAAGGGAGGGTCAACTTCCCTTTTTCTTCAGAGCTGTTTTGTTTATTTTTTTAGAGGTTTACAGAGATGAGACCTATTTTTGTTCGACAGCCTCGTAGACCGATTTTTGAGGCCCGGATGCACATGTGGGGGCAGAGGATGCCCAAGAGGGGAGACACTCTGTGTCCACTAAAGATATCACATGATTCGCCGGACTTACTGGCCAGTGTTGGCGGGCTGCATCCCTTCATCATGGTCCCATGTCCTTATGCTGGACTAGATTAGCGAGGGTGTCCTAATATTCTCTTCACTCCTGATGAGCCGCCAGATGATAGAGGTAATATTACTGTTTTATTTATATTTATTATAACATGTTATTTAATTTTTTTTTATTAAATTGTGTAATGAAATTGTCTAATTATTGTTGTGTACTTGTATATATTTTGCAGACATTAGCTCTTTAGATGGCGATGAGATGTCGGATCCACCACATGATCCAGGTGTTGATCCTGATGATTATGATCAGGAGATGGCTGATGCATCAGAGGATGAGGCCAGTGGCATAGTAGAGAGACGTGCTGATCCTGCGCCTCATGGTGCACTGGTATCGCCTTTTGCTAGGCGTGGTCGACCTAAGGCTAGATACCGGATGGAGTTGGGCAACCAAATCTATGGATTGATTTCAGGTGCGGGCATCAGGCCCGCTCATTACAGAGAGATACAGGGTGATGATAGACTGTTACGGATCTATTGAGGAATGTCGCATGACATGTACGACCTGATGCACCATGTCGTAGGAGCTACGATAGCTATTACACGATTGAGGAGGATTTTCCGTAGCTATAGGCATATTCGAGCTGTGGCACATGATGGATAGTCCGCCAACAGCAACTCAGATGCATCTCGTGATCGTTCACCTCGCGGTGCACCTCATGATTAGCATGAGGCTACACTAGCAGCCTCTGACACTAGTCATCATGGAGATGAGGCTGGACCATCTTCCACGTCCAGTCAACAGCCTGCAGCATCCATCATGAGTACTAGTCATGATCATCATGAGCAGGCTGGACCATCGACCATCGAGGTTGCAATACTATTGATTGAGCAGACCTCTACTACTACTGCGCCTCATGTTGATCATGTTGTACTACCACCAGCATCCATCAGTACTAGTGATCATCATGATCATGAGCAGGCTAGTCGACCATCGACTGTCGAGGCTGCACCCAGCTTTACTGAGCAGGCCGCATCCACTTGTACTAGTGTTATTAATGTTGTTGTACTACCACCAATGCCTGATCCATGACATTTATATTTTAGTTGTATATTTTTAACACACGTTTATATATATATATATATATATATATATATATATATATATATATATATATATATATATATATATATATATATATATATATATATATGGTCCATGTATTTTATGTTCATGTTGCAGTTGTACTTAATTTTCATGTTGATGATCATCATGATGTGATGCATATTGTTAGTCATGTTATATATGTTCATTTACTGTTTAGCTTGCAGATAGATGTGTATACATGATAGGCGCATGAGTTATTTGACATTATATTGAGATGTATATTTGATGTTTGTGTTGTGATGATGTTAATATATAATGTTAATTTGATGTTAATTGAATTTGCTTATTGGTCGGATATGATGTTTGTATGATGGTTATCATGATCATGATGATGTTTATTAATTAATTTAATATTATTAAATGAACATGATATTTATTAAATATTATGTCGTGAATGTAATTGTAATTTAAATTTTAATTCTATGTAAAATTGTAAAATTGCATTTGTAATTGTACTAATTGTAATTTTAAGTGTAATTGTATGTAAAATATTTATTAATGTAAAATTTTAAATGTAATTGTAATATTTAATTAATTCTGAAATGACTGTAATTGTATATATGAAAATTTGTAAAATTGTAATTGTAATTATAATCGTATGTAAATTTCAGAAATTGTAATTGTATTTGTAATTGTAATTTTAATTGAATTGTATGTAAAATATCTGTAAAATTGTAATTGTAATTGTAAATGTAATTATATTTGTAACTATAATTTTAATTGAATTTTCCGTAAAATATTTGTAAAATTTTAATTGTAATTGTAAATGTAATTATATGTAAAATTGTAAATGCAATTTTTAATTCTAATTCTAATTGTAATTTTAATTAATGTAATTGTATGTAAAATTGTAATTGTAATTTTAATTAATGTAATTGTATGTAAAATATTAATTTTTAAAATTCTAATTCTATTAATGTGAAAATTTTAATTGTATTAATGTGAAATGATTTTGTTAAAATATTTAGATTTGTAAATTTGCAAATAATTGTAAAATAACAAATCTAGAATAATATGAATTTTTGTAACATAAAGTTTAGAAAATAATGAAAATAAATTCATGTACTTTATAATTATCATTATTTTTTTATGATCTTACATTAAAAAAAAAAAAAAACTTTAAAAAGTCGGGTGCACTTATCATCCTAACAGGCCCTGGTGCGTCGTATTAATACAATGCACTGGTGCATCACATTTCCGTGCACCGGAAACGAATAAACGCAAATAAAAAAAATGCAACTCTATTTTTTTTTAAGTTAAAAAAATGCAGCAATTTGAAAAATGGGTGGCAAAATATTTTCAAAAATCTAATTTGATAAAATAATTCTTTAAATATTAAACACTTTTCATTATTTCACTATTTTTGCTAAAAGTTTTCAGTCAGATTTTTACAGGAGACAGACCTGGAGCAAGAGAGCACGAGGGCACTGTGGATGGCGAAATATGTTTGAACAGAAGTATTCAAACAATCAGAAACCAAAACTCTAGTGATTCAAGCCCTTTATCATAGAATTTCAAACCATTTCGTGATTAAATTTAATTCTTTTTCTTACTTTTTTTTGCAGTTTTTTATTTTTTCCTACAGTTTTATCCATTTTTACCCTGAACCTTTCATTTTTTTTTTTTTACCCTTTCTTTTCCCTGTTTCTATGATTTCAGAATTAGGGTTTTTTTATTTTAGATTGATGTCCAACCCACGGGACGACTTGCATAGTCGGATCCCAATCCATTCAGCCATTGCGTGAATTTTTGAAAAAATGGATTTTTCTTTATCGGTGTGCCCTACGTACGCCACCGTACCGGTGCTCTGTATTATTACAACGCACCACACAAGTTCTATGTCGTAAAAAATTGAAAACATTTTTTAAAATCCGTGCGCCAAATCTGAAATAGGGCACCAGTGCTCTTTTTAACTAGGAAAGCACCGTACAGTGTATTACACCGTTTTTTTCAGTGTGTTTATAATACCCCACATACCGTTAGGTCTATTACACTGTTTTTGTGATGCGTTTATAATATTGAATGCACCGTATGGTGTATTATACTATTTTGTGGTGCGTTGCTAATATATCCATGCACCAGCGGCAGTGCGGATTTCAGGAAAGGCGCACCGGTGTCTCAAGATTTATTTTCTACCTGAAAATTTGAAAATTTATTTATAAATAAATTAATGAATGATATGCTATAGGTTTCAGATTTATAAAGAAATGACTGACAAGATATCAAGTAACAAAAATACTGTTAACACATCAAGAAAAGAAATAAAGGTAATTTTTTTGTAAATTCTTTATAAAAAATATTATTTTTGAACTATATGTAACTTTAACTAATATGTATTATTTACTGTGTATCATGCAGAGCCACAAAATGACGAAGCTCGATATGATTATTTCTGATCTATGACCAGAAGAGCGTAAAAATTTAATGGAAAAATTGCAAAAAGATGAATAAGGTGAATGAAACAATACTATTGATCCAATATGAGTTTATTTTTCTAATTATAATTAATAATATACTTAAAATTATTAGATAACATGTGTCAAACGGTCTACTAATTCACATCCGTTTAATGTTCTACAGGAACCAACAACTCAGAAAAGGAATGTTGTTCTAAGAAAAGAAAAAAATAGAACATGCAAATGAAAATGAATTGCTCCTTGGCTCATCTGGAGTGGTGCTAGAAGTTAACGAAAGGGGGGAAAACTTTTACAAAAGTTTGAGGGATCTAGTGGAATGAATAAAACAAAGTGCTTCAAATGTAATATGTAATCATTGAATTTTTCGATCATTAGATACAATAAATAAACAATTTAGCATTAAATATTAATTTTCAAGAATTTTCTTGCAGAAAAGAAAAGAAAATGAAACCCATTCAGCACATAAAACAAGACAACAAGGAAGAAAATGGTTGATCTCTAAGTTTTTGAGTAATTGTTACATCCTTATAACAACTTAACTAGATTTCATTTTTGTATTTTTTAAGTTGTTTTACAAAAATCATCATTGAATGTCTTCAAACAAGTGCTAAAATACAAAGAAGAACCATCAGATGAATTGATTGAAATTGGGTTAAATATGGGTTGTGAGTATATGTTGGCATATCAGAATTTAATTGTGGAATTTGTAAGCATCTATCGATCTTGTTTTAATTAGCTTTGTCTATAATTAATAGAACAAAAACATATTTTATATTAAATATATGATTTGTTATGGGGTATAAAACTTGCAGGAAACAAAGTATGGAACTGTGCCAACTGATGAAATTTTGAAAGATGGCATGGTACATGGTTTTGAAAGAATGTTTATAGTTTATGAGTCAATTGTTGCTATGGTACGTCATTTTTATTTTCGATTTACATTGATGTATATTATTTAATATTGGAATTTTCATTATTCTCACTAATTTATATACACTCATTTCAATTTATTTTTATGTTTGTAGATGGAAAGTGAAGAAGAAGGAAACAATCAATGCTGTGAACACAACATTCCTGAAAATAACCCAAGTCATGGAAGTAGCTTTAGCAGTGACAACAGTTCAAGAGAAGAATGAGGATCACTATGTAATTTGGATATCAAAGCAAGGCATTTTATTTTTTGAAATATGTCTGTGAAATCATACATTTTGTTTAATGTAATGGACATAGTGTCCGAATTGAAAAACAAAGGGATACGAATAATTGTCCCATTTTGTATGATAAATATTGTCTTATTCATCTATATATATATAATCATAAAATATATTTTAATTTATTCTATTGCATTCTCCATTGTCGTTCTCAAATGCACTAATACAAATTTAATTCATATGAATATTGTTATAAGATTATATATATGTGTCGACTTTTGATGAATAATGAATTTTTAAAAACCACAATAATTCTGATATGATATAACAAATTAATCCAAACAACACATTCAAATGAATTAATAAAAATGTAATTAATATGAATATTGTTATAAGATGTGTCGACTTTTGATGAATAATGAATTTAAAACAATCACAATAATTGGACTGTCAGAGGTGGATGTTTCTAAAAAAAACAAAATGAAAACTGGTGCGTTTATGTGTCTATATGCACCAGTGCGTTTATGATTCTATGGGCACCACACTAATACCGATTCTAGTTATAAATATCGGTGCGTTTGTGTGATACTGCACATAGGGGTGCTTATGTATCTATAAGCACCGATGCATTTGTAGACGCCATGTGCACCGCATGAATATTGATACAAATTATAAATCTCGGTTCCTTTCTATGATACAGAGCACCGGTGCCTCATAAAGATACACGCACCGGTGCACTTATACGACCTATGGGCACCGCTCAAATCCCAAGACCAATTAGAACGGCCCCATGCGTTGTATCACCAACTCTAGGCCCAGTGTTGTTGTTTTCCTTAACGGCCCGGTGCATTCTCCTTCGACCGCCCTAGTGCGATGTCTACCGATACGCACCGGTGCGTTAAAACCTGATAAGAGCACCGATGAAAAAACTCCTGTAATAACATCCGGCCGCCCTTTTTTTTTTAGTTGTATTGAATTTCCGTTAAAAGCTCCGCCAAAACCTCCTTTACCAGAAATAGATGTGATAGCGTATGTTTTTTTAACAATTTTGGTCAATTTTATAACACTAAAAACCTCCTTTATAACCTCCGCTAGAGGGTCTTTTCCTTGTAGTGTAATCTCTTTCTGTAGTCACCCAAGGAGGCTTTTCATTCTGACTTCTTGTTTATTGAATCTTTGGTTGGTGCACAGTTGTGCTCATGTGTCACTATCTTCAAGACCTTATGCATGGGTTCTTTGATGTGCAACACTTTTACAAACAATTTGTCATGAGACCATGATCCTTTTTGTGAAATTTTAGGCCTGTTGTATCTCTTCTATTGTGTAATGTCATTTGTGAGTTTAGGCCTCTTACTTTGAATCTATTCTGCTATTAACCATTATAAAGAATTCATGCAAAAATGCTTGAACATGCGCAAACTGTCTTTATGCATACTTAATGCTTGATAAAGGAGATACCTTTGGAGGCCTTTGATGTCTTTGGACAATGATAAGTTCACACTTGTTTTCACTTGACTTCACATTTGAATACATGTAGAAATAGTAAATTTAGAACCATGACAATGCATAACCTAGGAGACCCTATATGAATTATTAGGATGTCCTTTGGAATAGGTCTTTGACTGAAAAGCTTGAATTAGGTTTTGGATGTGAAGAGAGGGTTTTGACACACTTTTATGCACTGCCATCCTAAACAAATAAAAAAATTTGATTTATCTAAATATCTTAGAAAGGGAGTTTACAATCACCATTGCTTGAGGCACTTGGTGAGTGGAAGAAAAAGATTGGGTTACTTGGCGAACCAAGGTGGGAAAATAGAGGGCTTAGGCAAACAGATACAGAGTGTTATAGGTAGAGGTGGCAAGCATAGTGAGATTTAGGGACATCAGTATATGATTTGGTCTTCTCGGAGTGATAGGATGGCCATGCCTTGACAGAGTAGCAAGATAGTGAAAATTGTATCCCAAGGATAATCAAAGGCAGTGAGATTTCTAGAACTCACAATACTTCTATGAGTTTTGTTTCTAGAAATCTTGGACAAGCATTTAGTCATCTAAACTGGTAAAAATTGCTGATGACTAATATAAAAGATGTTTCCCCCTTGAAGAGGCTAATTTTGAGGTCATTGATCCATCTCTTTTGTGATCTAGGTGACCTTACCTTGTGGGAAGACACTTCAAGGTAAAAAAAATCATGATAGTCTTAAATAATTTTTGGAACAAAGATTATCTTCAGAAGAAAAACAAAAATGTGTAGCAAAGATGTTGGGTTATGACTTTGAAATTATCTACAAAAAAGGGAATAAAAATATTGTTGTAGATGCACTCTCAAGAAAGGATGAGGATGTAGAAGCATTTTTTGTGAAATTTCTATTATCCAACCTAATTGGATAACCGAATCAAGGGATGAATGGAAGAATAATGAAGAGGCATGGACACTCATTCGAAATTTGCAGTAAGACCCCAGTACATATGATAAATTTAGTTGAAAAAATGATTCATTATGGTAAAAAGAACACTTATAACTTTGTAATAATTCCCAACTCAAACAAAATATTATTTTAGAATTTCACACCTCTCCCTTAGGATAGAAATTGGGATTTTTAAAATCTTATCACAGGATCAAGAAGGAATTTTTTGGGAGGGCCTTAAATATGATATTCAGAATTTTTTGGCAGAACATTTGGTTTTCCAACACATAAAGTAGAGACAATTAAGACCCCAAGTCGGTTACAACCTTTATCCATTCCAAGTTAGCGTTGGGAGGAGGTATTAATGGATTTTCCTAGAGTCCCCTCTTTCCTCAATGAAAAGTTGTATTTTACACAGATATTAGAGTCAGATACTGGTACCTTTAAAAAGTCTATACATTCATTAGAATTTATGGTTCTGAAGGCCAACAATACCAACTTTCGACATTCTTGACTCCTCACATTTTCACATTGGAGTAAATCTAATAGATATTCACGAGTGACATTGTACACTTTGCCTCAAAGAAAGTGGCATTCACATTTCACATTCCTTATAAGGTGAGACCATTTTGTGTGAATTCAAGGAATGTTTTGGAGCTTGTAGAGAAGGTATTAGAGGGCTTAAACTTTCCCTTTAGGGGAATTTTGAGGTCTAAGATGGGCCTCCTAAGGATATTATAAAATAATAGTGAAAATAATAAAATAAGATTTGATGACATCAACAAATTTTAGAGGGGAAAAAAAAAACTAATTTTTCAACTCATATTTTCAACTTATCTCCCAAATTTTTTACACAAATTTCGAGTGGGAGTAGTCGTTGGATGCGAAATTTAATTCCTCATCCAAGGAGTACCCATGTTGCATACTTTCAATGGATCCTGCTACACGAAAAATGAGAAATACATTAAAAATGTGATTTCAATCACGTTTTTTCATGTATTTCTCATTTTTCATGTACCAGGGTCCATCGAAAGTATGCAACATGGGTACTCCTTGGATGAGGAATTAAATTTTGTATCCATTGAGTACCTCCGCTTGAAATTTGAGTAAAATTTTTTGGAGATAATATTAAAATATGAGTTGAAAAAGTAGTTTTTTTTCAATTATTTTTTAATATTTTTACCCTTTTAATTAAAAAATTGTGAATCATTCCCCATGGTTGATATTATCATCTTGAATCCTACTGGTTCTTATAAAGTTTATTTTGGTTGTACATTTTCCTTAGGAGGCCCATTTTAGACCTCAAAATTCCCCTAATGCAAAATTTAGAGCGTGGAGGTATGATACATATAATATCATCTATGAAATGAGAAATAATGAGTGAGAGAAGCACAATCATGATCCAAAACTCAGTGTAAAATATTGTATGGACCGGTCTACCTTGGAAGAATTCAAATATATCTTGCATCCAGCTGAGTCAGACTTCTCCCACCTCTCTGACAAGAAACAAAGCATTTCAGAACTAATGGAGTTATTGATGGAGGAGATTCCAATGTTAAGAGAGTTAGAACAAGTGAAGCATAAGGAGAATAAGATGATGAAGATGATGAGGAGACATAGTCACATGTTCTAATATTATACAATAGTTAATTGGATACACCATTAAAACAAACATTTACTATAGAGACCATTCCTTCTTCCATGTCAGTATCAGAGGAAAAAGAGTCAAGAGAGGTGTCCAAGCTTGGAAATGATTCACTTATAGAATGATTCATGGAAATAGAAATGAAAGCCTCTAAATAGAAGAGGAAAGATACTATAATTATAGAGATTCAACCACTTCCTCCAATGCAAATCAAGAGCACATTATATTATGAAAGGGGAATTTTCCAAATGGTTGTGTTACAATTTAAGGTGGAGACAATAATGTTCATGTTATATTACCAAGTCCACCAAACATCCTTACATGTAGATGATATTCCATATACTGATCTCATGGGCTTGAAATCGCAAGTAACTCACATGGTGCATAGACAGATGAATCAGAAAAATGCCATAGTAAAAAAGATATAGGATTTATATAACAAATCCAACAGTCAATTGAAATTTGATAAAATGGTAGTTAGGACCATAAATATGAATATTTAAATCCTATAAAATAAAATCACACAATTGGACACACATTCCCTAGGTATTTTAAGAAATATAAGAAGTTATTGGAGGAAAAGTAAATGGAAATTACCTCATTGAAGAAAGAACTCTAGATTTTGGATATAGACCCCATAAAATAGTGGAGCTAGCAGCAGTATAGAAATAGATCCAAGAGATAAGGGTTGAGTTTCATGATACACTCATAAAGAACAAAGAGTAGAAGTACTAGATTATGCTACTAGAGATGCAGCTCCAAGGGATGATATAGAAGTTAGTTGAGACTTTTTAGTCTCAATAGACTCCAGAATTACTGATATAGCAGGCGGAATCCTTTTCAATGTCAAAAGATGCAAGTAAGCTACAAACATTTATCTCCATTTGGGAGCAGGAATTGAAGGAAAAGGAGGAAGAACTCAAAAACACTATGATACAAATGTACCAAGCATGAGAATATGGTCAGAAATTTGATGTTCAATTAGATTTCTTTAGGAGAAATCACCCTAGTAGATCAACTTTCAAATCTGCTAAAAGGAACATTTGGGATAAAATCATGAATTTAGTAGAAAAACATTGTTCAACTGGATTTGGTCTAGGACAAGATAGAAATTTTCAGGGTGGCTCGCAAGGAAATGAATACACTCAAAGGAATTATTGGATAAACCCCTGCTAAGGCTAGAGTGATTATAAATGTTCTTAACCATATTTCCAAGTAAGAGGTTTCAAAGACATACCTCAACAAATCTCATTCGGTACCCATATATAACCAATTGAAAAGGAAGCAAAAGTTGATGGTATTGGTATAAAAGAGAGGAGCACAAGTAATGACCAATGAAGTAAAATATTTTAAAGGTAGATGTGAAGTATTATATAAGAGATATTTCTAACTTTTCTTTGAGAATAATGGATATTTATATTCAAAAGAATGTCTTCTGAAAATCTGTAATAACATTAAATAAGATCAGAGAGAATTTGTGGACGAATATCTCCCATCACAAGGGAAGGATATCATGAATTAAAATTAATAACATTTTGAACTTTTTTTCACGTTGAAAACCATATTTAAGGAATAATAGAAGGTAGACAATGAACCAATCACAACTATGGAAGGGGAAATTTTTGACACTCAATTATGTGATGTTCCCATGGGAAAGGAATGGAATGACGTGCTAGGGATTTAAAATTTCGCCATCCAAAGTAAATTTGCACTAGTATCACAAAGGGCATCAACATACGTAGGCTATAGCTCAACGTCTCCACCATAATAGTCGGCATAACCTTAACAATCGACACTAGCATTAGCACGAACGACACCGTTAGATGCCCAGCTATACTATCACCCAGGTCAGGTAGAACCAAAAAAAGAAAGAAGAGACCCAATGTACAACCAAGAAAGAGTCAGAAAAGCCACTATAACCAAATCTAAAGGGACCCACCCTACAGCTAGAAAATATTTCAAGAAACTTCTAGAAGAATTTTGTTACAAAACAACTAACATTTTTGTAAATATTCTTTTTTTTTTTCTAAATACATCACTAGTGTTTTAGGGTAGGGTCTTAGACCTTGACTGCCTATATATACACCTAGTTTTGTATTTTCAAGGGAGGAAATCTTGAGGTGTAGAGGAAGCTCTGTCAATTTCTTTCCAAAATATGTTGGGAGTTTTCAATCTGTTAAGGAAGGAATTCTAAAGTGATTCTTGGGCCTTCTATTCATCCCTTACATGTGATTCTATGAAACCACCTTATATTTTAAGGTTTTGCATAATATCAATACAGTTCCAAGGACTTTCATGGAAAATTGAGTTTTGAACCTGATTTGTTATGAGATTGAAAAGGGATTTGTTAAATTGAAGTTAATTTTGTAATAAGTATAATTGTTTGACTCAATTTTTCAATATTTATCAAATTTTTTGAAGAGTATATTGGCATCCTTGATGTGGTTTACAAGGGTTTTAATGAAATGGAAAAAAATAAAAATATTGTATTTTCTTGTGGCGGAATTCGTAACTACTCAACTACACATTTGATTTTAGAAAATTTAAAAGAATTATTAATTGCTCCTTTGAATTTCTTAATTTTTGTTCTCCTTTTTTCGCCTTCTCCAAAATTTTTAGGCTCTTTATGTCAAACCCAAATCTCATGAATGCTACAACTAAAACTAGTGGAAATTATTCCTAGCTGAATTATTTTAATGGTTGATGGTTTTCTCCTTTACCCATATTGTCAAAAGAAAATTGAAATTAAGATAGAAAGAGAAATTTATTTTTAATGAGATTTATCTTTTGCAATTTTTACTTTCTTATATGGAACCTATAATGAATGTTGAATGCATGTGATGTACCTAATTTCAATTACCCAATAAATATAAGTTAGATCATGGGTAATTTCACTACATTTAACACAAAAACAAATCTACACAAACTGAGTTATAGAGGTTAATTCAAATGGATGAATGAATTTTTCCACGTTCCTTTACTTTCTTGTGAGAACTTTATGTGAAAAATAAAGCACATGGTCCTTAAACCTAGATTTGACACATAAACACCAACAAGATTTAAGGCGGAATTATTTTTTCATTTCGTAAAGGCACATTCACAAAATTTATCAGCAATATATGATCTTATTTGCTAAAACTCCTGTCATATTAATTTTTTGTTGAAATTCAAAATCAAGAAGGAATGAATTAGAATACTATACCTAAAGAATGGTGAATGGATTTAACAAGGTTGGAAATAGTGATATATCAGTTCATATACAAAAATTCAACGGAAAACCACAATCATAAAAACAAACTAAATTCACACTTAGATGTTCCCAAGATCTTCAACATAGCACACCATTATGTTATTATGGGCCCCAATAGACCCATTTATGGTGACCTAGACTTACAAATGATTTTAATGGCAATCTAGGCTTATATGAAAAAGTTATGCCACTAGAAAATTTACCCATCATGTTGACCACTATGGTGGTAGAGGATGCCATGTTAGCCCCCATTACTAACACATATGTTGGTAGCCACATATTTTCCTTATAAATATTCTAGAAGGACCAAAATTGAAACTCTAATTAAGTTTGAAGGAAGTGAATATATTACCCTTACCCTTATCAGGACACTAGAATGAGTGGGGGTTATAATCCATATAATTGTATTTGTTTCATAGTTGAGCAATGCATCTAGGATTAGGATGTTACAAAGTAGAACATATGGAGATAAGATTCTATACTAGCCTTATAGGCCATATGTCTTAGTTAAATCCATAATGAATACCTCTTTCTTTGTAGTTGCATATTTATAAACTATAGAAAAGAAAGCGAAGTCGCCTCACCTTCTAGCTAGTTTTTCTCTCACATTGGCTTCTTAGGTTTTATCTCATGTTTATATTTGGATTTTCTGTGAGTACTTTTCGATTTTCTGTTTTTGGAATTTAATCTATTTCACACATTTTAACATAGAACTAGTACTTAAAGAATCTAAGATATAAAGAAATTAACCTTCTTGGTAAAAGAATTGCTATTTTGTTAGATTTATTGTAATGAAATATTCCAATAGAATATCCACCAAATTTTATCGAACAATAAGCTTCTTGTGCACAATTTTAAAATCAGTGCATTTCCAATGGTGCATTATATATTGTAATCAAACCATAAAATATGTTGCTACTAACTTTAAGACAACACATAATAGAATGGCGTTATTCTAAAAAATTTGAAGCACCATGAGAGTGCATCCATACATTCCATAATAAGAACAAGAAACATGATTTTTTTTTATCTATAACTACTATAAATATTATAGTGTATTTGAAACATACTAGTGCATTATAATATGGTGCACATTAAAAGCACTATCATGGTGCATCCTTACATATATTAATGCATCAAGGAGTGTGGGAAATCTTGATGAAAGCACAATAAAGTTTTTTCATGTGCATAATATGTATAGGTGTGCCATATAATGTTAATTCTTTTACATATGGACATGCCCCAAAACATTGCAATAATTTTTAACAAATTTAATTATTAAATTTTTCATTGTACTCAATATGTCTAGGCACACTATCAATGGTGGAGATGTAAAATCATTGTGATGTTTCTTTGGCATAATCACATAAATATCATGACATTACATTCTATATTTCATTGTATAATGTAACATATTATTTAATTTAATTTCTAATTTGTTAGAGAGATAAATACTTTGCATATTTAATTGGCAACTTAAGTTTTTTATTGAACTTGTGAGTTATTATGAATTTTATATGCATGTTAAATTTCATATCTTCACTGATTTCTAACCTGTATAATTCTATGAAAATCACACCACACTTTGTACTAGAAAGTAAATTGTGAAAAACTAAATCACACCACAAATAGATAAGAAAAAAAACTACTCCAAAATAAATCATGCTAAAATAAATTGCATGAAAGTAAAGTGTAAGAATTAACCATAATAAGAAATATAAAAATGAACTATGATTTATATATACATTATTGAAATAAATATTTAAGGGAGATAAACCACAATTCATAATTACATAAATAAATAAAACTATACAAATAAATGACATCACACAAGAAGAAATAAAAACTACTTACATTGTAATATTGGGCTCTATCCTCCACATAACATAATCTTCATATTAAGCTACATCATTATTAATTTCAACACTTTATACTTTCACAACATATACAAAATAAATTAGAATGAAATTAATATTTAAATTAAATAAAACCCTTATAATCTACAACGATTTTCTTCCTCCCTTTGATGGTCTTCCTCTCTTCTCATTGAGCATCTCTTAACCCTTAGAAAAATTTGACACTTTTTTATATAATATTTTTCCTTAAAAAGGAAATAAAAATGGTTTGAATACAGATCCACTTGAGAATCAATGAATCTCAAGTGGTTACAACTATTTTACAACAATATAATATATATAAAATGATTTTAAATATACATGGTATTCCTAATGAATTTTGGAATATATTTTAGATTGTAAAATTCATAATAAGGTATGTGGGTTATGATAACTTGTCCAAAATATGCTCAAAATAATTATTAATGTTTTGGATATCCCTAAATCTATACCATATATGGAACATTTCTAATTTTGTAAAAAAATGTATATGTAAATGTGGGAACATAAAAATATTCCTTGCAAAGATTAAAATTATAAAATATATGTTTATTTTCTTCCCCTATTGGTTGGATGATTCATGGTGGTGAATTTATTGAATTATAACATGCTAAGTCCACAACACATGGATCTACAATTTTTTAGCACCAATAATTTAAATATTATGTAACTTGTCGCGCAAGATCTTGAATTAATATCATATAAAAATGTGTCCAAAAATAAGCCATTATTCATAGTTAGATACAACATATGTGTTTCTCCTAATGTTAAGTAGATCTTACCCACCCCCACCCACAGGGAGTTCACCTAGAAAGCCTGTGAAAATTTAAAGTGTTATGAGCTTGAGGTCTCATGTCCAAATCCCCAGTTAATTACCCATGAGCCTTGTGATGGGGGTTCCTTATTCCACCTAGGGGTATAGTGGCAATGACAAGAATCGACCTTGTATCATACAAGACCTTCCTAATTTTTTATTCCCCTAGTAATAAAATGTTAACCATATTTTGAAATAATATACTAATGAAATGCAATGGAAAACAACTTATGCTAATATTATAGTTTTAAGCATGAAGAAGGGTAGATATGGGGTCATGGGTAAGTAAAAAGACATGTAAGTGAAGGTGAAAAGATGAGAATTTTGAGGTCGTTCATAATATAAATGAAATACAAAGCATTATAATACATCTCTTCGATGTGATAATGACCTGAGAAAGAATTATTGATAAATAATCTTGGAAAAGAACCCATCTATAATAAAAGACAAACATATGGGAAACACCACACACACACACACACACACATATATATATATATAAGGAAACAAGTTAAAGCCCAAATTTCAATCTTAATCCATAAAGATGAAAAATAACATATATAAAGATTCACTTACCAAGTCACTTTTTTATGAAAGATGAATGGTTGTGGCATACAGGGAAAATGAAAAATTTGGTATTGATTGGAAAACTCCAAAATAAACAACCATGGAAACTAGACATAAGGTGAGTACAGGGAATATTGAGCACCACTACTCGAATGGGTGTGAAGCACTAACTAGATATGGAAAATGTTTTTTCAATTTGTTCCCTTTTTCTTATTCTATCCCAACATGGGGCATTAGCTTATATCGTGATGCATCGATGTCATTAATAAAATATAAATGTCATTATTGTTCTAATATATTTTTTAAAAATGGATATGTTTTACAACAAAATATTCTAACATCTAGTATTGCATTGTATGATAAACATGTTAATCTGTGTGATTGTAAGTGTATGGAATAATAATAAGAATTATTTCATTATTGTTTTTAATAAAATTATGGATGTTTTATAAAATAAATATATTAACTTACATCAATAATTATGATTAAATGATGTATTGGAGCTATTCATAAAGGTTAGGTACACTTGTGCAACAAGATAAATATAGTGCAACGGTAAAATGCTTCCACTAATACACCTGGTTGAATATAGAATGGATACATTTTTAGAGGAAGTTTCCAAAATACCTCTGCTAGGTTGCATTTCCCTTGTAGTGTGAGAAAATTTAAATACTACAAAAATATTTTTGTAAAGTTATCATCCATAAAACTAGCTAGTTGTGAGACTCTTAACTTAAGTTGTGAGACTCTTCTAAAAAAGATTATTTTTAAAATGTGATTTGAAGTTGTAAATTGACTTGAATTATCTTCTCTAAGTAATAGGAACAATTAAGTCTAATTTGGAAAATTAAATGCATGTTATTTTGTCCATAAGATCAAAGGGTTTTAAGGTTGACTCAAATTTTGAATGTTCGATTGAAACATTCTAATAAACCATTGTTTTAAAAAAAATTCAATGAAAATAAATCAATAGATAAATAAATAAAAATGAGCAAATACTTGATTGGATTTTTTCCTTAAACTTTGAAATATCTATGTTTAAAAGTTAATATAATTCTTAATCTAATACTTAGATTCATTAAAACATTTTGATTACAAATCAACCATTTCCAATTTCTCTTCTTACCGTTGGAAATTTCCAATTTAATGCAACTCATATCCACCATTCATCCATTACTCGCATCATTAAGTGTGAAGTAGCAAAGTACATGATTATTAAAAATAAAAGATTTAGCAAATAAACCAAAATGTACAATAAGGGGCATGAGAATGAGAATGACAATGACATTGACATGATCATCCCATCAAACTACAAGGATGCCACAACCCAATAATTGTCTATGACCTAAATTGGATGATCGATTGAGGTGAAAACCACTACAACCCAATAATTGTCTATAACCTAAATTAGATGATCGATTGAGGTGAGAACCACTACAAGGCTAATCGAGGAAGATTTGGCAGAAGATATTGGAGAAAAGAAGTGGACCAAATTGTCACATCCAAAATAGAGTCCTATCCACTAAGCAAGCAAGTGGAGTACACTGCAAGATCGACACAATGTCATACCTAGCTTTGGTATGTTTTGATATGTTCAACTAACAAGATTTTGAAATGACATATATGTTAAGCATTCATGAAATTTTGTTAGTTGTGGTAGTGTAGGTCGTGTAACCACTTTGGGACCAATAGTGATAATGGGTGGGCCCATATGACTCATGTTATGGAGGGCCAAAGTCTACACATGGTAGTTGAATCAAGATGTGATGTCAAACCGTTTGTATAGTATACAACCATATCCCTAGATTTTGCGACAGCACATTGAACGCTTAAATGTTTATATGAGATAGCGTTAGAGTGGGGCTGGTAAAGTACGGAAGAGGATAAATATTTTTCCATAGGTTTTAAAGTTGTGTATAGTCGAACTGTTGTAATATGAATAATGTTGAATAGATATGTGGTAGTTCTCTAATGAGTAATCCGAGTAATGTTGGATAGAAATGTGGTAGCTATCTAATGACTGATATGATTGGGTTGAATTAGAAATGATGTTAATCATATTTATGTAAGATATGTGGTAGATGATGAGTGATAGGATGATAATTCAAGTAAAATTATGTTATTATATTTAAGTATTTATATAAAATAATTTTTAAAAGTAATGTTATTATATTTATATGTTTATATATAATTTAGGTGTAAATTTATTTTTAAATATAGATTTATTAAATATTAAAAAAGATTGAGAAAATAAATATTAATCTATTTTTTTCACTGTATATTTTAGAATAAAATGAAGAGGTTGATTATTTGACAATGTTTTATGGATATTGGAATGGAGAGTAGTAATAAATATATATGTTAATAATAATTATTGTGAATCCCTTATAACTTAAAGAGAATGGATGTCACTAATTTTCATCTTTTTCATATTTTTTTTTTCTAGAGTTTTTAAATAGAAGGTGGTATTATTTGTCAACTGCAAAAAATGAAGTTATTTTTTCAATAGCATTTTTTGTTTTATCTTTTGCTTCTTCCTATTTCACATTGAGCTTAATAAGATGGATCTTGTGATTTCTTCTTCTCACTTTCATTTTTTATTGAAAGTTTTTAGGCCTAGAGGCCCTTTACAATTTAATATGGAGAAGATGTTATAGTGGTTATAAATAAGTGTAAATATATAAATATTCTAATAATAATGACGTAGTCCACACAATTAAAAAATCACTAAAAAAATAAATCCAATCATTCATTCAATTCAATTTGTTATATTATTCAATTTAATTTGATATATTGTAAATTTCCTTTTATTCATACGATTACAAACAATTTTTTCCACTAAAAAATCATACTATGCATAGTACATTAAAATAAATTTAAATAATAATAATTCATACTAGTAGCATGATATTTTAAAACATAAAATAATTAGCATATAAAATATTAATAAAGTTGTTATTATTACTATTACTACTACTACTACTATTATTATTATTATTATTATTGAAAAATAAATTAATATTTGTTTTGATTATATTAATTAAGATAATAATTCATACTAGCCATCATAATATTTAAGGATTTTATATTTAATTTAATCAAAATATATATATATATATATATATATATATATATATCATCAATGCTATGAATATCTTATTAAAAATAAATAATAAAAATTAGAAAACTTTCAAACAATAGTATCCAGATTTTAATAAAATTAAAAAAAAAAAAAATTCAAATCTACATTTATATAAACTTACAATAACAACGATAACTAATTACCCTACAAGTTTTAATTGCAAGAAATTTTACAACTTTTCTAGAAATTACACATTTACCTTTTAGAAAAAAAGTTAAACCAAATTAATTATGCTTTACTTATACACATATAATATTTATTTATTAATTTATTTCTTATTTTCATATACTCAAAGCACTTTATTTAGTAGAAGTCCAACTATTTTAGATTTGCAAAATTTTAGATATATTTTTTACTTAAATTTTCTTGGTGATATCACATGTTTGATCTATCAATTCTACATAATTGTAAAGTACTTTCACTAGATTCCAACCAACAATTCCGTAAATATTCAAATACTAGTGTGAAAAAAATAAAAGTAAACGTGTATATCTCTTAACATTCTTAACTAGTTATATGAAAAATAATTTGACAAATACAAAAAGCAATATATATTTACATAAAGACAATGCTTTAAAATTACTTTCACTAAATTCCAACCAAAAATTCTATAAATATTCAAATACTAATGTCAACAGAGAAATAAATGTATATATATTTTAACATACCAAACCAGTTATATAAAAATTAATTTGACAAATACAAAAAGCAATATGTCTTTACATAAAAATATATCGCTTTAACCTGTGGCTAATTTTTTTTTAAGAAATAATTAATATTTTAAATTTAACTTGTAAAAATTATAATTATATATATTTAATATTTTAATTTATCAAATTTAAATTTATATATTTTATGTAAAATAAAAAATTTACATATTTTTTATTTTTAAATTTTAATATATAATTTTTAAAAATATATATTTTTATTTATTATAAAAAATAATAAAAAGATATTGTAAATAGCAAAATGCTAATATACCTCAAGAATGATAAAATTCCTTTCCAAGAGAAGACGGCAAAAAGGAGAATGGCATATTTTTCAAATGCACGAGAACCGAACCTGATCTCTCCTTTTCATTTCATTCTCAGTTTAAAATTGCTAAAAATAAATTTATAAACACATGCATAATTTTAACTATTACACCCACTTCGATTTATATTCATTCTTTTTATTATAAATTCTATAGTACAAACTAATCATATATTTGATCTCAACATTGTAAAAGTCCACTGGGCAACCACAACCGCACATTCGATGCCTTGTGGACCCTAAATTTTATAAAAAAACCATAAAAATTACGAATCGACAACGACATAATTTGACTAAATGGGTTAATAATAGCGAAGGTGACCATAAAAAGCATGGAGAAGATGCGTCGGGACTGAACGATAAGCAAAAGCAATGGCCTGGTGATAGCGACTGCAACAGCTATGGCAGATGTGATATCTGTGCGTTCTTCCTGCCTGTCCCCACGGTAGTTAGAGTGGATCTGATGGTGTCACATCATGTGATTAGATCGGCATCTCATGACTTCATGGACGCCAGCTTTCCATTATAAAATGTCGCCAGGGGTTCCAATCTGACTGCGACGCTTTAAGGATTGAACCAATAGAAATGGAGAGTCCAGTTGAGATGAGACGATGTGATCATGGCTGGAATCACAGGGGAACTTTTGAGTGCCATGCGGTATCATTGACGCTTGCAAAAGAAGTGATGACCTAGTCGTGTGGCGGGTCTACTTTACTTAGCTCACGGGTGCCTTCTATGTCCTGTCCCAGACAGGATGGATTTAGTCGGTGAAACAGGGCGGTGGCGGGGATTCGTTAATATCTACGGCCCCTCGCATTGTTTCCTTTCACACGGGCACGCCACGGTGTGGAATTTCTACAACTTATTAGGTTAATTTCTGGCCTTCTCCCATTGGTTAAAAGGACACACACGGTATACAATATTCCCGTGTATCTCGTGGCCACCTCCATGCCAACAGCAAAAAGATTTGGATTCCATCACATATCCATCGTATCAACATCCAAACCTGTAACTTATACAATCAAATTTCTTTAGGTTTTTTCTACGGTATAATGTTCAATTAATGTTAGTTTTTGTACTCTTGTGTGGGAGATTACATATTGGGTTCAATTCTTCAATGTAGTATTTATTCTTTTTACCTAACTTTTTTTTCATTCTAATTTACTAATCTTCTCCATAACAAAAAAATTTAGCTCCTTGCTATTTGTGGGACAGGAATTGGAGTAGATATTCCATTTTTGCATCCATGTGTAGTTTTCTCTCATCCTTGTTTTCTTCTTTCACTCATGTCTTCATTGAAGATAACATTAGGCCATCTACCGGACTCCCATTTTCTCAATTCTTTTTAGATATCTTACCAGCCCCACCATAGTAGTGGTTTTGATAAGAGTTGCTCTTGTTTTACTCAACATTATCTTATAAGGCACCGAACCTTTTATTTTGAACTTGATCAATCATTTTTGGATTTTCTCAATTTGTTTCTATTTTGAGACGAGGTGTTGCTAGCCAACAATTCACACCCATATAGCATAACCCTACCAACTACAAGTCCAAAAAACTCTTTAATAGTTTTCCAATCCCATAACTTTGCATATTTACATCTACATATATTAATATATATATAAGCAACAATATATATTTAGTAGCTTAAATTTAACGGAGGCCGCGCCGAATTAATGGATTAATGGCACACTCAAACATTTTCATCTTGATTGAAGATTTTTGAGAATATTACATTTTATTATATATAACCAACAACATATGCAACAATCAAGCTGGTGAAGAATAATAAGTTATACATTTTATCTTGATTGCCGAATTTGGAAATATGTTAGAATCCTAATAACATGAACAACTTCGCAACAATAATTATTTGACCTTATTTCTATGTATAAAATTTCTAGCAAGAAAACAACCGTTGGCATTAGATTTTAAAAATGCCATGAATTTCTTTTATGCACGAATGCTGTTTGTTAAAAAGTCGATGTACTATATTCAGTGCCCTTTAAAGTAGTAAAAATTGATTCCCTAACCACGAAGAAAACACATGACTGGATATAGCAGCATTGGAGGGTGAGAATAATGTGGACGTTTGATTGAAGACCAAAGAAAGAGGCTTTAGGAAGAATCAATCTACTTCATATGATTTAATATTTGTCTTGGAAAGAAATCGGGGTAAGGCTCTCCTTTCCCTGTAAATGTGGTTGAACGCCCTCATTTCCTTGTTGACATTCTCGTCATGAGCAGCAGGGTTGAATCCTCACGACATTATTTTTCTTAGTTTGTATAGTTAATTGGCACTGTGGTTTTACATGAATCTATTGTTTATTCTGTGGATGTAAAGGATGATGGAGGTAATTGTTCTCACACAAAACATGCAAAAGTGAAAAATATTCTAACAAATTTCTTACGTGGGCCTGCTTGCTGCCGCTCAAGAAAAAGTGTAAGGTGTTCAATCAGTCCCGACCATGTTCATAAGGTTGAACTATCAAGGCCTCTTCGACTAAGAAATGCTTTAAAAATGATAATTTCAAATTTAATTCTTAGCAATTCGTACAAATGGATAGTCTCTCTCGTACGAGATAATTTTACCAGATTGGTTGGGAAGGAACTAGGAAAGAGAGAAGCATATAAGTTTGATAATGTGTATGTACGTATCGTGAGATTATGTGGATGGTAGATTGTCATATTTAATGTGTAGGGTAGGGTATGGTATGGAATTGAATAAAATCAAGAATAGAGTTTGATTATGTGAATGATAGATTGCTATATTTAATGTATATCGTATGGTATGGTATATTTGAACAAAGTCAAGAATTGATTTGATTATGTTAGTAGATATATTGAATAGCTAATTTCATTTAGCTAGAGTATGTTATTACTAAAAAATAATGTAATGTATTAAAAGTATATATGGTGGAAAAAAGTTAATAATTAATTTTGTTTTAATTTATTTTGATTTATGTTTGTTAGATATATTTAATCTGTAGTTATTATATATAGTTGTTATATATGAAACGGAAAAGTAATTTGAGGTATTTATGTAATTAGATGCATGACGGTACATTAAGTTTAAAGTGATTAGATTAAAAATGTGTATTGATTTTAATGTAAGTACAAAAAAATATTGACAATGTACATTGATTTTTGTGTTATAGTAATTTAACCTATTAATATTGTAGAGCAAGAGAGACAATGTATGATGTTTGTTACAACAACTCCAGGTAAAGATTTAAATGGTGTAAGATATGAAAAGGCAACAAATCTAACAATGGTCACAATAAGAACAGTAGAAAAAAATAGTTTGCACTTTGCATTCAAAATTTGTATTTCATATTTTTTTCATCATTAATATTATTAACAATATTTAGCATCTCAACCAATTGTGGTAACTAAGAAAATTTAAAATTAAAATGATGAGGTTAATGTTACACATATTTAGCATATTTAAAATAATTATATTAATGCTAGATATATTTATATATTATTGATAAAAAAATTCATATCTTCGATAGATTTTCCTTGACCAAACACAACTAAAACCAACCTAGATCCATCTTAACTCTGGATCTATCAAGGGTTGAGAGGGATTAAATCTCTCTAGATGCAAACTTTTCCTCAAATTTTGCACTGAAAAAAGAGGTTTGCACTTGGAGAGATTTGATCCCTCTCGGAGCTTGATAATGATGGACCGAAACTAGTATATAACAAATTTATTAATTTACTTTATTCATAATTTTATTTTACTTAATTCATTTTAATTGATATTAGTTAGATATATTAAATTTGCAATCTTGAACTCAATATATCTTTACTTCATATGAAATGAAAAAATAATTGGAAATGTTAAAATATATATATATT